>CP129456.1:33205000-33805000 GCA_030445155.1 Quercus variabilis | reverse complement strand
AGCACTCGCACAACTTGGATTTCCACAAGCTGAGCCATCGGTGTTAAGCATGTAAAAACCTAAAGAAGGTGGCTTCCAACCAATGTAGATAGAGGTTTTCCTAGATGCATTTATCTTGTAAGGAAGGGAGAAGAAGACCTCTGTCGTAAAGGACTCAATTCTATTAAGGATTTTGTGGGCTTCAAAAGGAGCAGTTTACATGACAAGAAGTTGAGTGGATATTTCTTCCGAAACATGTCAGCCCGCACTTCACTTGGATTGGTTCGGATGGCCCAAATTTATTACTGGGAAACAGAGGGGACACAATAGCAACAAGATAGAAGGACGGTGAATTGGGAACAAACAAACCCAACAAAATTACAAGAAAAGGCCCAAGCATTAATGGGCCGCTTTGTCAGGTCCAATAAGGATTTTCCTGGAAGACCAGGGACCACCATCAGTAACGACTAAGATGAACTATATGTATTGGTATATTTGATCACGAGGGAGACGGGAATGAACTCGAATCAACTCTAAATTGATTATGTATGTGAACTCTTGGGAAGGAATGTTTCCATATTTAGTAAACCAATGAAAAATAATTGGGTTAATTTTGTTCGTATTTTATTAGTTTTTTTATTAGGTATTGCATTTTTTTTTTTTTTTGAAGAAGAAGAAGAAGAAGAAAGAGAAAAAAAAAATGACATAATTTTTGGGACACCTAGCATCCTAAAGTGACTTACATTAAATAAAAGTAAAAGTTATATATCTAAAATGAATAAATTAAAAGTTATATTACTAAATTCAATTTTTATCAAAGTTAGAAGGAGATATTCAGTTCCTTTTTAATTTCTTCATAATTTTTTATTTTAATAAAATCTTTCCAAATAAATCATAGATTTGTTATCAATCTAACACGGGAAGTTTTAATTTGAAAGAAAAATGACAATGAAAATAGGGTTGCAGCCTTATTATAAAAAATAAAATAAAATAAAGGGTTAATGATGCTTATTTTTAAAGAAAAATATTCTTCTAAAAATTGGATAGCAAAAAAATAAAGGATTGTGAGATATACTAATACTTAAAGATAAAGGTAAACAAAAATTTAATAATTATTGTCACTCTTCTAATACACCACCACCAATTATACTGTCTTTTGATAATAAACAAAACCCACAAACCAAAACTCATAACTATCAATTGGAACAATCTGGATGTACTGTTTAGATGAACTTTAGTTTACAGTGACAGGATTGACGATGTCAATCTTATTTAAATGTATCACAATCCATCTAAAAACAAAACATAAAACATGTTATAAAAAGATCACCATGTGGACAGTATAGTCACCATTACATTCTTTACTATGTGTTTCACCACTAGAGTCGCTAAGGAAGGTTCTTTGATAGCTGGGAACATGGGCTAACATGGATAGTATAGTCAATGGGTCTTTACCTCGAGTGACTCTAGTGGTTTGCTCATGCTCGGACCAAGGGTCATGGGCCTTGTTAAGTCGGATTCCGAGATTCGAGATCTTAAAGACATTCCTAACGACTTCATATTTTACCTTTAATCCATGCTTCGGGATATGTGCCTCCAAAGTGGAGCCCCATATCTCGAAATGATATGTTCTGGACTCATTCTAATCTAAGGCCCAATATTTACTTGGGTTTTATGTGTCACTTCCTTACCAATATATTTAAAAGCTTCTTTAATTTTCCTTTAGACTATTTCTTATCTAGTCGTTATATAAGATTATCCCATTATCTTAAAAAAAAAAAAAAAAAAAACCATTAAAGTACGTGTAAGTGTAATAGTAGGTTACTGACTATTCTTTCCTTTTGAATACATTTAAAAAAAAAATTTATATGTACCACAAAAGGAATTTGCTTTAATTGTTAATCATTATGCATTTAACATATTTATCATATCGAATTATTGTAATAAATTAATGCCTAATTAAAAGTTACATATATTGGATGTTGTTTTTAATTTTCCCTAAAGTGTGTAATTGATTTGTTATAATTTACTATTAAATGCGATCATTTGTATTTTTTTTAAGGAGAACTTTTATTTTTTTTTTTTTTATATATAGAGAATGTTTTTAAGGAAAACTAATTGACAATAACTCAAAAGAAATTAAGGAAAGGGTAAAGAAGGGGTTAATATAATGAAAAAGTGGGGAAAAAATCAGATTTTATGAGCCCAAAATAAGAAGCTCGAAAATTTTCATATAAACTTTTTTACTATATATAGTAAAGTAACCAAAAATAGGAAAAACAAAGGCTTTTGGTTTCCTTTTATTAAATTATTTGAAGAAATTGATTTCTGTTTAAATATTAGAAGAAGTTAATTGTAACATATTAATAATTGAATAGCTGGAAGGAATAAGTGTTAATCATTATGCATTTAATAATTAATGGTCATAAATAAGAATCAAAAAATTAACATAAAAAATGCATTTACTTAATTCAAAATCTTAAATTACATGCCATGTGTCTAGTATTATGACAAGTATATTGACATGTATAAATAATTTTATGACACATGTCATTATCTGACCATATCATAACAATTAAATATAAGAACTTGACATATGTCATTAAAGTATACTTTAAAAACGAATAAGTGTCGTCACATGTATCCCCAGTTTTATAATCCAATTTTTATATTATAATATTATAGACAGATAGGTATTACAGATAAATTGTGGATGTTAAACAATCTAAGACCTTTCAAATTATTGAATAATTATGGACTTGGTTCCTTAAATTAGAAGTGTCAACCTCCTCAAAAAAAAAAAAAAAGTGTCAACACTTTACACTCCCCCCCCAATCCTTACACAAAGGGAATCATCCTAGCTATAATTTGCAGCTGCCAATCGTTAACTTAAGCATTGCAAATTTGCAATGAGTTTGATACCTACACTGCCAACAGAAAAGTGAAGGATTTAAAACAGATATGAACAAAAAACAAAATATAGGAGAACAGGAAGGAAATAATTTTTTTTATCCAACGTATTTGGTAACTGGTAAGAATTATAGGAAATAGAGAAGAGGAATGATAGCCTTTCCTTCGGTAGGAAACAAAAAAATGGGAGCAACGAAATAGTGGTTTTTGGCAATTTATATCATATTCTTATTATATAAGAAGCCAGTTTTTCAACATTATTTTTTTTTTAAAGAAGAGACAAAGAATTTTTGCTTATTTTATCATTTTTAAGAGAAACGTTTAAGATTCAATTTCCTCGACCTAACTATCGATTAAAAAATTAAAAAATATTTTTCAAAAAAATAGTATAATAGCAGTTGTGCCTTCCCATATTTTCCTCACTTTTTTCCTCAATTGAAAAGAAGTAAATTTTATGGAAAAAAGAAGAAGGAGAAAACATCCCTATCTCATTTTATTTTATTTTTTATTTTTTTCCTCTTTCTCACCAACCGAACATGAGAAATTCTCTCGTATTTTTTCCGTTCTTCCTAAAATCATTTCAACCAAATGCACACTTATTAATTTGATTAATCTCTGAAAAGTACGTTGAACTTGAACACGCTAACGTTAACTTGGGACTCTTCTGGTAAATGCAACTATCATGACCTCATTGATCCTGCTCTATAATAATTATTATTTTTATCATTTCAGGGATGAACCCTTCAACTTCAGCTACCGTTTCTATTAAAAAATACACATAACCTATAACTAAATTTGATGACTTAAAAGGATTCTCATCATTTCTTTCAGTTCAAAACAAGACAAAACAAAAAAGGAATGCTTGTGTAACAGATAGTACTTGAGACTTTACAGTTAAAATTAGAAACCACAATAAAAAACTAGTATAGCAGCAAGTATTTCTTCATTTATTTTGGTTGGTGCATATCGTCCCACCACGTTGGTGACATATTTCTTACTGAGGTCCCTGCGCCTAATGATGGTCCTTGGGCAATTTATTCTCTCACCCTCTAGAAAATGACGGTCTAACCTTGTACAGTCCATTACTAGCCAGCAAAACCAAGTAGTCAAAGTCAAAGATACCAAACCTTAGATCCAAATACTACTCCACAATAATTCTAGAATTCTAGTTCAGTGGTTGATTTTCATTTTCCTATGTCTTTTCCACATTTCAGTGACTGTCCCTCTTTCAACATTGCTCAAAGCCACAAACTTTATATAACAATGTTTTAGTCAAGATGTACCTCATAAAATTTGAAGGGAAATGTTAACAAATATTGTACAGTGTTTGTTGAGGTTGATTAATGTGAGTTTTACAATTTATTTTAATATTTTTGTCTTTCTATGAAATTGGTCTCACATCTTAAATAAATAAATAAAAAGACATAAACTACAAAAAAGACAAAACACTGCATAAAAAAATAATAAAAAGTCAAAAAATTGTAACACAACCCAAATTTTAATCCATCCAGACCCGAAAAGTATATGTACAAGTTGAATTCAAGTTTATTTGCCATATCATAAATATACTAAAATTTTAATGAATTACCCGTCTCCACCACATACTAATCTGTACTTTTCAAAATTCTACGCTTTCTTTCTCTAATCCTCAAGTCCTAGCCTTCTTTTTCTAAGTTCACCTCCTCTTGCATGGCTTCACTTTCTCTGCCCTCACTACTTTTCCCAGTGATTATTCTTCACCTTCTTTTGTTGATGTAACCTTTATATTTTCTCTTTATTCAAATTTCTTAACATGTTGTGTCGTCTTACGTATGTATATGGATTTTGTGAATTATGATTGTCATTTCATTTTCCTTACAATAAAGTGAGGAGGGGAATTTCAACTTAAATTCTTTTTGACAAGAGAATTGGATAATACTAGTATTATATAATGCATTAATGCCCTTTGAGCATGAGTTAAACAAAATATTTAAAAATATATAATAATAAAAAGTCAAAAATTGAGTACCAATAATCATTTGATCTAAAATAATACTACTTAAGGTAAAATATTGGTTTCATTCTTAAAATTTACATGGATTTCACTTTTTTTCATGTTCATTTCTAAACTTTTTAAAAAAATTTATTTTTCAGTTTAGAGAAGGAAAAAAAAAAAAAACCTTATTTTTACAAGTTTAGACTTTAGAGATGCAGAGAGATTTATTTATTTATTTATTTTTTAAGTTCAAGAACAAAAATAGAACATTCTTATCGGTAACTTTTTTTTTTTTGCTAAAAATAGAACATTGTTAATAGATCAATGACCAAAAAAACTACATCGATAAAACTTTAGAGACTATAAAACATTATTTTCATACTAATAACGCAATGAAAATAAAAAATTGTGGAGGAAAGCTATCGAGGCCATTGGCACAGATTTTTAGAGATGACGGAAAAACGGTGTTTTGATTCGTTTAAAACCCAGAAAGAGTTTATGATATGATTGTCCAAAAACCCAAAAAAGAAATTGAAGACGTGGGCTGTTGAGGAAGTGCAAGTGGAAGTGGAAATGGAAGTGGCGATTGTGCAAAACCCTTTTTGGCTTTTTGCAGCTTTTGCTCTAATTTTGGCTTCCAAAGAAGGGCAAAACTGGACACAAAGAAAGGAAGATCAAGGCTGGTACCAACTTTGTTGAAATTTAGGGTAAAGTTTTCACATTTGGACACAAACTGCAATTTTGACCAGTTCAAAGGAATTTTCCAATAGAGAAATAATAATTATTGGCTGGTTGGAAAAGGCCAACATTAATTGCATAATTAAAAGACCCTTAATCCCTACAATGAATCCGGTTGGATGGATATTGTTGCCTCCTAATGAAGCAAGCATCTTCTAATTAATAATCTGGCAGTGGGTTTTGTAATTTTGTATTCACAAAGCTGTTTAACGAAACAGGAACTGAACAAAATGACTGTTAAAAACCTGTTAAGTAAATAAATATTCAAAGGAAGAGTTTTTAATCGAATTTTGACCACAAGGACCAGTCAAATGGTACACAGAAAAACAAAGGGGGCATTATATGATTAAATTATTAGAAACTGGGTCCAGTGTGTAAAGACTTTAAAGAGAGATTCTGCTTAAAAGAGAGAAGTGGCTTTGAGCTTTGACCAGCAACAGTGAGATAAGACTTTGTTTGGCCCCCTGAACCGCAAAGCAAACGGCACTATGGTGTGTTGACGCTACCAAATTGAATCACATTTTCGTACTAATAGGAAACAAAGATAAAATGATGTAATCTTAACACCGTAACTGTAATTTTATCATACAGATAGTCATAGAGAGAGTCAGAGAGAGCATGAGAAAATTGCGTGCCTTCTTTTACGGGCCATGTCCCTTTGGTCTTTGGACCCTTTTTTTTTTGTTTTTGTTTTTAATTAAATGCTAAAAAAAAAAAAAAAAAAAACCAAAAGCATAATAAATAATTGAGAGGAAGATAGAGAAAGAGAGAGAGGCGCAAAGAAACACCAACATATTCTTTCTTTATAAAAAAAAAAAAAAAATTTTGATGATACTCGTCTCTTTCTTCTGTATCTCTCTGGAAATGGTGATAAAGTCATCTTACCATATCTCTTTAACCCCAAAAATGATAAAATTTTTATAGATAGTCCCTCTCTGTCCCTACTCGCCGACTACCATAAGAAGAAGATTTATCATTTATCCCCACACTCACAAAAGCATAGAGAGAGAGGGATATTTAGATCTACAGAAACAAAGGGTGTGTTTTTGTGTTTGTGTCTGTGTCTGTGTTTTTGTGTGTCCTTGGTTTGGAATGATGGATAAAAGCTGTCAATCCTCTGCAGACTCTACAACAACAACAACAAGTAGTAGCAGTACTACAACTAATACTAATACAAACCAATACCTCAAACACCTCAACAAGCTTTCTCACAAGATCTCCAAACCCATCATCAAAAAACCCCCTTTTGATCAAACCCCAATTCAAAACCTTAATCCAAATCCCAATCCTAATCCAAATCCCCAACAATCACAGCCACCACAGATTCAACAACAGCAACAGCAACAGCAACAACAACAACAACAACAACAAGCACAGCAACAACAACAGCAGCAGCAGCAGCAGCAGCAACAGCAACAGCAACAACAGCAGCATCAACCACCAGTCTACAATATCAACAAGAACGACTTCAGGGACGTGGTTCAGAAACTCACGGGCTCACCGGCACACGAACGCTTCTCAACTCCGCCGCCTATTCATGCGCCTAAGCCACCGAGCTCTCGCCTCCAGCGTATTCGACCTCCGCCCCTGGCGCAACTTACCAATCGCCCGCCTCCTTTGCTAAACAACGCCGCCTCCGCCGCTGTGGTCCCCATTCCAAATAACAACAACAACGGCGTTACGAATTCCGGCGTCCACGTCAGCCACCACCACCACCACCACAACAACTACGGACGCCCAGCAACGCCGTTATCTCCTCTGCCGCCATTCCCGACGGTGCACGCGACGGCGGAATCGCCCATCTCGGCTTACATGCGGTACCTTCAGAACCCAATCCCCGGCGTCGATTCGAACCCGAAGCAATTCTCGGGATTCTCACCCTTGGCACCTCGATTCTCGCCACGCTGGAACACTGTAACTCCGCCGCAACCGCAGCTTCAGCATCAGTTTCCGCCGCCGCCGCAGCCGCAGCAACACCACGGGATGCTTCCTCCTCCGCCTCCGGCGACGATGGCTTCGCAGTCACAGTCACAGTTTCTGATGCCAACTTCACCGCTTCCATTCGGGTGCTTGAATTCACCGAGGTCACCCTACCCTTTGCTCTCCCCAAGTCTGCTCTTTTCGCCTTCGTCTGGCCAATTAGGGTTTCCACAGCTTCCTCTTTCGCCTACAGTGCCATTACCAAGCCCTAGATGGAGAGCTCTCTGACTCAGGTAGGTATTTCCTTTACAAAACAAAAAAACGGTGTCGTTTCAGGCTCAAAAAAAAAAAAAAAGGTTCTTTTTTATACAAGGTAGAGGGGGTGTTTGGTGACAGATTATTCAATTACTGGTGTTTGGACAAGGAAAATTTTTTCTGTCCACGCTGGTTAATTTTAAAGGGTCTCTTTTGTGTAAATTGGTTAAGAAAGACATGTGAAAAAGGGAAGTTCTAGTTTTGTTCTTTACCTTTTTTATTTTTTGTTGGATAATTTTGGGGAGGGAACCTTAAAAAAGTTAGGGAAATTATAGAATTATTATGGTTGGATTTTGTTGTTGTAATCAGGTTGTTATTACTTGTGAAAATTGTTTATGAACTCTTATGTTTTTTTTTTTTTTTGGATTTTGATAAGTTAGTTTCTATGCATGTCTGGATTAATTCTGTTTGGTAATTTGGGTAACCGTCAGAAATGTCATATGAGCTATATTTTGACTTCTTCAAAGTGTGAACAAGATTTGGCTTTAGGAATTGGGTGCCAAGTTAAAAATAGCAACCTGTTTTAGCTCTTTGGGTTTACTATATATGACCATACTACCTCATGTTGACTATTTGTGTGTTGCCAGAGCCTTGTAGCCAATTGGCACTTCCTGAAATCAACAAAGACGACGTCCAGTTCGAAACTTCGAATCAAGTTCACCCTCCCCCAACTATCGAAAAAAATAAAATAAAATAAAAACCTATGTTGTGTTGATGGTAGCGGCTACCCTACGATGGTAAATCTTTGGCACTCGTAGATGGGGATGATTTATTGATTGGTTGAACTTTATATGGCAAGGGAAGTTTTTTAAAATTCATATAGTGTTGTCAACTAGCTTTACCAAGCCTGAGTTTGGTGGGAATGGGATGGGGATGGATGGGTAGTTCAAAGTCCACTGAAGAGAGATTAGCTCTTATTGTGGTGGAAAAAGATTTAGGGTTGATTGTTTGGGGGATACCCTTTTAGGTAATTATATGACAGTTTGTTAGCTCTAGCAGTACATGATATGACTTTGGTGGTGTGTAACTTTGTCAATGCTAGATACAAGATTTACATCTGGTAGATCTTCTTGCACTAAAAGACAATTCACTTACTAAAATAATTTTATAGTTGGTTAAGACTTGGTTAGTTAAGAGAAAAAACTCAAATTATTTTTTGTTATGTTAATGAGTGATTAGGGGGCTTTCTTATATAAGTTTGAAGTTGTATGTGTCCCTTTTGGGCAACTATTTTATAGTCATAGTTCAGGAGAATGGAACCCTTCTTAAGCTTGTATTTCTAGGAATAGTGTTGAGGATCAAACACTGGTTTTTCTCCATGTAGTTTGGTTTTGGAATTTGAGGAGACGGAGAAGAGGCGGGGTGGGGGGTTAGTTTACTTGAATGTTGCTATGGAGTGTGATCTGTAGTTGACTTTATCCCTGAACCATCTGATATTTTCATGTTCTTGTTGATCCGATGTTAGATTACACAGAGTCCTCTGCCTTTAAGGTGATTTCTAATTACTGGATCATTAAATTCTTGATACTCTTAATCAGTTGTGGTTTAAGACATATTTGTATTATGTCTCTTTCTTCCGCTCCCTATAGCCACCTTCTTGAGTCTAAGAGAGTGCTGAAATTGCTTGGTGCTTCCAACTGTTGGAGGAAAGTCCAGGTCTTCCTTGACCGTGAGTGGTCTTTGCTCAGGAACTGGATGAAGGGTTAATCCTAGTCTCTTTTCCTAATTTCTTATGATCATGATCATAATTCATAACCATTTTATATACTAATATCTTTATTTATTTATTATCTCAAACTGATTTTCAATTTTCCTGGTCAAGTCTACAGTCAAGAATCACAAGCCTGGACAACTGCTTATGAATTTCTAAATGGATGAGTTCTAATTTACAATCTATGGTAGATTTGTTCTTCCCCACCATCTTCTTACCATAGAGTTGTTGAGAGTGGCCTAATACATTAGGGAATCAGTGCTCCATTATTTCAATTTCTCACATGGCAGTGGCTTATTCCTACAGCTTCTCCTTTGAGTACACAACTTGAACTACCCTCACACCAATAAGCGCCCCCCTCCCCCCCCCACTTTTTTCTCAAAGTGGTGAACAATTGAGTGCCTAGTTAACTGGTGAAAAATGATCATTGGGAAAGATAATGAATCAAATGCACTTGGGATAGCTTTTACTCGTTCCAAAATTTGTGCGTCTGTATTGTGGTTTGAAGCTACATTGCCAGAAGCAGTTACCAATGTGGTACAGAAACTGGAATGGTGGGTGAAATCGCTTATTTTTGCATGGTTTTCTTCTTATTTACCAGTTAATCTTTTTTGGAGATTTTTATTTTTTATTTTTATTTTTATTTTTATTTTTTTTTTATAAACAACATATCTATTAATCAGAAAAGGTACAAACTAAGGAGTCTCCCCTACAAACAGCCTCAAGAAGAGGGGGGGGGGGGGGGGGGGGTGGGGTGGGGGCGGCAGAGATTTCCATTATTGAAACAAAAGTCTAAGTTGGAGTTCAAGGCAAATTTAGCAGCCTCATGGGCTGCTGAATTACCATTTCTCTGAACCCAGTAGAACGAGAGGAGGCAGGAGTAATTGGTATCGAAGGGATTCTTGTTATTGGGTATTGTCAATGCATGTCACTAGGGGTAGTTTGCATTAATTTCGCTCCATTTGTTTCAATGTAAAATATTTTCAGATGTAAAATATTTTACATTGAAAATGTTTTCCGTAAAATATTTTCATTTTACAGCTACCAAATTACAGCTTTTGGTAGCATTTGTGAAAATGTTCAGGAAATCATTTTGTAAAAATTTTCTAATCTCACAACCCACTGGATCACTGCAAAGTCCAACTAGATCAGAGCAAATTCAACCAAATCAAAGCAAAATTTTGTCTAGTTAGAGCTATTGAAGCATAACCAGTAAATCCAAAGTCATAACCCAGGAAAAAAAACTGCAACAATCATCGAATCCACCCCACCAAGCTACGCAAGGAACCCATCAAACAACCCAAGTCATCCAAGAAGCCACTGTCAACCCACCACCGTGACTGGCAAAACTCATACCTGAAATCCATCAAACAACCCACGCCGTCCGTCAACCCACCATCACGCTGCCTTTGCCACGGTTGATTGACACAAATTATACCCAATATCCATCAACACAAAAATCATCCACTCACCAAATCCACTACAATCCAACCCACCACCACAATCCAACCTCCATAAACTCTGCTTGAAAATGTTAGATGCATGGTTCTAATCTCTTCAATCTTGATCTTGAAGGGTGATTTTCGAAGCTAAAGAACCAGGTCGGATTCAGTAAGGAGCAGTGTCACCAATGGTCTGTCGCTAGTCTCACTGATTTTGCTTGGGAGTGTTTGAGAGAGGGAGAGAAGAACTGAGAAGAAGAGGAAGAAAGGATCGAAAGAGAGGGAGTGAGAATTTTGTAAAGTGTTTTACAGTTGATTTCTTGATAAAATATTTTACAAGTTTTTGTGCACAAGCTTTGGTCAAACTGAAAATATTTTACAAGCAAACAAACATTTGAAAACTGGAAAATATTTTATGGAAAATATTTTATTTCAAAATAAACGGAGCATTAAACATCCTGACGGATATACCACCCGGCCTTTGTGATGTCATGAGTTGTCTTACTTGACCATGATTTTTTGCTTATCAGTATTTATTTTGGAAGGACCTAAGAATCTTGTCCACCTATATAAGAATCTTGTCCACCTATATTACTGAAGAGCATCCCTTGTAAGATAATCATGGTAAAGAGTGTAGTCCTAGCTATATTTATCTTGGAAGGACCTAAGAATCTTGTCCACCTATATTTTTGAATAGGGTTTTTGAGTAGCTCTAGCTAGCAACTTCCTACCTTGTATAAGTTGTATAACATAATGGATAATGCACGTTTACTATTTTCTTCCTAAAGTTGGCTTGGCTTCCGAAGCTCAAAATTGGTTAGATTATATGTCTGAATAAATTTGAGAGAATAAGTTGAAATCAACTCTTCTTGTGGTGAGATTGGATAGCAGAATTTGAGCATGTGAATTTGGATTTGAGTGATTAAAATCAAAAAAAAAAAATTTTGGATAGTTGTAAAAGATCAATGATTTGGATTTGAAATCATATCAAAAATCAAAGGATAAAATTAAGACATTTCAAATCTATTGCTTTAAAATTCAAATCCAAATCTAAATCTAAATTTAAGTTCATCGTCTAGATGGGACAATTTGATTAGATTTACTAAGTCTCACAAATTGGTGGGCAATCATATAATAGTTGAAACAAGTTACATGATTATCACAGAGAAGGTCGCAACGCCTTTGTCATATTTGCATTAACGCAAATCAAGTATTGAGACAAATACAGTTATCCTCAAAAGATGTAGTCTCTCAATGTAAATTTTCTTAACAAAAAATTCAAAAAAAGAAAAAGGAAATTTTATGATTGTGGGAAATGCCTATACATGGCCATTGTTTGAGTGATCTGCTTGTTGATTATACTAAAATATAACTTTAAAGATTATGAAACATATATAAATTTAATAAATTTTAAATAATTTAAATTATAGACATCACTTTTACATGCCCAAACATATTCAAGGCACTATACGAAAATTTTAACTATAATAAAAACTAAGATGACAAATGCAACGAGGATCTCTAACTCGAATCCTCAAAAACTATAATAGTCCTCTCTTCTAATTATTTATTATTATTTTGAAAATAAAAAAAGTATCTATGTCTAATTCTCCATATATACGCACACAATAAGTTTTTAGAAAATTTAAAAAAAAAATTATTAGAGATTTTTACTTATCTATTTTTAGGAAGATATATATACTGAATATACTTTGGTAAAATGAGCATATGGTATAAGACTATAAGAGTATTAAAAGGGAGAAAAAAAAAAAGATATTTAGCATGTCTATCTTGTTTTTATCACGAGTAATTTTCCTCAATTAACAATGAATTTTTGTGTGGGTTTTTTTTTTCTTTGCGAGTTCGTTAATTTGTTCTCTCCCTTGTAGAATAAATAAGTAAGATAGAATACTATATTTATTCGCTTAGAATTTCTAACATATTCTCGATATTTTTGTATTGTTTAAAGAGTAAATATTAATTTTTACTTTTTGCCTATCTATTTTTTAAAATACATTTTCCATGAGACTATTTACCCTTCTCCATCTCATTTAAAATAATCATTTTTATTTATTTTTTATGTATTTGTTTCAACTTTTTTACTTGAGAGAGAGAGAGAGAGAGAGAGAGAGAGAGAGAGATAGGGTTGAATATTTTATTCAAATAAATTCTTTTGCTAATGAACAGTAGCACTCTAGACAAAGAGAGTGACCGTTCATTAGCAAAACACTTTTTGAACTTTGGAGATACGGTTGCAGTTGTGTTTTTAGGTTTTAGCTCATCTATTGGAGATCCTTATTGAACTCCTCCTAATAACCCATGTATTATGTTACCATTTCTAGTTTGACGATCCATTAACTTCTTATTAGGGCTGCCATCCTTAACTTTTTTAGGGTCTAGGAGTGGATGAAGCCTTTCTTCTTTTTTCTTGGTCTGCTTGGGCTTCTAATCTTAAGCTTGCTTTTCTTGGCCTTAGGCTTGGCTTCTTCACAGGGTCCTTGATCTAGGCCTAAATAATCTCTATTTTACGACCAATCCGGTCAGATAGCTGTTCTCCACAAACCTATTAGCCATTTACATAATTGTACAATATTAAACAAAATAATCAGAGGGCACCCGGGACCATTAGTTAAATTTTATGTAACTTATTTTATATATATATTGAGATGGGGATTTTCCAAAGCCAAAGCCCTCCCTACTTGCTCCTCTCCTTTCCCTATCTTGGATGGTTTCCAAGTAATATTAGCCATCAAAACTGGACTCAGAATTGAAAATTGATAAGATATTTTGGTCTGATACCAAATCGATGTCACACATTTATAAAAGCTGTCCACAAATGCGATGGACTTCAAGTTTAAAGTCCAGGTTCGAGGGTTTAGAACCATAGAACTATGCGTTTAGGTTATTCAATATGATTTTGGCTTAAAAAGATGAGTATTGCTTAGTACGTGCACTTTAATACACACTTTTATACATAATTATTAAAAAAAAATGCTAATAGATGCCTTTAACACAATGGTTAATAATCCATTTAAAAAAAAAATTTATGAGAAATTTTTTTTATAAAAAAATTAATATTTTAATAGCTTTTTTCATTTTCAATAAAAATAGTGTCAAAACTTTCTTAAAATAAATTGTTAACCATTGCCCTAAAAACACCGTTAGCATCAATGACCCTTAAAAAAAATTTAAAATTAAATTTAAAAAAAAAAAAAAAAAAAAAAAAACCCTCAACTAGAGACTATTTGGTATGGGCAGCATGTCCTTTAGGGCACCTTGTCTCCCTTTTTTTTAATAAAAAGAAAGGAGGTGTGGATAAATAAATGACAAGAAGATATTGGAACATCCATTTGGAAGAAATGATGAAAGCAAGAGTTCATTTTGGTCATGGTACTAGTAAATGGAATCCTAGAATGGAACCTTATATCTCTTCAAAGCGTAAAAGTATTCATATTATAAATCTTATTAAAACTGCTCGTTTTTTATCAGAAACTTGTGATTTAGTTTTTTATACAGCAAGTAGGGGAAAGCAATTCTTAATTGCTGGTACCAAAAATAAAGCAACCGATTCAATAGCACGGGCTGCGATAAGGGCCCGTTGTCATTATGTTAATAAAAAATGACTAGGCGGTATGTTAACGAATTGGTATACTATGGAAACGATACTTCATAAGTTCAGGGACTTGAGAACGGAACAAAAGATGGGAGACTCAATCGTCTTCCGAAAAGATTCAGCTATGTTGAAGAGAATTATCTCACTTGCAAACATATCTGGGAGGGATCAAATATATGACTGGATTACCCTATATTGTAATAATCGTTAATCAGCAAGAAGAATATATGGCTCTTCAAGAATGTATGATTTTGGAAATTCCAACGATTGTTTAATTGATACAAATTGTGACCTAGATCTCGCTGATATTCCGATCCCAGTAAATGATGACGCGATAACTTCAATCCGATTAATTCTTAACAAATTAGTATTTGCAATTTGTGAGGGTCGTTCTAGTTATATACGAAATCCTTGATTCATATTAATAATGAATAAAAAAATATAAAAAAATTCTTTTGGGAACTCCATAGATTTATGAAATCGGTTATGATTCCTAAAAAAGATACAAGTAACAAGGGATATTATGTAATTAATTGGTATACAAATATATATACAAATATAAGTCAACTAGGCAAGTCGAAAAAAGAGAAGGTTGAATCAAAATAATTCTTTTTAAAGTTCTATTTTTTTCAAAGGGTAATATGAATGTTCTATTATGGTATATCAACACACTAAAAGGCTTATACAATATATCCGGTGTGGAAGTCGGCCAACATTTCTATTGGAAAATAGGAAGTTTTCAAGTCCATGCCCAAGTAATTATTACTTCTTGGGTTGTCATCGCTATCTTATTAGGTTCAGCCATTATAGCTGTTCATAATTCACAAACCATTCCTACTAACAGTTAGAATTTCTTCGAATATGTTCTTGAATTCATTCGAGATGTGAGCAAAACTCAAATTGGCGAAGAATATGGTCCATGGGTTAGTTGGGATTTTTTTTTTTTTTTTTTTGCTGGGTAATTGTTTAGGCAAAGGTTAGAACCTCTGAGTTGACGGTCACTAGAATAACCGGGTACCACTTAGTCCAGAAGGCCCGGTGGTAACTTTGGTTGGGAATTATGGTTAGTTGACGGACTATTTGGCACGGACAATATGTGGGGTTCTAGGGAATTTAGGGACAGCTCCAAACCCAAAAAATTTAAAAAGAGATGGGGCAGGGGGTGTCACGTGAATGCAAAAGATCACAGGTAAACCCAGCCTTAACACCCACCAAACTCTCCCAAAATATCAAAATCTTGAACTGCATCAAGCCATCAATCCCTTTTAGAATTGATAATTACCAGACATGATGTCAACCGTGTGGGACCAGTTAGGCGACACATAGATGCCAATAACTGTGCGGAGTAAGAAAGTAACACTACTGCGTTTGAAAACATCGTGCATCTTTAGATTTCAGAAAAAGGTGATCAAGACCAGTTATTAGCATAATAGCAGAAGGTAGTGATGATTATGCCTCTTTATATGTAGACTAATACTATAATCAGTCAACAATTCATACAGTTATCATAATTGACAAGCTTGAGCACCTAGACCAATGAAAATTTCATTGGATGCCAATCGCAGTCCATCACAATTATTATTTTCAAAGCAAGAGTGATTCAAAGCCTATCTAGGAAATGCAATTGGCAAGCCACCCCTATGCATAGAAAATTAGACCGTCTCACAAAGCTACAAAATAAATATGAAAGTTAAGGGTGTGCGTGGGTCCGTGATCGGTACCTATGAGACCACTAAAAAATCAGAGACACACGGATTGGGCAAAACGCCAAATCCAATCGCACGCTAAGCACCAAGAGCCTTGTAGCCAACTGATTGATACATTTTACTGTTTCTAACGAATTACATTTGGCATGTTTGGATTGAGGGAAGTAGAGAGTTGGCCCGAAATTAGTGAAAATTCCAAGACAAGTACAATGGAAACAAATTTACCACGCTCATGGGGGTAGACTGAAAGCAATCATCAAACATCCAATAAATATATCAATGCACCTTTTGATCTTACAGAATAGAACACCAATCAAACTAGACTAAGATAAATTCCCTTAACTGGGAAACCGAAAACATTATGAAGCTAACGATAGAAAAGAAAAAGCAAAATAAAATGCCCAAGATGGGAAAAAATAAAAGGCATAAATATCTTCAAGAAAAACAAGGCGCATCCAGAAAACACATGTAATTTGATAGGATAAGCTAAAAGGACCCGGAGCTTCCACCATTCAGTAACAATAAACAAGAATGCCTATGAATTCAGAGTAGCGGCGAAATTAGTACCAAGCACCTTCTCCGATTAAAAACACATAGAGGAGAAGCTCAACCCTAATCCATGGTTCACTGCTGTTCATCGTTCTTGGGTGCTGCTGCTGCTGCAGCTTCTTTGATCTCATCAGCACCATCATCCTACATCGAAACCAAAATTAACACAGAACCAACATAAGATTGGAAAAAAACAACATTGAAGGCAAGAGAGCAAAGATATAACTCTAAAATAAGGATCAAGTGCTAAACCTGCATGTCGGAGGTCCAAAGAGTGAGGTTATCACGGAGAAGTTGCATGATCAAAGTGCTATCCTTGTACGACTCCTCGCCCAGGGTATCCAACTCAGCAATTGCTTCGTCAAAAGCCTGATTGGCACAGGGAAAAAACAAAGCACTAATAAGTAACACACATGACTCTACTAGTCCTTCCCAAAACAACACAACTCCGAAACCAAACAAACCATTGCCTAACTTGCGAAGCTAGCCTATGAACAATCTAGATCAAATGTAAGACAATATATACAAAGTGATATGGAATTCAGGTTTCCCAACCTGTTTAGCAAGATTGCAAGCACGATCCGGGGAATTCAGAATCTCATAATAAAACACAGAGAAGTTCAGAGCAAGTCCAAGCCGGATCGGATGTGTAGGAGCCAGCTCAGTGTTTGCAATATCCTGCATACACAAACCTACATTCAATTTATATCGTCGAACAATTCGCAAAACCAAACAAATAACAATGCAAAACCAAACAAATAACAATGAAACATATTGCAAAAAATTATTCGCAGGAAATAAAATTATACCAAATTAATTTGAATAAATGCAACAACAACAACAAGGCCTTAGTCCCAAACTCCACGATCACAAATTAACGAGAAAATAAAAAAAGAAATCAGATTTAATTAAAACAGTAAGGTCCTCAAAATCAATATATATAATTCGCACAAATTTCTCAAGTGAACTAACATGCATTTAAATTTTGGATCTAAACAAACCCTAACCCCCTACGGGCTAAGCATAATAGATCTGCGTTTAAATCGAATGTGTAAATATGATTGTATATAAGATACGAGAGAGAGAAAATGAGAAACCCTAAGATCTGACCTGAGCGGATTTGTAGGCAGTGAGGGTGCTCTCGGCGGCCTCTTTGCGATCGGAGCCGGTTTTGAACTCCGCCAAGTAGCGGTGATAATCGCCCTTCATCTTGAGGTAGAAGACCTTGGAGTCGCCGGTGGCGGCGGAGGGGATGAGTCTGGTGTCAAGGAGCTTGAGGATTCCGTCGCAGATGTTGGAGAGCTCCGACTCGATCTTGGATCTGTAGTCCCGGATCATGGACACGTGGTCCTCGTTGCCGCGGCTCTCCTCCTTCTGCTCGATCGAGGAGATGATGCGCCACGAGGCCCGCCTCGCGCCGATCACGTTCTTGTACGCCACGGAGAGAAGGTTGCGCTCCTCGACGGTGAGCTCCTCGCTCTCCACCGCCGCCGAGACCTTCTCCATGAACTCCACCATCTCCTCGTACCGCTCGGCTTGCTCGGCAAGCTTCGCCATGTACACGTTCTCTTCGCGAGCCGAGGGTGTCACCGCCATTGTTGTTGGTGATAAAATTAGTCCTCAAGAACCCAAATAAGACTCAGAGAAATCAGCGACTTTAGATCTGGAGAGAGAGAGAGAGAGCGAGAATGCGTTTGTGTTTGCGTGTGTGGGGTATTAATTTGAGTTTATGAGAGGCTAAGCTAATTTGGGGAGAAGGGTGAGGGGGCTTTTTTGGAGAGTCAGTGGGGGGGCGATAATTGCGTTGGCAGGGAGATGGATTTCAGTGATGGAATTTGGAGCGTTGGATGGAATATAGAGAGGGGTTTGAACCGTTGATTTTAGAGATGGGAAGCGGGGAGCGGGTGTGGGTGTTTTTTGTTTTGGTTTCTTTTTTGTCTATCTGGCAAGTAAAAATGCAGCTGGCAAACACGGTTTTTATTTATTTTTTTCTAATTAAAATTTGGTTTTTTTGGTTACGAAAGGTTAGCTAGGATTTGAAAGTTTTGAATGCATGGCTGAACTGGTGGGTGGTTTGAAATTTTGAATATTAGATGGGCCCAATGTGTGTCAGAGGTTGTGTGCACTGTGTACCTATGGCTCTGGGCCAATTGCCTTGGGATGTCTATGGACCATTGAGTAATGAGTATCTACCCTTGCGTAATGGCTGGGCTGCAGAGACACATGCTTGGTTTAGAAAAGACAAGGCCCAGCTACCTGAGAAGTACTGGATGACAAATTCTTCAAATAGTTCAGAGGCTTAAGGAATAATTTTAAATTTTATACAATGATAAACCAAAAATATATGTGTTAGGTACGATAGAATTTTAACATATGACATTCATTTTATAATAATTGTTCGTCATTATTAAGTCAATACACCAATTGGTTTTTTAGCCTAGACAATATTCGAATCTTATATTTCTTATTCAACAATAAGAGAAACTTTATTAATTGAAACAATTGAAACTCAAAGTTTTCCTCAACTTTCAAATATTACTATTTTTAACGCTGATACAATTTGCCTACAATAACTTTTTGAAACGAAATCTTAATCATTTTACGTAGAATGGTTCTTAAACAATCTCATATGAGCACGATAATAATAATACAAAAAAAGGGCCCTAAAATTGGACATAAGTAAAATATATATTCGGGTAAAGTGAACTTTTCTTGAGAAGTTATTGAAAAATGATTCCATGAAAAATGAATACCTTTAATTGTGGAGTGCATCACTACATTGGTATTTTCTATAGCGATAACTGTAAATCCAAAATATTACATTGTTACAGGAAGGTGACACCATATCACTACATTTGTTCTTAATGTACACAAAGGGTTTATTAGCAATTTAGCATTACTATAAAATTGGCAAAAGAGGAGAAGAAAAATTGCAAAGGGTTGTGACAAGTAGGAGTGGCTAGCGGGAATGGACTAAAGATCTCAAATATATTCTATTATTCTTTGTAATTTTTTTTTTTTAAATTATATAATTTGATAGTTATAATGGGTGAGGGATTTTGAATTCTGAACATTTTTGTTGAAAATATTAAGAGATGTCAATTAAGTTACAAAACTTTTGACTATCTATTCTTTACAGAAAATAATATTTTATTCTATCACACAAAAAGATAAAGATGACAAAATTTTGCTCTGCTAGTTGACCTACCACAAACCTCCTATTTTTTTCTTTTCTTTTCTTTTTTTCTTTTTTTTGAATTTAAGATTGACTATGAACAAAATATATAACACTAAGTATAGGCATGTGTGAAGTTATACTAAAACAAATTCTTGATAATTATTATTTTAGTTAGAATATTAATATTGTGCGTGCCCAAATTTACCTCGATGGACAAGGCTAGTAAGGGCTTACAATCTATTTGTATTATGGACTTTGTGTTTCCTACTATGGATAGTTCCTTACTAGACTACCAAATGACACCTATCCATTTTCAAAAATTCACTCCCTTTTCTTCTCTAAGTTACTCTCACTCACTCTCGTTGTGGTATCAACTTTCTCATCGCTTCTTCCTCTCTCTTTTCCATAGAATTGTCAACCCCTTCTTCTCATTCTATTCTCCTATTTATAGCTTGAGGTGGGTGGAGGCGTTATGATTGCTTTCTAATCTCACTCGTGTGGGTGGGGTCCAATTTGATTATTCTTGGTAAGAATAAGCTATGTCAGGAACGGTGATAATGGCATTGGAACTAGTTTCAAACTCCAAAAGACTACTCGGCAGGAATATTTCTCATGGCAATACCAAGTTGTCGAGAACATAGGTTGTTTTGAGCAAGCACATTCCCAATCAAGTTATAATTGATCAACATGGGCTTGCTTCTGATACATTTAAGACAAGATGGAATCATTATGGTATTTGGGCTCAGATTAGGCCTTGAAGTGCGTCTGGACCAAGGCCAAAGGTCCAGTGGGCATGAGATCATGTACTGTACCATAAGGCCAAGGCCTAAGGTTCAATGGGCCTGGGATCATACCTTGTACAAATATAAACAATAAATTTGTATTAAAATGGCTTTGTACATGCTCTAATATTAAACAAACTTAAAAACATAATGATCTTCAAACCATTTTCATTAATGAATTCAGCATATGAAGATCTCTAAAAATCTACCAATTTGGACTTAAAATAAATAGAAACATCTTATGCAATTTCCAAACTTGGGAATGAATGGAAGCCTTCAATAAAAAGAAGACAATAACATTGATACACAACGAATTAGGGAAAACATTATTTCCACACTAATTTTTTAAGTGTATCCTCTCTCACTTATACCCTATTTTGGATTGAGGGGGGAGGGAGGGGGAGTAAAATAGAGTTGGCTAGAAATTCTAATTTACAGCCAACTTTATTCTACTTCCCCTTCCTTACTCTCTCCCTCAATTTTAGACTATTAGTAACCTAGTGGAATCAGTGGACTCCACATGAGTTATACCCTATTAGTCTATTACTATGAGAGAGCACGGGGTGAAAAGAAAAACAAAGAGTTTTGAAACAGGTTCTCCTAAATCAACTAATGAAGTCCATAGTCCACGCCCTTTAATTCACGGCAAGTTAATTAATTAATTTTTTTAGCAATACGATAAGTACCCGTTTGGATACAGCTGCCACCGTTTGCGTTTTGGTGTTTTCCTTTATTTTTTTCTTTTATTTTTTTGAGAAGAGTGTTTCACGTGATTATGTATTGTTCAGTGAGTTCTGTGCACTGTTTACAGGACCTACAAACCTCTTTTTTTAGCAAAACTTTCATTAAAAATGGATCTCACAGCACTATTCACACATTTGAAAATTATTTTGCTACAGTGTTTTCAGTTTTTAGCAAAATAAGCGGTATTTAAACAGATCCTAAATATTCTGCAACTGCATTAGTGTTAAGATGATAAGTGTTGTTTGAAACATCACTTTCACGTTAATTCATCAACAATACCACATTTACCATATATTAATCATAAAAGATTGATTATCGGGAAAAAAATCATATAAATAATTGGAAAAAATTTGTGTTAATAAACTTATTTAAAATTATTGAAGCCCTTAAATAAGAGTACAACTTACTAATTGTGAGGTTGTCGTTGATATAACATTATTGTTAGTGACTCCACAGCCACAACTGCCGCAACTTACATAACTTCTTCTTTTTTTAATAATTTGATAAATATAGCAAGGAAAAGGAGGTATTGAAATTTAGTCTATTCTAGCTCTTGACAGTCACATAACTTTTATTAGCCTAAATTCCTAATCATGTGTCTTTTCAATGGTGAAATTTTTTTGTAGTGCACATAATGCATAATCCATAACAGTACAAACTGACGTGGATGCAGTTTTTATTTTATTTTATTTTTCTCACTTTTTTGTCAGACAGATATCTCAATTTATTATTTTTTTCGGCTATGGCAACTTGCCAAATGCCAATGAAGTGTAGTCTTTCTCCGAGGTCAGCATTTAGAGATGGATGATACATCCCATGCGCCACAAAAGCAAGAACTTTTGCCACAAACCAATGTTTTGTTTTCTTTTGAGTGAATAAGTTTCATTTCCTTCTTTCCCTTCGGTATTTTTAGAGATAAGTATGTTAGGAATGTTTTATCCTTCTTATAACCAACAAGTTCAAGAATTTCAATGAGAAGTTTGTTTCACAATTATATTTTTGTTTTTGTTTCCTACTATTAGAGATACTTTTCTCTCTCTCTCTCTCTCTCTCTCTCTTACACAGACTCATTTTGCTATTAATCTTTAACTTTATTCTCTTATTTGCTTTAATACTTTTCATTATATATATATATATATATATATTATTTTTTGTACATGAAATTCAATATTGAATGACATTTGAGGCAAAAGATTGATTTATGTATTTTTATTGTTTAAAAATTGTTATTATTATTTTTGATGTTAATGCAATTTTATTTTATTTTTTTGGTGTTTTGATTAGTGGATGATTTTTTTTTTCGGAGAATCAATTAGTGGGTGATATTCAATTTTTTGATTTCGTATAACTTTTATCCAATTGTGATCCAAATATTTATTCGTATTTGCATGATTGTGGAATGTGTTATCTATATGAAAGTTTCTAATAGTTATCTCAACATTTTTGAATCCAAAATTTAGGTTATAAATTTTATTTTTATTTTTATTTTTAATTTATGTTGATTCTTAAATTACACAATCTTTTTCTTTCATGTTTCAAATAAGAAGTTTTATCTCCGCTTTATGCAAGTGCAACCTCCTAAAAAATTGTTACATATTATTTTATATACTCTTATTGAAACTCACTACAAACATACATGTTAAAAATTAACGCACTACATTTAAAGGAAAACATTTTTTTAGATGTTTCATTTTCCCTATAATTTGTATCTCATTACCAAATAAATTTTACTATCATGTTATTTTCTTTCCTTCACATTAAGATTGATATAAATATTGTCATATTAAAATTTATATATTGTAGTATTGTCTCATGTAGGGTCACGATTTTCGGACCAAGCCCAAGATATATGGGATCTTGGCCTAGTGAGCCGAGTACAATAAATTTATAGATATTGGGTCAAAGAGCTAGGCTTTAGTGCATGGATAACAATTAGAATGGATCTTCATGATGATTAAACAAAAATAAACTGAGTTTATCAAAGAAAGTTTGTACTCGGCACAATTCGAGTAGCTCTGCTATTGTATATATTGGATGACAATGGTTACAGGAGTTCTTGAGATTGCTATAGTGCTTTCTCTCTCCCTTTCTTCTCGCCCCCACTCTATGGTGGATTTCTCCTATTATATAGTCCTCTTTAGACGATCTCGGTCTTTCACTTGTTGATCATCCAAGCCTATATTTGAATGTCTGTCCCATCAGACACCCTCTCTGGTGTTTTATGAGTTGCAATAACTGAGATAGCACTGTTCAGGGGTCATTTTTTCATTAATGCAGTTAGAACGTTAGTTGTAGGCATTTAATAGAGAGGTAAAAATTTCTCCTTGAATTGCTCCTCTACCATGCTCGTATGACTGGTCCATTGTACTCGTCCTTCTTTTTGGACTGCTCTGGGAGGCTGCCTTTAATGGCGTGTTGCTTTTCCCTTTTATGGTCTTGGTTAACCGAGGACAGGATTGTCCTTGGCGATGTTCCTTGGCAATTTGGGCTTTCTTCGTTCGTCATCGGACATTCCTTCCTTTTTAGTGTAGGCCTTGGGTTCAGTATAAAATGGGCCGGGGTTGTCAAATTCTTAGGCCCCACAATAGCTCCTCAAAATCCTGCTGTTCGGCTCCTCGGACGGGGAGGAGGATTTTGATGTCATCGGGTCTTTGTCATGGCCTGTCAAGTCTTGTCTTCTATTTGCACCAAAGTCTCTTCGCCTACCCAAGGCACGTTCCTGGCACTTCGGTATACATAGCGTGTCCTCATTAATATCTTTATGAAGTGGCGCAAATCCAACGGTTGAGGATTTCTTCGGAAACTGGGTGGAATTTATTTCGCTTGTAACTCTTTCCTGGAATTCCATGCGAATTAATTTCCATTAGGTTTCACCTTCTATATAAGGCACTCTGGGGGAATCGTTTTTTCACATTTACAAATCCTTGAGTTCTACAAGAACCTCAAGTTCTCAAACCTTCAGGCATTCCCAAGGACCTTGCCAAGATCGTGATCAAGGCCTAAGGCTTGAGATGGTCTTGGATAAAGGCAAGGGCAAGGAAACCAAGCCCCATTCAGAAACCAAGAATGCCGCCCAGATCCTAGATGACGCAGTTGAGGCAAAGGAAGCGGAGGCCAAAGATGTTCCTACCTTTCAACCGGGCAAGAAAGAAGGCCCTCCTCCTTCAGCTAAGAATCAAAGCAAGTGTAGATCACATCAGACTTTTGGTGTGACAAAGTTTGGGTCCCACCTTGATAGCAGGACATCTTGCAATTAGGAGAAAAGGGGTCTTTCAAGCGTTTTCGTTTCTTCTTCTTTCTCATCACTAATACCACCCATATTGGCTCGGTTGCTACTAGAACAAGATTGTGAATCTACCATTCCCATGAGCTTTCTTTTTTTTATAGTTAGTTTTAAAACAAGTCTGCCTAAGTCGCTTGGTATATGATGTACCTTTCCTTTATTTAATAATAATAAAAAAAAGGGCTATACTTGTTAGCTTTAAAACAAGCCTGTCTAAGCCGCTCGATATGTGATGTACCTTTCCTTTATTTGATAAAAAAAAAAAAGGGTTGCACCTGTTACTTTATGAATCTTTCCTTTCTTTGTAGTGATTATTTCATTAATGGGTGTGTTGTTATTTTTCCCTCCAATAGGACTTAGAACTGATGTTGTTAACGGTAATAAAAAAGTTGTCACCTTGACTTTAACAAAACCGACAGTAGCACCCAGCTGGTAACTTTAATTAAGTTAATGTAGGAATAATCAGGAACATAACCATGTGCTCTGTATCACAAATTGTGCAACCATCAAAGAATGTTGGATTTAAAGTAAGTGATCCGAAGAGACCATCGTGCATTAAGGCCATGTTCGACATTTATAATGACGTCATAGCGTTGGTTTTCCCCAAGCCTTTGGTCCGAGGATCCAGGCATGGCTAAGGCTTTGCTTAACACTTTAGTAGGAGGTCTGAGGAGCCCAACATACCCAAGGTTCTTCTTAACAGGAGGTCTGAAGGACCTGACATAGCTAAGGTTCTTCTTTTATTGAATGGGTAACAAAAAATGTTAAGCCCACAATGCAAATTTCAACTCACGCTTTACTTGATAATGGAGTAATCTCATTTATGTAGTTTTCCCCTCTCCTTTCTTTTTGTTGAACATACTTGGAATACCTTAAGTGATGCTCATGGATTCCTTTTAGATTTTGCTCATCGCTTAGATAGATGCTTGAAGTAGTTAATCTCCCCAAGAGTTGTGTTCCAAGGATTCGTACAACACCCTGATTCTGTTCAACCCTTAGGCAGTTGCCGAAAGTTATTAGTTTCCCCATAGGTTTGTGGACCTTGGTTCTGTCTAACACTTAGATAATTGTCAAAAGTTATTAGTTTCTCCTTAGGTTTGTGGTCCGAGAAGCCATGCAAGACCTTGATTCTGTTTAACATTTAGATAATTGTCAAAAGTTATTAGTTTCCCCATAGGTTTTTGGTCCAAGGAGTCATGCAAGACTTTGTTCTGTCTGACACTTAGATAATTGCCAATGTGTATTGATTCCCCCAAAGCAGGAGGCCCGAGGACCCATCATAGCTAATGTTCCACTTAACTACTTCAGTAGGTTAGAAGATATCAATATATACCTTCCGGAACTAGCCCTGCCGTGGAGCCCCCTTGAATCGCTCTATGTTGCTGCCACTTCCTCTAACGGAGGTCCGGCGAACTCAGCCACCAGATTCACGAGGACCTAACTCTTGACAGAGGTACAGGGCATGTACCTGAGGTCAGAAGCCCTAGTACTGTGCCCTATTTAGTGATCCTCCCCGTATAATCCGCACTTCGAAGTATAGACCTGAGTATAAGCTGAGCTAGGACAACAACTGTGTGTGCCTCATGTAGTGTCTTACTCACATAGTAAATTGACCACCATAATCGCTTTCCCCAGGGACTCTTGCTAATGAAGGCCTAATCCTACAGATAGCGTCAATTGTAGGGTCACGATTTTCGGACCGAGTCCAAGATGTATGGGATCTTGGTCCAGTGAGCCCATTACAATAAATTTATAGAGAATGGATCAAAGAGCTAAGCTTTAGTGTATGGATAGCAGTTAGAATGGATCTTCATGACGATCAAACAGAAATGAACCGAGTTTATTAAAGAAAGTTTGTCCTCGGCACAATTCGAAGAGCTTTGCTTTTGTATATATTGGATGATAATGATTACAGTAGTTATTGAGATTACTATAGTGCTTGCTTTCTCCCCTTCTTCCCGCCCCCACTCTATGGTGGGTTTCTCCTGTTATATAGTCCTCTTTAGACGATCTCGGCCTTCCATCTTCCACTTGTTGATCATCCAAATCTATACTTGAGTGTCTGTCTCATCAGACATCCTCTCTGGCATTCTATGAGTTGTAGTAACTGAGGTAGCACTATTCATAAGTCATTTCCCCATTAATGCGGCCAGAACGTTAGTTGTGAGCATTTAATGCGGATGTGACAGTTTCTCCTTAATTGCTCCTCTACCATGCTCCTATGACTGGTCTATTATGCTCGTTTTTCTTTTTGGAATGCTCTGGGAGGCTGTCTTTGATGGCGTGCCGCTCTTCTCTTCTATGGTCTTGGTTAACCGAGGATAGGATTGTCCTCGACGATGTTCCTCGGCAATTTGGGCTTTCTTCGTTCGTCCTCGGACATTCCTTCCTCCTCGGCGTAGGCCTTGGGCTCAATATAAAATGGGCCGGGGTTGTCAAATTCTTAGGCCCTACATCTCACATTTTATATAAATAATGTTAATATATTAAGAGATTTCCTTTAACCTTTTATGTAATATAAATAGTTGTCAAAATCCCAATCTAGATCCTTCATCCTATAATTTTACGATCCTACCTGTCCAAAATGATCTAGATCTCTCAAGGATCTTTGATATCATTTAGATCAGTAGAATCGTATAATTCTAACAATCCCAAACGATCTTGGTTTCTTGTAATTTTCTTTAACTTGACAAAAAGCTTAGTTGGACCTAAATGAAAAATAACATCTTAGTAGACCAAGTTTTGCTATTCTAATGTAGAGAGATAGAGTGTTAGTTGGACCAAAATAAAACATAACATTCCAATAGAGTGTTACATTTTGAAAATTTTGGCTTCTTTAAATGATGTTTACAAATAGATAAAGTGATGTATGATAATTACATCAAATAGATGCAAAATTTTGGTTTTTTTAAGAATGAATGTATAATTTATGCGATTATTTAACATACTAATGTGTATTTTTTGTTTTTTTTTTTCTCAAATAATGTAGTATCTTACAATCCACGATCTGATCCTACAATCCATGATCCCATTTACCTTCTAAGATTCTACGTATGATCTTGATTTTGACAACCTTATATTATTAACTTGAATAATAGAAAAATAAAATTTTATTTATAGTTTCACTAATAATGTCTATTGATTAGCAACGATTGGAAGCAAAAACAATAATTTTTTTCCAGGATTATAATTATGTTTTTGTTAATCTTTTAATTTTACTTAATACATTAAATAATAATACTTACAAGTTTCCATGCATCACAATTATAGTAATACTAATTTATAAAATAAATAATAAAAAATTGAAAAGTGTGTTATGCTGTTATGCACAAGCCTATCACTAGTACTACTTTGTAACCCCATACATATGCATGGATACATTTAAAGATATACAATAAGATACATAATATGATTCCTATATATATAATTTAAATACTATTGATAGTCGTTTTTATATTTTGTTAACTCTTTAAAAAAATTTGTAAGTATATTATTAGGTATAAAATGTAAATTGTCCATATATTTTTTTTTTAAATTATTGTGAAGCACTTTTTTTTTTTAGTTTTTTTTTTTACGATTCATTTATTTTAGACTCTTTGGTTTTTGTACTTAATAACTCACTTGGATGAATATTTATGATGTAGTCCCACATTTGATTCTAAAATGCCAAAATGCAAAACTCACCCTCTAAGTTTCACCACTTTTCATTTCAGTTCTCTAAGTTTGAGTTTTGTTGTTTTAGTCCTCTAAGTTTCATTTATTCTCAATCAAGTCATCTGTTAACAATCTGTTAATTGTTTCTGTTATCTACAGTAAGCCACGCCATTTTGTCATTTTTAAAATTTAAAATTTTAGTTTATTATTTTAAGAAAACATTAATTTAAGTAAATTTGAATTTAATTTTTCTTTAAAAAACCTAGAAATTAGATTAAGAAACAATGAACAACATTGAAGAACAAAATTGAATCCCCACCCGATATTGAGAGATTGAGAGGGAGAAAGAGGGGGAAAGAGAGAGAAAGAGAGATTGCACAACTGCAACATATAATGAGAGCCAAAACTCAATCTATACAAATAGGTGGCAATTGAGATCGTCCTCTGTGGCGGTACTTTGTGTTTGATGCCTGAGCTTCTTATAGCCAGTGCACTAATTCCAGCCTCCGACAAGGTCTCTAAGGTTGAAGTGATCTGTAGAACACGTGGAATCTTAGGGATCTGAGCTCGAATTCCCGACCCAAAGTCTCACAAAAACACAGGCATATTGACAAGCCGAACAAACCATACCCAACCAATCTCAACCTCTACTTGACTCAGGCCAAAGTATTGGTTTACAAACCAGAGATCTAGCGGTTGGGAACTCCATCGATGAATTCCAAGGAATCAGTGACTATCTTCAAGAGTGGTTTTGCATTCTGAGTAGAGTATGATGTAATGTCCCTGTTTTTTTTAAAGGAAGGAGTTTATGATATCTGATTGAAATCTAGTGTGATTTTGCGGTATCTCTCATTCTCTTTCTCAATCTCTCAGTATTGGGTTAGGGTATTGGGTAGGAATTCAATTTTGTTCGTCAATGATGTTTGTCGTTTCTTATTATAATTTATGGGTTTTTTTTTTTTTTTGAAATTAACGTTTTCTTAAAATAATAAATTAAAATTAAAATTTAAAAAAAATGAAAAAACATTTTTAATGTAGATAACAGCAACATTTAACAGATTGTTAAGAGAGGGCTTGATTAAGAATAAATGAAACTTATAGGACTAAAATGACAAAAGTCAAATTTAGAAAACTGAAATGAAAAGTGATGAAACTTAGAAGATGAGTTTTGCATTTTGGCCATTCTAAAATTAAGAAATAAAACTCTTTAAGAATAAATAATTTATGACACATGGTACAAAATTAGAACTCTAATTTGAAATACTAATTTGAGTTTTTCTCAATTTCATTTATTATTATATATATAGATTAACGATTAAATAAACTTTAAAAAATAATAATCTTCAAAATCTACCATTTTAATTAAAGAATTAAACACATAGAGTTCTCTAAAAATCTGCCAATTTAGGCTTAAAATAAATAGAAACATCTTATGTGGTTTCCAAAGCTGAGGAATGAATGGAAGCCTTCAATAAAAAGACAATTGCATTGATATACAATGAATTGGGAAAGATATTATTTCCACACTCATTTTTCCAGTGCCATCCTATCTCGCTGAGTCACCTAACGAAATCAGTGGACTCCACATGGGTTTCTTCTACCCTATTAGTATGGGAGAACGATAGTATAGTGTGAAAAGAAAAACAGAAAGTTTTGAAACAGGGTTCTCCTAAATCAACTAATAAACTCCTTAGTCCATACCCTCCAGTTCACGGCAAAGTTAATTTATTAATTTTTTTAGCAATACCATAAGTATATCTACAATGAAGTTAGTGTGGGATGATAAGTATTGTTTGAAACATCACTTTCACATGAGTTTATCAATGATACAATTTTTATTATATATCAATCATAAAATTGGTGTCAATAAAAAAAATCATGTCAATAATTAAGAAAATTTTGTGTCAATAAACTTATTCTGCGTCAATAATTAATGCCGTAGATTTAAAAAAATTTCAGAACTTATTAAATGTGAAGTTGTAGTTGGTATAACATTATTTTTAGGGACTCCACAACCACAACTAATATAACTTCTTTGTTTTAATAATTTGATAAATATGAATTGAATTTAGCGGAGTCTAGCTCTTGACAGTAACATTAGTTTTATTATCCTAATCACATGTCTTTTCAACGGTGAATTTTTTTTGTGGTACTAGTACCCATATTGCAAAAACCATAACAGTACAAACTGATATGGATGCAATTTTTTTTTTTGGGTTGGACAAATATGGAAAAGTTTAGGATTACAAAAAATTTCACAACTTTTTATTATGATTGTAACATGACAGAGTATGGTTAATGAAGAAAAAATTGTTAGTCCATTTATAAATAATGATTAACTACTAACAGTCTGTCATATCAGATTTTATGAAAAAAAAAATTAAAGAATAATATGTGGCCCTAAAATTTCATATATCACAATTGATTATTTTTTTGGGTCACGGCAAGTTGGCAACTTGTCAAATGCCAGTGAAGTAGTCTTTTTCCGTGGTCAGCATCTACAGATGTATGACATTCCCATGCGGCACAAAAGCGAGAACTTTTGGCCCAAACCAATGTTTTTGTTTTCCTAGTTACGTTAGAAGCCGAGAAAAATGCTAGTTGAGAATGACTCTCTCGCTTTCCAATTGTCTACAGCCCACTTTTACATTTAAACTGAGGGCAAATATTGTGTACAATTAGATTTTACAAGTGTGTACAATTTGATTGATTTAAGGCCCCCCGTGTGTAATGGCACCAAAATTTCCAATTAGAATAAAAGAAGCCCACCGTAAGGTGAAAGTCAACATACACGCCCCTGGTTTCGTTGACAAAACCTAGTACTAAGTCTTCGTATCGCTAACTCTCTTTATTTAAGGACCACTGTGAATGCAAAACTGACAAGATAAGAATCCCAACACACCAGTTAATTTTCCTAACCCGAAAACAAAAAAAGTGATGGAGTGTGCAACGGAGAGAAGCAAAATACAATTGATATATGATGCCTGTAATGCTGTTTTTTCTCAGAAGGAGCTTCCAACCTATAAACAAATTCAGTGGCTGAAAAATCTCCTAGGTATATTGGGCATTTTAGCTGTTGTAATCTTCATGCATGTTCTTGTTTATTAACTCTTGCTATAGTATAACAAATTTGTTTGAATGATGAATACAGACATAACTGAAGCCATAGACGTAGGGATTGATGAATTTGGCTCATGTGAGTCTCCGTTACCAAGCCCAAAAAGTGACAAGAGATTGATTGATGGGCAAAGCGTCTCTGAGATCACTTATATTCACATTCATGAATGTGATAATTTCTCTGTAAGTAGAAACATGTTTATGCGTTAGCCACATATATTTCCTTTACTTCTTCTGTCATGCGCTTTAGTCTTTAGATTAACCACACTACTAGAATAAGTGTTTGTTTTCCTTGCTTCATTGCTAGATTACGAAGAATTATTGTTCTGAGGTGGTTTGTTTTTATGAGCAGATGGGAGTGTTTTGCTTTCCAGCAGGGGGGACATTTCCTCTTCATGATCACCCTGGAATGACAGTCATAAGCAAGCTCCTCTACGGTTCTGTTTATATCAAATCTTACGATTGGGTGAAAGTGACAAATTCTGGAGGTCGAACATGTAAGAAACTATAGGAATTAAAGCTCTGTACAAACAATAACATTAGCACTGTTTTTTTTTAGCATGTTTACTAACTTTTGATTAGAAACATGTTAAACGAGAATATGAGTCCATTTCACAGTTAATCGGTACAATTTTAGATTTGTAATATTTAATTTGAACCATGAAACGAATAGAATCGAAATTGAAAGAATCCTAACTTAAAATGGTGGGTGCAGCTGGATTGGCGGCCACTGTAGTAGATGGCATTTTCAAGGCTCCGTGTGAACCTACTGTCCTGTATCCCAGAAGTGGTGGTAACATTCATTCTTTCACTGCATTGACTCCTTGTGCTATCTTGGATGTGTTGTCGCCACCATACTCTGAAGAGCTTGAAAGGCGCTCTACTTATTTCTCAGACCTTCCTATTCCTTCTCTTCATGGTAATTACTAATCCACGTTGTTCTACTTTTATCTAAATCATGTGATAGAGTGTTAATGTTTCTACTCTACCTTTTGGCCCAGGATATGCAATGCTTGAGGAAAAAGATCTACCAGATGATCTAACTGTTATTGGAGAACCTTACCTTGGCCCCCCAATTGTTAGCCAATATGACTTTTTGTCGGGTTGGACAGGGATGTAGTAGTGTGCACGATGCAGTATGCTCATATTTTTGTGAGGTTTATGAGTACTACAGGATGGCCCTAGATGGGTTGTATGGTGTAAATATAGTTATATATAATGTAATGCAGGAACGAGTCAGATGGGTTGGCCTGACCTATAAAAGACAAGTAGGAGCAAATTAGTAATGTAAATCTTGCCAGATATTTGCCAACAAGCAAATGAATGTTGTTGAAAGCTCACCAGTTATGTACAGCTGCCATTGCCACCAGGGAGGTGGCAATTTGAGTGTGACATTGTTTTATTATTATTCTTTTCTTTTCTTTTCTTTTTGGATAAACCTCATTGTTGTTTGGGCTGGGCTTGTGGGTACGAGGCCACCGATACGATCATACGAGACATGACAACAAAATATATTAGATGATGTGACCACTTTGGACAATAAACAACAGATTGTAGTCATAAGATCAAGAAATATTACAGTTGGATCGAATATCTTAAGAGCATTAGTTTAAAAAATATTTTTAGAAGTTTTTTATGAAAAAACCAAAAAAGTAACTATTTTTTTTATAGTTTTTTATATTTCTTATAAAAATAATATTAAAACTTTCTTAAAAGAGTTCATTAATAAATACATTAAGGCCTTAAGGGTACCTGTGAACATGACTTTTATATATATATATATATACATGCATATATTATTGAATGTTCAAATAGCATGTAAAACATTATGAATGTTTAGACTCCAAGTTATAAAATAATCAATTCAAGCTTAATGTCAAACAATATATGTACGGAACATGAACATAAACTAAAAACAGAATTGATAAACAATTTAAACCAATTAAAATCACATCCATAGCAGAAATTAAATGGTAAAGATTAAGGGAAGAGATATGTAAATACAAGGACAACACAACGATGTGTTATCGAAGAGGAAACCAAAGCTCTCGACGTAAAACATTTCCGCCACCTTCCAAGCGGTCAATAATCCACTAAAAAATGAAGTTGGGATACATGAACAATAGAAAATCCTCCAAACCTAATTTACCCAGTGTACCTAAACCCTCCAAACTTCTTACTTTAATGAGGTTACGCCAAACTTTTATCTTTTTTAGTTTACCGGATTCCGTTATAGCCTATAGCATCAACCAATATCCATTGGTCCCTTCCTAACTGTTTCCAAAGCACCAAATAACCTTCTCACAGATATGGGTATGGTGAGAAAAGAATTTGGGTAATGAACCTCTCAAAGATGTAACAATGGAGAGGGTGATAGTAGAGGAATTTGAAGAGTCTCTATGTAAAAATTGTGGATGAATCAATCTTGTTTTTCTTTAGGGTTTCTCTTTCAAAATTCTTTCTAGAAGCTCTCTACATTTCGTGGGTATAAGGGTCTATATATAGTAGTTGGTGTTTGAAATGCGAAGAGTCATTTTTCCAAAACAAAGCTGGCTAGCGACTTTGCCTCGCGACTTGACTGAGCCGCGAGTTCAAGCCGCGAGGTAATTGAACAGCCAGTCTAGACTTTTGTTCCTGTAGTGCTCCAGCTGGCATTATGCTTCAACTTTTCCGCACGCTTGGCACTTGAGCATCTTCTGGCGGCTTGCAAGCCGCGAGCTACCGGCGAGATCCAGTCGTGAGTCCCTATTTTACTGCACAATTTTGAGCAATTCTTTTCACTCTCTCACACACTACCCTTACATGATTTCCACCTAAATACAAAATTTCTAAATGCTGAATTACAAGCAAATTTGACATGGTCTACTAGTATTGATTTTTATCGATAGCACATAAGATTAGAAGACTTGCATCTGAAAGTGGAGTTGTTTAAAAAAATTTGCTTAAGAGAGGTTGTCATGTCAAACAATTTTCAGGCGAAAATGAATTTTTTAAAAAAAGGCCAAAGAGTTTCACCTGAAACTCGCTTGAATTTTGGTTGAGCGAGTTTTAGAGCTTGAGAGAAAGTTGTTACTTTATTCCTATGCAGATTCTATCCAATCAACGCTATCATATATTAAAAATAAATAAATAAATAGAAAATCCTCAATTTGGTGGGCTATGTTGAAGACAGTAATGAATTGAAATTGAAATCAACAATAGTTAAAACGACAGAGCATGAAGAACAAAACGGTGGTACTTAAGGGATGATTATAAAACGCACAGTTTTACTTAAATAGCAAAACGGTGTCACTCAGCCCAGTTCAAGATTCAGTTGCAGTGGCGCCAAAGTCAGTTAAGAGGCAGTTATTATCTCCATGAAATGCGGAACTAACTCACGTGTGTGGAATCCAATTATTATTCTGTTAAGATCAGTGGATCGAGTAATATAAATAGGAAGCAAATGATCAATTGTAATGTTAAGAAAACAGAAAGATATTTCTCTCAATTAGTGAATTTTCTCTCTCTTTCTCTCATTTTCTTGCTCTGTTTTCTCACTGGTTTCTCCTCATCCTTTTCATCCTTTTCATCAATACTGTTTTTCAATTTCTTCAATATCATTGTGTTAGTGTTGCTTCCAATCAGAAATTCATAGCATTAAGAATTTCTTCATGGTATCAGAGCCAGAATCTGTCACAGCTCAAACTTCAATGGCAGCTTCAAGTTCTTCAATGTCTTCCTCGTCTACATCTTCAAGTTCCTCAGTGAATATGATGAATCAACCACTACTACTTCTCTCTAATATGTCCAATATGATGACAGTGAAGTTGGACAATACAAACTATATTGTTTGGAAACACCAAATCACCATGGTGTTAGAGACTTACTCACTGTTTGAATTGTTGGAAGAACCTCAGCTTACTCCAGATAAATATCTGAAAGATCTCTCTGGTAATTACACCACAATCATGAATCCAGACTTCTTGATCTGGAAATCTAAGGAGAAGGCATTGTTGACCTTCATAAGCTCAACCTTGACTCCGTCTATCCTAGCCCTCACTGTGGGTTGTACATCAGCTATGAAGGTTTGGAAAGTGTTGGAGAATAGATTTTCTTCAGTCTCAAGGTCACACATCATGAATCTCAAGTGTGAATTACACAACATCAAGAAGGGAGTGGATTCTGTAGATTCTTATTTACAGAAGATCAAAGTTGTAAGAGACAAACTTCTAGCAGTAGGAGTGATCATAGATGATGAGGAACTCCTTCACATAGCAATTAAAGGTCTGCCTAGGGAATACAATGCTTTCAGGTCTGCTATAAGGACCAGGAGTACACAATTGAATTTTGATGAGCTTTCCACTATGCTCAGTGCTGAGGAGGAATCTCTAAATGAAGGTCTAGATGTGAAAGACTCAGTGTTTGCCATGGCAGCAACTACTGCAAAGCCTAACAACAATGGTCATAATCAGAGTTTCTATAACAATGGCCATAATCAGAATTTTAATAGAGGAAGAGGAGGTCGTGGTAACTACAATAACAGAGGTGGTAAGGGAGGAAGAGGATCAACTCAATATCCTCAATTCAATCAATTTCAGCAAGCTCAAAGCAATACCAGTACACGACCAGAGAGACCTTCTTGTCAGATTTGTGGAAAACTTGGCCATACAGCCCTTGATTGTTATCACAGGATGGACTATGCTTATCAAGGAAAGCATCCTCCCACTAAACTTGCAGCAATGGCCACTGCTTCAAATGGCTGCTTGCTTCAAGAACAGCCCTGGTTGGCTGACAGTGCTGCAACAGATCATGTCACAGCAAGTCTTCATCAACTCAACTTCCCAAAACCATACAATGGTCAAGAACACCTTACTGTAGGCAATGGCCAAAATCTTCCCATTACTCACACTGGTAATGTCCTTATTCCTTTTTCTCAGTCAAGTATCTGCCTAAATAATGTTCTTAGAGTCCCTTCCATAGCATCAAATCTTGCCTCTGTTCATCAACTTTGCCATGACAATAATTGTTGGTGCTACTTTGATGAAAATACCCTTTCCATTCAGGCTTTGGCCACGGGGAAGGTTCTGTACCAGGGCAAGAGTGAAGATGGTGTATATCCAATCTATCCTCAAAGAGCTTCTTTACTGTCTTTACCTTCTAAGGTCTGCAACAATGTCAATGTTGCTAGTCATTCTGCTGTCAATAGTATTACTAATCATTCCTTTGTTAATAAGTCTCTTTGGCATAAGAGACTTGGTCACCCTCATGATCAAGTACTCAAAGTGTTATTTCCTAATGTCAATTCAGCCTTGAATAAAAGTAATTCTGCTGATAATCTTTGTACTCACTGCTTGTTTGGTAAAATGCATAATCAAACTTTTCCAAAATCTTGCTTTACTGCCTCTTCTCCTTTTGAACTAATCCATTCAGACTTGTGGGGTCCTGCCCCTGTGAATTCCATCAATGGATTTAGGTACTATGTTCTCTTTGTTGATCACTATACCAGATTTACATGGCTTTATTTGCTTAAATCTAAGTCTGAGGTCTTCACTAAGTTTACTTACTTCAAAGCCATGATTGAAACCCAATTCTCTGCCAAAATCAAGGTTTTTAGATCAGATGGAGGGGGTGAGTATACCTCAAATGAATTTAAAACTTACCTCATGCAGCAAGGTATAGTTCACCAACTCTCTTGTCCTTACACTCCTCAACAAAATGGCCTTGTTGAGAGAAAACATAGACATCTTATTGAATCCACTATCACTCTTCTTTCTCAAGCATCTCTTCCCACTTCCTATTGGTCATATGCTGTTCAAACAGCTGTTACATTAATTAATATCCTTCCCACTTCAGTTTTAAAATTTCACTCCCCTTGGTTCAAGTTGTATTCCTCACAACCTGATCTTTCTCAGCTCAAGATCTTTGGTTGTGCCTGTTATCCTAATCTCAGGCCTTATACAGCTCACAAACTTGACCCTAGGACTGTAGAGTGCATCTTTTTGGGTTACCCTACTGGTTCAAAAGGATATTTATGCCTTGACTCCAACACCAACCGTATCTACACTTCTAGACATGTACTCTTTAATGAGTCTAAATTTCCTTTTTCTACTGTCAGTTCTTCTTCCTCCTCTTCAACTTCTTCCACTGCTCCATTTGATTTTGTCTGGCTATCAAATCAATTATTTCTTCATTCACACAATCATCCCTCACTTCTAGGTTCCTTTCCTGGATCCCTTCCACCTCAACCATGTCCTACTGCTTCCACACCTAATATATCACATACCTCCCTACCTAACCCTCCATCCAGGCCCTCTTCTTCAGACCCTAGACCTTCTAGTCCACCTCAGTCTGTTCCTATTTCCCTCAGTCCACCTCAATTAGGTTCTGACCCTCCCAGTTCATCTCAACCTGTCATCACACTTGCTCCCCCTTCCACCTTGAACCTTCACCCTATGAAAACCAGATCCAAAAGTGGGATTATCAAACCCAATTCCAAGTTATGTTATAAGGTTGTTCTTGATTACAACTTCACTGAACCCTCTACATTTAAGACTGCTTCCAAATACCCCAAATGGTGTGAGGCAATGGATGCTGAGTTTCAAGCTCTTCAAAGGCAGCAGACTTGGTCCTTGGTACCTGCACCTTCTAAAGTAAACTTGGTTGGATGCAAGTGGGTTTATAAACTAAAACTCAACAGTGATGGTACCATTTCAAGGTACAAGGCTCGATTGGTTGCTAAGGGATTTCATCAGCAAGCTGGGGTTGATTTCCAGGAAACATTCAGTCCTGTCATTAAACCAGCTACTGTGAGACTTATTTTAGCTATTGCAGTTAGCTGCAACTGGTCCCTAAGACAACTGGATGTATCAAATGCTTTCCTTCATGGTTTTCTTAAAGAAGAGGTGTATATGGAGCAACCTCCAGGGTATGTGGATCCCAACCATCCCTCCTATGTCTGCAGATTACACAAATCCCTTTATGGCCTTAAGCAGGCCCCAAGGGCTTGGTTTGAAAGATTCACATTTCATTTGTTACATCTTGGTTTCACTGCTTCTGTTGCAGACAGCTCTCTCTTCATTTTTCACTCATCTGGCACCATCATTTATCTGTTGTTGTATGTTGATGACATTATTGTCACTGGTAACAACTCCCTCCAGATTACTCATCTCATCTCAGCTCTAAGTCAAGTATTTGAGCTTAAAGATTTGGGGCCCCTAAACTATTTCTTGGGCATTCAAATCACACGGACCAAATTTGGTCTCTCCCTCAGTCAATCCAAATATGCCTCTGATGTGCTGCATAGGTTCAACATGGAGAATTCTAAACCCACTAAAACTCCCTGCTGCCCCTCTACCAGATTGATCCCTCATGAAGGTGTTGCTTTACCTGATCCATCTGTGTATAGGAGTATGGTTGGGGCTCTCCAATACTTGACCTTTACCCGTCCAGACCTCTCCTTCAGTGTTCACCAGCTTTGCCAATTTATGAGTTCTCCTACTTCCACTCACTTAGAAGCTGCTAAGCGTGTTTTACGCTATGTTAGAGGCACTTTGAATCATGGAATTCATTTTTCCCCTGGCCCTTTGACACTCACTGCCTTCTCAGATGCTGATTGGGCAGGGGATCCTTTTGACAGACGATCCACTACTGGTTTGCTGGTGTTTCTGGGTCCTAGTCCCATCTCTTGGTCTGCCAAGAAGCAAAGCACAGTTTCCAGATCATCCACTGAGGCCGAATATCGTGCCTTAGCTACAACTGCTGCTGAACTATCCTGGCTTCACATTTTGTTCAAAGAGCTGAAGGTTTTTCTCTCCCATGTACCAGTGTTGTGGTGTGATAATGTCTCAGCCATTGCTCTCTCTGCAAATCCAGTGTTTCACTCACGCACAAAGCATCTTGAGGTTGATTATCATTTTGTAAGGGAGAAAGTGTTGCGCAAGGATTTATGTGTTGGTTTTGTCTCGGGCAAAGACAATTTGGCTGATGTTTTCACTAAGCCTTTATCTGCTCCTCTGTTTCTTCTTCTTAGACACAAACTCCTGGTGGACTCCTCCCCCTTTCGTTTGAGGGGGGATGTTGAAGACAGTAATGAATTGAAATTGAAATCAACAATAGTTAAAACGACAGAGCATGAAGAACAAAACGGTGGTACTTAAGGGATGATTATAAAACGCACAGTTTTACTTAAATAGCAAAACGGTGTCACTCAGCCCAGTTCAAGATTCAGTTGCAGTGGCGCCAAAGTCAGTTAAGAGGCAGTTATTATCTCCATGAAATGCGGAACTAACTCACGTGTGTGGAATCCAATTATTATTCTGTTAAGATCAGTGGATCGAGTAATATAAATAGGAAGCAAATGATCAATTGTAATGTTAAGAAAACAGAAAGATATTTCTCTCAATTAGTGAATTTTCTCTCTCTTTCTCTCATTTTCTTGCTCTGTTTTCTCACTGGTTTCTCCTCATCCTTTTCATCCTTTTCATCAATACTGTTTTTCAATTTCTTCAATATCATTGTGTTAGTGTTGCTTCCAATCAGAAATTCATAGCATTAAGAATTTCTTCAGGCTAGGCTTCGAAGGGTTTTTTTCCCATTGTGATTTTTTCTCTCTATAAATACATCTTTTGTTTGGGTGTTTGAGTTTTGGGGTTATTGTGACTCGCTTTTTTCCCTTATAATTAATGTTGTTTTTAGCGGTTACGTGTGAGAAATTGATGCCTAAAATCTCCATGTTGTGATAAATGGACATTAATAGCTTGTAACTATCGTGCTTGATTCATGCATTTCCCATTCAAAAATTGTCACAAGTTGAACAATTGATTAGGGCTCTAATAGACAAGACCTAGTGACATCTATACTCTAAACTATTGTTTCTATATAAATTCATTTCATATAATAAAATTCACTATGAAATAATGTTATGTGTAGCTATTAAGTCACAAATCATATGGAGAATTAACTATCCTTAAAATACAAGTATACTTTAAAATTTAATAAATAATATTAAATTTCATAGTATAATTATCTCTCACTCATTATTTTTAATATCTCTTTTTTTTATTGGCTCATATTTTACTTTGCTCAATTTATTTTTGTTAGTTACACAATAAATTTATTAAAAAAATATGTACTTATTTTTTGATAGTTTAATAATTATAGCAGAAAACAAGAAGTTTGAACCTTAAAATTTTTTATTGTAAATACTTTGTATTTTGCTTTTCAATTATTTTTATAGTAATAAATACTAGAAAAATTTTAGAAATTTTATATACAATTAACAATTTTAGAATAACCCCGGACATTCTTATCTGGTATTTCTGGTTAAAGTAAAATATAGAAAATTAGAAATTGTAGTTCCCTAGAGTCCTAGACAAAGCATAGGGTATTAAAATCTGGGACCAAGTGGCAGCCTCGTGTAACAGAGCCACTCCTACCAAAAAAAACGTGGGCCTGAAAACCACAAGTAGCAAACTTTTCAGTTAAGGAATCATAATTTCATACTTCTCTCTCCTACATTTGGCGTGTAGCAATGGTGGGTCTGCCTCACTCGTCCTTTTCTTTTTCTTTTATGTCGGGGGAAATAATTTTTCTCCACCTTCGACGCTGCCCGACGTTGTCCCTTTCAATCTCCACCGTTAATTCGCACGTGTCATATTTTTTCACTGCAGTCAAACTCTGGCTGTGTTGAGTTAAGATTGTGTTCTCGCCAACTGGCTGGTAAATTTTTTTTTTTTTTTTTTTTGAAGGGACTGGTAAAATTCGATTCTTATTAGTTCAACTGATATAATAAGAATAAGAATAAGAAATTTAAAATTTGATTTTTATTTTTTTACACAAAAAATTAAATAATATCTCAGTCCGATAATATAAAAAAAAAATTTGTGTAGAGTGGTCGAGGTACGTTTGAAATTATCTTTAATAAAAAAAAGGGATTGAGTTCTGCCTTGTGTAAAGACTTTTCTTAAACGATGGATCGTGAGTGGTGGTGACCCATACCCTACACCTAAAGTGGGCCTAAACTCCACAACACAATCTTACTGGTTAGTTTAATGTATTGGTCCTCTCAGGTTTACCAAGCCATTAAGTAAACTGAGAGAGAGAGACAGAGAGAGAGATTGCTTTGGCTGGTTTTCTGTCCGAAACAAAGCATGGAACGGTATGAGATTATGAAAAATATTGGGTCTGGGAATTTTGGAGTAGCCAAGCTGGTTAAAGATAAGTGGACCAGAGAACTCTATGCTGTTAAGTTCATTGAGAGAGGCCAGAAGGTCTGCTTATTCATCTCCTTGACATTTTTTTCATTACTTTTTCTTTTCTTTTCTTTTTTTAGATATGGCTTTTTGGTTTTGGGTTGATTGACTCGAGGGGCATTCTTAAATGTTGCAGATTGATGAACACGTGCAGAGGGAAATCATGAACCATCGATCATTGAAGCATCCTAATATTGTTAGATTCAAAGAGGTTTGATATTCTTTCAACCAAGTACTTATGGGATATTCTTTTGTAGTTCTTCTGGGTGTTCGTTTTTAACTTAAAGAATGAAACTTGGTTATCTGTCAATTTACATATGATTCTTGTTCTTGCTTCCTAGATTGTACCCTGACTTTTAGTTTTTAGCCAGTTGTACTAAATATTCTATACCAATTTCTTTACAGAAATAAGTCTAAGCTAGAAAAGTGTAGTGTATATGTTAGAAATGAAGCTAGTGCCTAGATATATGTTTAACGATAAGGTTTAAAAGAAAATATGAGATGATAGATAGCAATAATCAGAAAAGCTGCTTTTAGTCTACCTTTTCTTTCCATTTTTCTTCCAGGGACAAGTACTTTGAGAATATGTTAGAAAATGATACACCATGAACCTAGGTTAAGTTTCATCTTCAGAGTGTTTGTTGGGTTTAGGGGAAGATACTAAATTATCTGTTTGGAGCATTTTACGCTAAATTATGCTGTGAGAACTTGGCTCTGTGTGTGTGTATTTTTGGGCAAAAACACATTTTTGGTCGCTATATTTTGGCCATGTTTTCAATTTGGTCGCTAAGATCAAGTTTTTATAACTTCATTTTGGTCCTTATATTTCTAAATTTTCTGTCATTTTAGTCCCTGCCATCGTCTCAGAGAGAACGCATATGTGATCAATGGACTGCACTGCTAACTTAAAAATGCGTCTTCTATAAGTGAACCAAATGATGAGAAGTTTAAAAATATAAGGACCAAAGTGAAGTTATAAAAACTTAAGGAACAAATTGAAAACATTGCCAAAATATAGGGAACGAAAAGGCATTTTTGCCTCTTTTTTTTTTTTTTTTTTAATTAAATTTTATTTGAAAAGCTTACAGGGCTGATTGTTGCAGGTCCTGCTAACTCCAACGCATTTAGCGATAGTTATGGAGTATGCTGCTGGAGGTGAACTCTTTGAGAGGATATGCAGTGCTGGAAGATTTAGTGAGGATGAGGTATTCTATGATAAAATATGTGGTTTTTGGATGTCCCATGGGATTCTAATTGTTCCAATTTTAATATGTACTTGCATTTGAATTAAGTCTATCTTGTTTTTAGAAGCATTTAATCATAGTGAAATCCATTCCTTACTTTGGTCATTTGAATCAGGCAAGGTTTTTTTTTCAACAACTGATATCAGGGGTCAGTTACTGTCATTCAATGGTAAGAACTCTGACCGTTCTCTAAGAGTGTTTTATAACATTTCAATCCAAATTTTTATTTCTTTATCTATGATCTTTGGTAGTGTGTAATGTGAAGAAAATTCATGTGTTGCAGCAAATCTGTCATCGAGATCTTAAACTTGAGAATACACTCTTAGATGGAAGCACAGCACCACGTGTTAAAATATGTGATTTTGGGTACTCAAAGGTAATCGCATTCACCCATACAGCAGGACTATATCAGACTCCTTATGTCCATTACTCTTTGGTTACTAATGCTTTTACATCATTTTGTTAGTCATCCGTGTTGCATTCACAACCAAAGTCTACTGTAGGGACACCAGCATACATTGCACCTGAGGTCCTGTCTAAGAAAGAGTATGATGGGAAGGTGATACTCACTTTTTTTTTACTTGTTCATTGCAAGAATACTTTTTTTTTTTTTTTTGGTTTCATTTGACACCTATTTTCTACAGCTAATCCTTAAGAACTATAGATTGCAGATGTTTGGTCCTGTGGTGTCACCTTATATGTGATGCTCATTGGGGCATATCCCTTTGAAGATCCTGATGATCCAAGAAACTTCAGAAAAACAATTGGGGTAAGTAATATGGTATGAACTTTTCAAACTGCCCCCCCTTCACCATTGGCTTATTTTTCTACCCCCATTAGTATAATCATAAGATAAAGATAGTAAAATATGAAAGTTTTCTTTTCTACTTGGGAGTCTTAATTTGAATGTTATGGCCTATGGCAGCGGATACTTAGTGTCCAATACGCAATTCCAGATTATGTCAGAGTTTCCATGGAATGTAAACATCTTCTATCTCGGATATTTGTGGCTAACCCCGAAAAGGTAAATGAGGTTTCATTTTGGTATTGAAATGCTGGTTCCGTAAATGCTGCTAGATGGTTTGGCTTACACAACAGATAGCCTGTCCGTCTTTACCAAATTTGATGATGCCTGAAATCTTGAAATTAGTGTATAAGGTCTCACTGCACTCCTCATACCTAACTATTATTGTTATCCTATTTGTATAAGCACTAACTAGACAAGACATGTTTTTTAGTCACTGCAAATGTTCAAGTTTCAATAGCCAGTCCTCCCCTTAAGGTCTTTTTATGAATTGGTGACATTTTGAGTATAATCAACCCAATAATTTTGTGCTGTGGCTGTCAATTCTTACCCAAATCAGTTGTTTATTATTGAAATACGATAAGCCCAAGCTCATGTATATTTATAGATTGGTTTTCTCTTCATGGTCTTTACTTGTCCCTTTGCAGAGAATAACGATCCCAGAAATTAAAATCCACCCATGGTTCTTAAAGAACTTGCCTGTAGAACTCGCGGAAGGAGGAAGCTGGCAGAGCAATGATGTAAATAACCCATCCCAGAGTGTTGAGGAAGTATTGGCGATAATACAAGAGGCAGGTAAACGTCTTGATTTGCCTAAGGCTGGTGGGCTTTTGCTTGGAGGCAGCAGTATGGATCTTGATGACATGGATGCTGATGCAGATGTTGAAGATATAGAAATGAGTGGTGATTTTGTGTGCCCACTATGAGTGGAAGTGTAAATATAGATCTTGCTTTGTTGAGGTATTGGATCCACTATTCCCTGTTGTATAATCTGTGTTTACATTTGGTAGATAAAAAGGGCCCTTCAAGTGTCACTTGCATTACTTACTTTTCATAGTTTTCTCATAATAATTTCTGTTACGTTCTGTTTTTTATTTTATTGCAATGAAGTTGAAGGTCCTATTGAAACCATATTATAGAATGATGTGAGAAATATTAGAATGGTAGCCTCATCCTATGCGTGTTGACGAGCATGGGCATGATTCAGACACCATATTTAATTAGTATATATAGTGAATATACCCTCAGAGAAGAGTTTTAGAATCAGACATGCTTAATTTTTTTATTTCTTTTTATGATGATCAATTATTATCGTATCTACACCAGTGAAAATCTGGAAGATACAACCCTTATTTTATTCTCACCCCACATTGTTGTGAGATGAGTTGTATAGAAGGGGAAGGAAAATAATTGATTCTTCTGAATTATATAGTAGAACGTGGACAGCCCCGTCACCATTCACGTTGGCTTTGCCTTTTGCCATGACTCCTAATGTGCTGTGGTCCTTCAATTAGAGGGATGATAAGAGCATTCATACCCCAAAATGCCATGCTATTTTATTTTACTATCTCAAAAAACTATTTTATCAATTATACAATATCATTTTATAATATTTCAGCATCTCAACTTTTATTTTACAATACAACACATTAAAATAATATTTTTACGCAATAAAATAATATAACCTAAAATCACTATCATCTACAATACAATACGGTGCATTTAATAAAAAGTAGGAGAGAGAGAGAATTAAATGATAATATGAGAGTTTACCATTCAGCTACAATGCAATTCTATAGAATTGCACTGTAGCAGTATTGCAAATTTTGCAATACTTGGCTTTTACAATTTCTGATAGAGTGGAAATTTTGGGCTAAAATGCTAAAAAATGCTTACATTTGACCTTTGGCATTTTGGGGTGTTAATGCTCTAAACCTTTTCGGATCTCAATGAGTTTTGAGTGTCAAAAGTGTGTTCATTGAAATGCCTGCGTTGATTATGCAATACAAATGTTGACTTCTTAATGAGCCATATTTAAGGTTAAACATAAAGTAGCCATGTATAAACTTTGTGTTACCATTTTCTGAACGAGTATATAAAGCATCTGTTGTGATTATGAGTCTAGTTGCTGTAAACTTTATCCTCTAGCTTGTTCCTGCTTTTATTCTTACTGTTTTCCTGAGCTGCCGTGTGTGGAAATATTTTAAAAAAAGTGTCTAGTTCAGTTGTAAAAGTGGTAGGAGAAAACAGCTCAGTAGCTAATGCAGCTAAAATTAACAGAATGAAAAGTAAACAATGGAGTCGTAAGTCTCGAAGGAACTATTCACTTTGATTGGTCGGTGGTGATTGACAGTAGAATGAGGCTGTCAGCATCATCTACCAAATCCAATCGCTGCGTAGCCTGTTTCATAGGACAGTGTTGAAAACGTGTTTGAATTTAGTTCTCTCTCACTATCTGTCTCTCTTTTTCTTTTTCTTTTTCGGTAATGAGCTCTTTAAGTCAGGGTTGTTGAAACAGTCATGCTTGCAACTTGCAAGTAGATTCAACCCATGCCGTGCAAGTAGGCCCGTTACATCATGAGCGTTCAGAAGAGAGAAATTTAAAGTGGTTTCGGACCATAAATTATTTCGTACATTGTGAATGGTTGTCTACCCTTTACAGCCACAATTTTTTTTTTCGGCACCACTTACACTGCCACGTCACAATTGTAATACAAAATTGTGAAATAATTTGTATTCTTAGATTTTTTTTTTTTTCAAAACTTAATGAGGACTTAAAATTGTAAATAACTGCTACTTAGGTTGCTCGATCATAGTGATGATGTAATTGATCGCACCCACCTAACCAGGAGGCCCAGGACCCCCATACGCCTACAATGAAGTACAGTGGAAGAGTTGTTAAGGTTTACATGACTCTTCAATGCTAAGTCAAAAAAAGAGGGTAAATAATTTCTTAAGGCAAGGGATTTTTGTCAAGTCAAGGACCATATATATGACGGTTCTTTATAGCTTCTTTTATGATGTTTTTTGGATTGTTTTTCTCCTCAATCCTCCAATGAAAATTATTATTCAAAGTGAGGCATGAAATTTGTACTCTTGAATGAGACTGAATAATGTCTTGATTAGCTTTTAAGGTTTGCAAGATTAGATTGTGAGGTAAATATCCAATAAATTTAAGGGGGTTGAGATTTGCTAGCCAATTGTTCTCTCTCACTACTTGTTTTCAAAGTGCCAAGTCATTATCTTGAGTAGAGTTATGGTGTGTTTTTGTGTTAGAACTTATTTCCCTCTCTATTGTGTGTGTGTGTGTGTTTGTAAAAAAAAAAAATCATTATCTTGTCAAGAAGCCGGTTATTACTTTAGGTCAAGATCAAGATGACACGTATTATCTTACAAATTACACACTGATAGGTAAAGCAAGATTAAGATTATCAAAATAAAATGAAAATTCCAATGACTATAGCATTACCCAAAAATATATATACATATGAAAATTAAAAGGGATAAAATATGCATCATATCATACAATAATAACCATAAAAATTAGGTCCTAAAAACCATGGTTGTACAAAGTAGTTATCTTTGATTTTTGACAAGTTTCTACATTCATTAACAATTAAAATAGTTAGTTGTAAACCCTAAGAGGTTGGCCAAGTGGTTCTTAAAACCTCATGATATTCATGAGATCCTAAATTCGAAATCTCTTGTCAACATCTTGAGGTCACCTTCAAGAGATTCCTTTATATAATAACCCAGTGTTTTTGAAACGGAAGACAGTATTTCCTAAAAGGAATAGTCAGATAAAAAAAAAAAAACCCCCGAAAAGTTTTCAAGTAAAACACTGTTAGTATTCATCAAATTATAAGATAGTTTTGTGTAAATTAAACTCTATTACTAATAGTTTACATAAAATTAAACCCTATTACCAATATTTGAAGGATTTGTTGTTGAAAGCTTGAAACCCAATTTCTATATGGCATGGGATCACCCAACTGGGCTTGCTACTGCTGAAATTGGAGATGGGTCCTTAAATGGTCTGAGCCTACTATTGAGGTCTGATCTCTCTTAGAGCCAGGCTCCGTTTGTTAAGGTTTGGGCCTTGGCCCCATTCGTCTGGGAAAAAACCCAAAACCCAAAAAAAAAAAACCACATAATAGTATCTCTCCGAAGCACATCGTAGAAAACCCTAAAGAACGCACAACCCTCGCTTCCTCTTTTTGTGTCGTCTTCATTTGCAGCCGCATCTGCTCCACTCCGCCCCATTCTCTCACATCCAACATGAAGGTTCTCTCTCTCTCTCTCTCACACACACACACACACACACACGAATACGTAGAAACTAACTGTTAGGTTCTTTTTCGTTTTGCAGTTCAACATCGCAAACCCAACTACTGGGTGCCAAAAGAAGCTCGAAATCGACGATGACCAGAAGCTGTTAGTTCCTCTCTTTCTCTCTCTCTCTCATTTACAGACTCAACATTTTTTTTTTGTGTACTAATAAAATTAATAGCTTTCATACCAAAGAGGACTTGCTTTTCTTTCAATTGTTTGAATGAATCCTATAACTCAACTCATTTTTTTTTTTTGGCCCAGCTAAATCTATCATTAACATGCTGTCTTTAGTTACTGTGTTTTAAGGAGAAAGAATTTGGAACAAGTAAAAGCAGGGTCTATGATAAAAAGGATTAATGGGATTGGAAAAAGAAATGAAATGATTTAATGAAAGTCGCGGAATTTCACGGCCAAAGCCAAAATAGCCTGTTTCACAATCATTTTGTGCATGTCACCTTGTGCTATTTTATTTTGCTTATTCTTTTAATGTAGAATGTTGCCCAGGAATTTTCTAATCAAATATCTCCGGCCTGGTTTCTCGGGTTTTAATGTTAGTTTTTTAAGCTATGTTCAATTGTATATAGTCAATGCTGTCCTCCGTAATAGGCATTTAAGCAAGTTATATTGTTGCATCCTTACATGGGTTTAAACAAATAAATCTAGAAACCTGACTTGAATTCCAATTTTGCATAATTAAATTCTGTCCATTAATTTCTTGCAAATATAATTTTGGAATTCAACAAATATCATTGGAATATGTTCAGATAATATTATGAGCTTAATGAGCGTTACACTTACACAAGGCACCGTATCATCATAATCAGTTTGCAGAGAAAACATAGTATTTTCCTGTAAAGATTTTGACATAGAAAAATATTTTCACACATTGTTACGTCTTATATTGCTTTTGAAAAAAAGATACTAGTGACTTAAATTTTTATTTTTTGGCCTTTCTCAGGTCAGCATTAATACACTCCCCATGCGCTTTAGTGTTTCCGTTTGTTTTTTCTTTCTTAATTATAGAAAATGTTAGCTAATTGGTTTAAATGTCATTAAGCTAGTTGATTATAAAATTATAAATAATACTGACTAGCACAGAAATACATCAGTTTGAAGATTCTGATGTTATCAACCAAATTTTTGTTGTACCTATGCTTGATTAATATCAATTATGTTCCTGCATTTTTTGAACTTGTACCAATGATTTTTTGATTGGTAACTTCTGCATTTTTTATCTTGAGGCTATATGTAAAATATGTAACCAATATGGAGTATATCTAGATTATAAGAGTCAATTGAAATAGCAAATTTTTTTTACTTAAAGCTTCTGCTAGTGATAATTCCTCATGTTTTATTTTGTTTGTTTGAACCTGCAGCCGAGCATTTTTTGACAAGAGGATTTCACAGGAGGTCAGCGGAGATTCTCTTGGAGAGGTATGCACCCATTATGTTTTTCATTTGTCAAATCCTGATACAAGTTCTAGTTTTCTCAAATATCTCTTTTGCAGGAATTTAAGGGCTATGTTTTTAAAATCATGGGAGGTTGTGACAAGCAAGGATTTCCAATGAAGCAGGGAGTGTTAACTCCTGGTCGTGTCCGTCTCTTGCTTCACAGAGGTTAGCCAAACCTTTTGTTTTTAGTGCATGCTACAATTTACCAAAATCCTTAGAAGCATCTGGGTTCATCATAGCCAATGACATGCTTTGTTAGAGACTGATTATATTGTCTTAAAGGATTATGATAAGAAATATTTATATTTGTCTGGCTAGGAACTCCTTGCTTCCGTGGGTATGGTAGGCGCAACGGAGAACGGAGGAGGAAATCTGTACGTGGATGCATTGTCAGCCAAGACCTTTCTGTTCTGAACTTGGTTATAGTGAAGAAGGGTGAGAATGACCTTCCTGGTCTGACTGACACTGAGAAACCAAGAATGAGAGGTCCAAAGAGGGCATCTAAGATCCGTAAGCTTTTCAATCTCTCAAAGGAGGATGATGTTCGAAAGTATGTCAACACCTATCGTCGAACATTTACCACGAAAGCTGGTAAGTTTCCTAATTTCAATATTAATTTTTTGGGCTAAGGCCTGTGGATGTACTTGTTAGCCTTTAAAAAGTTTTGATTTAGAAGGTTCAATAGTAATTCAGTTCCTATGGTGATTAGCTCCATGTTTTCTTTAATTCTTAAGTATAATGCTGCTTGTGCAATTGGCAGGGAAGGAAGTCAGTAAAGCTCCCAAGATTCAGAGGTTGGTCACTCCATTGACTTTGCAGAGGAAGCGAGCAAGGATTGCAGATAAGAAGAAGAGAATTGCCAAGTCCAAGGCAGCTGCTGCCGAGTATCATAAGCTCCTTGCCTCAAGATTGAAGGAGCAAAGAGATCGTCGTAGTGAGAGCTTAGCCAAGAAAAGATCCAGGCTCTCTGCTGCATCTAAGCCATCTATTGCAGCTTAGGTTCATGCATCTCTTAAGCTAGGTCCATGCTCTCTCAAGTCTAGAAATTTTGGTTAAAAGATGAGTATTAATGAAATTTTCTGATATTGTTTTCCTGTTTTGTGAAAGTACTCTGTGTTGCTTTTTTCTGTGGATTTTTCATTGTATTACATGTTGATTGTTTCTTGTAATGGAGATTTTTTTTTTTTTTTTTTTTTTTAAATGTTGCAAAGTAATTTACCTATAATTGACGGGTTATTGTTTTGTTCGTATGCATTTCTTTAGATCTTTGATTGTTGTTAATGCTTTCTTGTGGAGGGGAAGGGAGGGGAGGCAGGTCAAACCGGTGGCATACGGGCTGGGAATTGGGTAGGTGTCAATGGGACTATAAGCCTGTTGGCAATCAATTGATGCTTTTAAGTTTTAACTAATGATTGTTCTTTTTATTTTCCTGAAAAAAGAGAGAGAAATACATGCAAAAAAGAATATTAATAATGGAACTCACTGCTTATCAAATCTAAGTTTTAAATATTTAGCACCTCTATTAATATCCATGGAAGTTACGTTTTTGGGTAGAGGCATCTAGAGCTCTCCTAGCAGGAAATCCTAAGAAATATTGGCCTCCCAAACACTTTGTTTGGCTTTTGATGCTTGTGCGTTTGGATTACCTTTTAAGGGTATGCGAAGTTGATCATTGACTGCATAAACAACCCATCCTTTACTTCAAGCTGGGAAATAAGTCCCCATTATTTCTGATATTTGATATTTAGATCACTCTAAACTCATAGGGAAGAAAATAGATTTATGAATGGAATCAAATATGCGTATTTACAGACAAAAGTATTCGGTTAACAATTGTCAAGTTACTTTCTCTTATGTTCCTAGATGTTGATGGACTTGTCCATAATGTTGACACTTGTTTAAAGTCTTTTTTTAATTAAAAATTTATTTATATTTTTATATTGCACCAACTGTTCTTTTTTGGTATTTCTATGTACAAACGTACAAATATATGAGGAAGAAAACATTTAAAAAAAATTTTGGGTGTTAAGAAAATTGCTTATGCCAATGCCTCAGAGATAAACAAAAGGAGGGAAAGTTAAGACAACTATTTATGTTTTGTTTTAACAAGTAGGTTGCAATTCATAAAAAATAAAGATATATGGTAGTACTTCAATTTATTGATGAGAAGTGAGAAGTTATAGTAACAGTTTTAGTAAGAGTTAGAGGACTATTTTTACTGAATTGTTCTTTAGTTTTGTTTCTACTTAAATCTAAGAGCATCCATATTGGTAGAGTTATAATTTTAATTATTTGGCTCAACCAAAAGCTACTTTATTTATTTTACCTTTTTATTTTACAAAACACCCAACATCAGTAGTTTTATTTTAGCTTTCAACGCAATAAAATAACATAAACAACACATTAAAATAATATATCTACTACAATAAAATAATATATTTACTTCAATAAACAACAATCACAATCGCATTTATCAAAAAAAAAAAAAATCACAACCACCTATCAGTCACCACTTCACACAACACACCACTACAACTACCAAAATCAGCTCACAACTACCCAAGAAAATCAACCCACAACTACAAAAATAAGACCCACGGTAACCCACACTCACGGCATGACCCAAAACTGATGACCCACCACACCCACGGCATGACCTTGACGCCAATGACCCACCACACAAACCCCACAGCAAGACCCACAAACACCACGGCACAAACCCACACCCACGGCATGACCCGAAACCGATGACTCACCATACCCACAGCATGGCCATGACGCCGATGACCCACCACACCCACACTCACATGGCAAAAGAAGAGACCCTTACATAGCAGAGAAAATTTGAGAAGAAAGAGAGAGTTTTGAGAAAAGAAAAGAGCAATAAAATGAAAGAGTAGAGAAAATGAGAGACGGATGAACAGAGATGAAAGAAAAGGAAGAGAAAAAATAAAGAAAATAAAAAAGAAAAGAAATCAATAAAATAATTAAAGTAGTGTGAATGCAGAATAAAAAAAATGTTTTTATTTTTATTTTTATTTTTTTTAAATTTTTTTTTAACCTTCTCACAACCATCTTTAGTTATGCATGGTAGCAAAGAAGCCAAAATTTTTTACTATAGCTCCACCAATGGAGCCTCATTTTTGCATTTGGTGGTGCTAAAAAAACTATTTTTTAGCACCACTAATGCTAGTGCTTTTAGCGTGTAAAGATATTTTTAAATCAATGAAATGTCCATCCCCATTAGGAGAAGTTTCTTAAATAGTAGTATAAATAACCTATGATGAGCGGTTAATTATGGCCAATTTTTTAGATTCACTGTTGAGTCGTTGACCACTAAACTATCCATTGCTTTCTTAATTTTATTTTTGATCTCCATCATTGTAAACAACTTGTCATTGGTCAACACGAATCAATTTTTGCTATTTTTATTGACACCATTGGGTGGATGAACAACCCTACGAGAACACAATGATGTGCCGGTCATATTATAATTCTAAACGGTATTAATAATAAGTCTATGGACAACAATTTTTTCACAATCTTTTTTGTAATTATTGAGATGGTATGTTGTTATCAATATTAATAAAAATGTTGTCAATGGCCTGTGGAAAACTAATGAATCTAATCACAATTTATCATATCAACTGTAATTAAAAAAGATTGTGCAAAGAATTGTGTAGTTCAATTGATTTGCACTTCTTGGTGTTTCTAACTGAGATATTTAGGGCTCAAATTATCTTTCTCCCAACTATTGAATTAATTTTTCTTTAAAAAAGACTGTGAAAAAATGTATCTAGCATTAATGTAACATTAATAGGAATGTTGTAAGAGAAAAATATGAAATAAGTCAAGCATGCCAGATTCAAGTCGGTGTATGCAATTGCGTTTTATAGCATTTCATCATCCTCACGAGGTTACAAAAAATTTTAAAACACATGCTCTCTTCACTTTCCCTGGGTGTGATATGAAATCAATTTAACAACTCTACGTATACAAATATAATAAATAAATTATTACAAAATATTACCAATCTTTTTGTGTTTGTTACGTATATATTTTGAGTAGTTTTCTATCACTTACATATAGACCTACCATTTTTTTTTCACCGCTTAGACTTTGTTACATTACAATTATGACAAGAAATTGTCAAATAACTTGTGTTCCTAGATTTTTTTTCGATAAATTTACCAACTATATAAATTTCAAGCAACAATAATAAACCAAAATTTTCCATTTAATACTTGTCCTAGTGACAAATGAATAAAATATGGAGGGTCATGCCCAAGATTGAGGAGTTGTCCTTTTTCATTTTCTTTAAATGAAGAGATTAAGCTAAAAGTCTTTCAACTCATCTAACATTTTCCTAGTGTTTTCAATAGAAATATCCATAGTCTAAATCTCCTCACCCCTATCATAATTATGAAGTTATAAAAAAAAATGAAAAGATTATATTTTATGATAGAGATTTAGATTTCCCTAAAATTAAAGACGTTTCTAATATCTAATAATTTAAAATCCCAATTAACTAATAAGAAATGATAAATAGTTTATTTTTCGAAACTTGAGGAGTACGTAAAATTGTAATAATTGCTACTTTTTTGGGAGGAGAGGGGATTGTTAAGTATAGGTTGTTCGATCATAGTGATGATGTAGTTGATCACACTCTCCTAGCCAAGACCCTCAAACACCTACAATAACAAAAAAGGAAGGCATTAGAAGAGTTGTCGAGATTTGCATGACTCTTCGATGCTCAAGTTAGAGAAGAGGGTAAATATTGTCTCAAGGAACAAAGGAAAGAGTTTTTTGTCAAGTCAAGGATCATACGTATGATTGGTCTTTATCATTTTTATGGTGTTTTTTGGACTGTTTCTCTCCTCAATCCTCAATGGAAATTATTATTCAAAGAGAGGTAGGAAATTTGTACTCCTTAATGGGATTGCATAATTCCTTGTTTAGCTTTTTAGGTTTGCAGGATTAGATTGGGAGGTAAAATGTTCAAAAACTTTGAAGGGTCAAGCTTTACTAGCCAATTATTTTTGTCACTCAGCTTCGACTCATTTTTTAGGTGCCATGTCATTATCTTGTTGATATGCTGATAATTACTTTAGGCCAAGATCAAGATGGCATGTGTTATCTTACCCATCACATAATAACAAATGAAATGAAAATTCCAATGCTTGTAGCAGTTCCAAAAAAAAAAAAAAAAAAAACATAAAAATTAAAAGGAATAAAATATATAGGGAAACAAGCACCGACGGGTGCTTGTTAAGGTGCAAAAAAGACTAAAATAATAATAATAATAAAAAGTCAAAAAAGACACCAAACAGTACTTAGAAAGCTAAAAAAAAAAAAATATCGCCAGAAAAATTTCAAAAAAATTGTTGTTAATGGGCAACTTGCGGTATCTGTTAACACAACTCAAATAATATCATATCATATACTATTTCATAAATATTAGAGCCTAAAAACTGTGGATATGCATATCTTCCACTTGTGACAAGTCTATAACAATTAAGATAGTTCATTGTAGATTAAACTGAACTTCCAATTGTTTACTTTAAATAAAACTTTTATTACAAAAAATTTTAAACTATATTTGAAGGATCTGTTGTTGAAAGCTTGAAACACAATTTCTATTATGGCATGGGATCACCCAACTGGGCTTGCTACTGCTGAAATTGGAGATGGGTCCTTAAATGGGCTGAACCCACTATTGATGTCTGGTCCATTTGTTAAGGTTTGGGCCTTGGCCCCATTTCTCTAGGAATAAAAACCCAAAACCATAAAATAAAAAAACCACATCTCGTATCTGTCCGAAGCGCATCATACAAAACCCTAAAGAAAGCACAAATCTCACTTCCTCTTCATTTGCAGCCGCATCAGCCAGCTCCACTCCAAGATGAAGGTCCTCTCTCTCTCTCTCTCTCTCTCTCTCTCTCTCTTTCACACACACAATTACGTAGGCACTAACCGTGACATTCCTTTTCGTTTTACAGTTCAACATCGCAAACCCAACTACTGGGTGCCAGAAAAAGCTCGAAATCGACGATGACCAGAAGCTGTTAGTTTCTCTCTCTCTCTCTCTCTCTCTCATATAAATTAATAGCTTTCATATCAAATAGGATTTGCTTTTCTTTCAATTCTATGAATGAATTCTATAACTCAACTCATTTTTTTTTTTTTTTTTTTTTTATATTATATTGGCCCAGCTAAATCTATCATTAACATGTTGTTTTTAGCTGTCTTAGCTATTACTGTTTTTAAGCAAAAAGAAATTGGAACTAGTAAAAGCAGGGTCTGTAATAAAAAAAGATAAATGGGATTGGAAAAAAAATGAGATGACTTGATGAAAATCGCGGAATTTCACTTCCGAAGCCAAAATAGCCTGTTTCACAATCATTTGTAAATGACACTTTATGCTATTTTCTTCTGCTTTTATACTTTTAATGTAGAATGCTGCTCAGGAATTTTTCAATCAAATATCGCGGGCCTGGTGTCTCGGGTTTTAATGTTAGTTTTTAAGTTGTGTTCAATTGTAAATAATCAATGCTGTCCTCTGTTTCCTTGTAAAAGGTAATACTGTAATAGGCATTAAGCAAGATATATTTGTGCATCCTTACAAGGGTTTAAACAAAGAAATATAGAAAGCTACCTATCAAGAAAAAGAAATCTAGAAACCTGACTTGAATTCCAATTTTTCATAATTAGGCTTTGTCCATTAATTTCTTGCAAATATAATTTTGGAATTCAACATATGTCATTGGAATATGTTCAGATAAAATTATGAGCCTTACACAAGGCATAATCATAATCAGTTTGCAGAGAAAACATAGTATTTTCCTGTGTAAGATTTTGACATTGAGAAATATTTTCACACATTGTTATGTCTTATATTGCTTTGGAGAAAAGGTACTAGTGACTTGAATATTTTTTTTTGGCCTCATTGGGCTTCCCATGTGCTTTAGTGTTTCCCTTCTTCTTCTTCTTTTTTTCCTTTCTTAATTATAGAAAATGTTAGCTAATCGGTTTAAATGTCATTAAGTTAGTTGATTATAAATGTTACTAACTAGCACAGAAAGACATTAGTTTGAAGATTCTGTTGTGATCAACCAAATTTTGTTGTATCATTCTATATGCTTGATTATTATCAATTATGTTCCTGCTGAACTTGTGGCAATGATTTTTTGATTGGTAACTTCTAAATTTTTACCTTGAGTCTATATGTCAAATATGTACCCAATATGGAGTAAAACTAGATTATGTGAGTCAATTGAAATAGCAAGTTTCTTTTACCTAAAGCTTCTGCTAGTGATAATTCCTCATGTTTTATTCTGTTTCTTTGATCTTGCAGCCGAGCATTTTTTGACAAGAGGATTTCACAGGAGGTCAGCGGTGATTCTCTTGGAGAGGTATGCACCCATTATGTTTTGCATTTGTCAAATCCTGCTACAAGTTCTAGTTTTCTCAAATATCTGTTTTGCAGGAATTTAAGGGCTATGTTTTCAAAATCATGGGAGGTTGTGACAAGCAAGGATTCCCAATGAAGCAGGGAGTGCTAACTCCTGGCCGTGTCCGTCTCTTGCTTCACAGAGGTTGGCCAAACCTTTTATTTTTAGTGCATGCTACTATTTACCAAAATCCTTAAAAGCATCTTGGTTCATTGTAGCCAATGACACATGCTTTTTTAGAGACTGATTATATTGTCTTAAAGGATTATGATTTTAAATATTCAAATTTGTCTGGTCAGGAACTCCTTGCTTCCGTGGGTACGGTAGGCGCAACGGAGAACGGAGGAGGAAATCTGTACGTGGATGCATTGTCAGCCAAGACCTTTCTGTTCTGAACTTGGTTATAGTGAAGAAGGGTGAGAATGACCTTCCTGGTCTGACTGACACTGAGAAACCAAGAATGAGAGGTCCAAAGAGGGCATCTAAGATCCGTAAACTTTTCAATCTCTCAAAGGAGGATGATGTTCGAAAGTATGTCAACACCTATCGTCGAACATTTACCACAAAAGCTGGTAAGTTTTCCTAATTTCAATATTAATTTTTTGGGCTAGGGCCTGTGGATATACTTGTTAGCCTTTAAAAAATTTGATTTAGAAAGTTCAATGGTAATTCAGTTATTATGGTGGTTAGCTGTGTTTTCTTTAATTCTTAAAGTATAATGCTGCTTGTGCAATTGGCAGGGAAGGAAGTAAGTAAAGCTCCCAAGATTCAGAGGTTGGTCACTCCATTGACTTTGCAGAGGAAGCGAGCAAGGATTGCAGATAAGAAGAAGAGAATTGCCAAGTCCAAGGCAGCTGCTGCTGAGTATCATAAGCTCCTTGCCTCCAGATTGAAGGAGCAAAGAGATCGTCGTAGTGAGAGCTTAGCCAAGAAAAGATCCAGGCTCTCTGCTGCGTCTAAACCATCTATTGTGGCTTAGGTTCATGCATCTATTGGGCTAGGTCCATGCTCTCGCGAGTCATGAAATTTTGGTTAAGAGATGAATATCTATGAAATTTTCTGATATGGTTTTCCTTGCTTTGTGAAAGTACTCTATGTTTGCTTATTTCAATGGCTTTGTCATCGTATTACGTGTTGATGGTTTCTTGTAATGGAGATTTTCTGAATGTTGCATAGTAATTTGCCTATAATTGCTTGGTAATCGTTTTGTTCGTATGCAATTCTTTAGATCTTTGATTGTTTTTAATGCTTTCTTTTGGGGGTGGGGTGCGTGAGGCGGGTCAAGCTGGGGGCACAAGGACTGGAAATTGAGTAGGTGTCAATAGGGCTAAGCCCGTTGGAAATCAATTGATGCTTTTAACTAATGATTGTTCTCTTTATTTTTCTGAAAAAAAAGAGAGAAATACATGCAAAAATTAAAATTAATAATGGAACTCACTGGCCAATGCTGCTCAATTATTAGTTTTTAATATTTAGCACCTCTACTAATATTCCATAGAAGTTATTTTTTTGATAGAGGCTTCTACGGTTCTCCTAGCCAGAAATCCTCTGAAATATTGGCCTCTCAAAAAACTTTGTTCAGCTTAGATGCGTGCGTGTTTCGATTACTTTTTAAGGTGATGAGAAGTTGATCATTGTCTGCATAAATAACCCATCCTAAACTCCAAGCTGGGAAATAATTGTTTCTGATATTAATCACTCCAACTATTTTGTCAATTTGCCCTTCTTCTTCTTCTTTATTTATTTATTTATTTATTTTTTAAGTTCCTAAATGTTGATGGGCTTGCCCATAATTTTGATGGTTGGGCCTCTTTTTGTATGACTAGGAAACCCCAACTCATCTCATCGCTCTCTTCATGAGTCTGTCTGTCTTTGATGATGTTAATGAGTTGGTTCCCTCTGTCTCATTTAGTCCCCCTAAAAAAATCTCGCTCTTACCATTAAAATAAAATAAAAAAAAACTTAAACCTTATTTGATAAGAAAATAAATGAGGATTGAACATATAATCTAACTAAGTGATAAGTCCAAACTCTATTCATGTTCAAATATAATTTAAATGAACCAAACTCAAATTTCTAGTACTTGACTTGGTTCAATTCTTTTACAACCCTACATCTACTGCACATGACACATATAATACGTTAAAAGAGTAAAGTTTTTTGTTTAAATGCGGTTGCTTTTAATGTCTTCCTATATTGTCATACAGGAGCTATGAACTTAATCCCTCTTCAAAAAACTTTTCATGGATCTAAAATAATAATAATAAATAAATCTCGCTAAGTCAAAGTGAGCGTCAAATGAAGCATCCATAAAGGTTGATGTGATTGTCAAACCATTTTGTCTTTAAAGAGAACCTTCTTTTTTATAACTGCAATGTCCAAATATGAGAACTAGGGGTATTTGATTGTTTTGTTCTTGGTTTATTTATTTATTTATTTTTAAGTGAAATAATGTTATTTTAAAAAATAGAGCACAACTTATTTTTCTTATGTAAAATATAAAAATATGTATCATATAACATATGATGAGTGGTCTATGGCTGATTTTTTAAATTCATTATTGGCCATTATACCCGATTGTCAAAAAGCGTTGTTGTTGGTCAACACGGATTTGATTTCGGCTAGTTTTATCGACACCATTAGGTGGATGAACAACACTACGGGAAAACAATGATATGCTGGTCGTATTTTCATTCTAGACAGTATTAATAATAAGTCTAGAGACAACAAAATTTTCACAATTATTTTTACAATTATTAAGATGATATGTTGTTATCAATATTAATAAAAATGATGTCAATAGCCTATGGAAAACTAATGTCATTCTAATAACAATTTATCACATCAACTATAATTAAAAAAGTTTGTGCAAAGAGTTGTGTTGCTCAATTGATTTGCACTTTTTGTTCTTGGTGTTTCTAATTGAGACATCTAGTGTTCAAATCGCTCCTCCTTCTACTATTCAATTATTAAAATAAGAGAAATGCTAACGAGTGCCCTTAAGGCACTAGTTAAATGAATTATTAACTAATGGCCAAAGAGTACTCGTTAGCATTTCCCTTAAAATAATAACAATAATAAATTGCCCCTAGCATTAATGTAACATTAATAGGAATGCTGCAAGATAAAAATATGAAATAAGTCAAGGATGAAATTGCGTAGTAGAGCATTTCATCCTCATGAGGTTACAAAAAAATTTAAATGTTCTCTTCATTTTCCCTTAAAACAATTATGGGTGTAATCAATATAACAACTCTACAAAAATAAATAAATTATTAAAAAATATTACCAGTCTTTTTGTGTTTGTTATGCATATAATTTTATTTTTTAAAGAAAAAAAAAAGGATTAGATGAGACCTATGCTATAATATATAACACAGTGGCAACAAATGATTCCTTAAAAAATAGTGTTGAATTCTGAATAAGAGAGATAAGCAGGCAAGACAATTTATCAGGGAAAGCCTTTGTAGTTGTTTAACTCTCCCCATACTGTCAGTTCAACTTCTTCCCATGACTTGGCCGTTCTGAGTTCTTTCCATATACCAAAGATTGCTCCCAAAATATTCTCATCGTGCAGAATACAATAGCACCTACATGCATGAAAATATCCAAATAAATCCCACCATTGTAAATATGACATTATTGACATAGATCGAGGCCATTTACTTACATGGTAAGGTATGAAAGTCGTCCAAATTTATCACCACCCTCCACTGATTCACATTCTGACATTCTTCTGAAAGGAAGTTTATAGCTCTTCAGAAATTGCTTAAGGAGATTTGGATCACCTCTAAATACATCTAAATATATCGGGATCAAGTCCAAAATAGGATCGCCTGCAAATCATATAAAGGATCAATAAAGTATTGGCAAAATGAATAAATCACATAGAAGAATCAGATACAGAGAGTAAAGTATCGGCAAAATGAGCAAAAGAAACTCATGTATATGGACACACCCTTTTTCTATATATAGGTTGTACTATATTTCTATGGCAAGTGCAACAAGATAAATGAAAGGAAGTTGCATTAATAGATTGGAAACTAACTCAGGTAAAGGCACCCAGAATTCTGGTTAAGATTGGGACAGTTTAAAAGCTTACACACCCTTCTCTCCCAATAATTACCCTGCACTAAAATTACCCTCTGTATTTAAATACACATTGTACTGCAGTATCGTATCCATGTCATAACGGTGTCCAATTTGCCGTATCATGTTATAATTTTTCAAAAATTGCTTGCGTCGCCGTATTGTACCCGTACTCATACCTGCACCCGTGTCTGTGCATCCTAGCTCTTTATTCAACCCAATCATGATATATTTCTAAAATTTCTCATAACCATTTATATTAAATTTAATTAATGATTGGTCATGTCGTGTGATGTCATTAGGGCCCTCTAAGCTCCATGCTTAACATAGAAGCCTAAACAAAGGCAGAACAAGTGGATGGCTTTACATGGAAATGTAACTGAACTAGTGAAAGCACTAACCTATGGAAAGATCACTGAAATCAAGAATGTAGCTAGGACACCATGATTTTCCCTTCAAACCATCATCGTGGCCATTAGAAGCATCATCCACCAGGCCAGCATATTCAGCATTTTCACTCAAGCGCAAAGTAACTGAGCTTGGTTCCATGTGAATATTGTCATCCATAATATCCGTGTGTATCCAAGAGAAAGTTTTCCAAACTTTCTTTAGGCCATTTTCACCCTGAAGTCAAATAAAAGCAAGATAAGTAAATATACATTTGTCACAAAGAGACTAATCTATCAAATTATATTTTAATAAAAGAGCAATGTCCTTCAAATAATCAAACAAGATGCTCAAATGGGCAAGAGACCTCAAATATATTAAGCAAGTTGGCAAAATCATCTGGGATGTATTCATCAACTTTCTCTATCAGTGTGTTAGGAATCGGATCTCCCCTACAAAGTGCAACAAAAGAATATCAGAGGTCTCACACTAAACTCTTTGATGCCATATATAAAATGCAAAATGTAGCTCAATTTACATTCCAATATATGGACCAAGGGTATCATCACTCAAAAATTCAAGAAACAGATAACAAGTTGTAATTAAAAACAAAATCTTCAGCAGTACAGGATAAAGAGCTTGCAAATCAAAGCACAGTATGCATGCATTAGTATAGGCACAAGCATGCATTAGAAAATCGCTACAAAAATCTCAGGTGTTTGCTTTGGATATATTTGATTGAAAGTAAAATAAGGTAGATACACCTAAAAATAATAAGCTGGTACAAAGCACTAGTTTTATCCAATGAATTTGGTTGGAACACAACTCTCTTTAATAGCTTTAGAAAGCATAGAAACTCTCAGTCCCAAGTCCCAACCCAATGAAGAACTAATTAGGTTACTCAGACATGCAACAACAATCAGGCTGTTCCATTCCATTCCACCACCAACAGTCAATGCCTTGACTGACAAAATATCAAGACACAAAGACCCCATCAGTAAGAAAGTAATTAATCAACAAATCTTTTCCTTGGAAAATCCACTAAAGTGGGATTACTACCCTCAAGAATATAAATATAATGATCAAGAACCGAGCACACTCAGTCAATTTAAGGCTATTACATATATGCCACTTCTCTGTAACCACAATTGTTATATTAGTCACTTTTCAACAAGACATCCATGTGCACTGCTACTAGACCCAGTTCTGAAACCTATAGAACTGTCCACTTTATTTTATCCTACAAATGTGCAAAACAAAAGATGCCTTTTTGTTATGTTATTAGCACACAGTATTTGTTTCTAAATTTACGCTATGGATTTTCAGCTAGCACTCACAAAACATAGATATAGAGCTCAAAAAATTCATAAAATAACCAACACACAAGACAAAAGTGTGTCCTAATAGCTAGATTTGGAATTTGTCATGTCTAGCTACCTTTCATGTAACATACACAAAACTGCATTTATCCACAGAACATGCATTTTTAACAAAGATATGCAGGCAAGTACCAATGAGTACCATAAGCAAAATAACTATGAAGGTGTATGTGTCTGTCTACTGTCCAGCATAAATACAGGATTATCCAACACAACTATCTCCAAACAATAAACAACACTCGGCAGAGTCAGTGTTGTTCATTGTTTGGAGATAGTTGTGTTAAATAATAAGATATAAAAACTAGGACCGTGTTTGCCTCACATTTTTGGTATATCTTCATTAACTAACAATTGCAGATAGATGTTCTTCTGTGAAAGCATAGGCATACCATTTAGACAGACGGCTGGTTACATCCTTCCTCTTCTTCATTAAAGTTTTGATTATAATTTCCCATTCTACTTGAATGTTTGAATTATTATGAACAGCCTCCATATGACAGTTACTATAGGTCAATTCCAAATGCTGTTCAAAATCTGAAAAAATTGAATAATCGAGAGGTGGAAGAGGCAAGAGATGAAGGTTGCGGAGCTTCTCTCCCAGAAAGGAAGCTAAGCTTAGTGTATCTTCCCATGACAGTCCATCTCTTCTGCAAACAGAACATAATTGCATCAAGGTCAATTATGGAACTTTGATCAATCTAATAGTTTGCTGCATTGCAACTAAGAATAGAAACTATAATAATCATCCTAGTAGCTTACAATTGAGCAAATATCTTCCCCTTGCATCTTTTTGTTACAATATATGGCCATATCCCAGTGCATCTTGCTGAACTACTCAATTCATGTATTGACATCCCAGCTTTTCTATATTCAATTTGTTTCTTGTTCCATACACCAAAGGGATATCCATCTACTTTGCACTTTTCTGGAACCAGATTGCTCTTAGAAATCACATCAGGAACTCCTTTGCCATCCCAAGGAACAACTGTATAAGACCCATTTTCAAGATAAAGAATGCCACTCGCCAAAACATCAGGAATGTGATTCTTCAAAGGGGAGTTGACTCTACGTAGTAGATTGTAAAACTCCAACTGTTGACAGGCAGTATAAAAAATAAAAACAAAATTAGATTCGTATAAAAGGTGTAATCGGACAAAACCTAAATATAAGATCATACCTCAGTGCCAATACCATAAAGTGAGTCTTCCAACCCTCCTTCAACAAATATTTTAATTACGTGGTTTTCCATAAGATAAACCTGTTGAGAAAATTTTGGACATATTACCAAAAGTAGACTCTGAAAGTTAAATAGAAAGCATTTGTATCTTTAGAGAACCATGAGTGATTATACATTTGATGAACTAACTTACTGGATTGCTACCAGTGCCAACAGGGAGCCTATCATCATCTGTGGGAGAAGGCAAATCGTGGAAAGCACAAATTTCTGTCAGGCGTTCTAACCATTTGTCCGCATTTAGTGCAAGACATGCTCCCTAAGACATTTCAGAGCAAAAAATGAAACGATAGAGACAGGAAGAAAAGTATAACAAGCACTTCTACCAACAAGGCAAGTCCCCAAAAAAACAAAAAAAAAAAAAAAAATCTAGTGGGCAAACTTGTAAATCAGTAAGGTGGATTACAAATTATGTAAATGAACTGGCAAATATAAGAGGCACAGAAAAATGCCTAAAGGGTAGCCCTCAAAATAGATCTTCCTGGAAAACAAGCCACCTCAACGATCATAATTCGTCGAAGCAAAAGAATCAATTATTTGTCTCACTGCTGGTAAAAGCTTGCTTAAGCGCAAAGCATGAAGCATCATAAGCCTTACACCTCTAAAGCAAGGTGCATTTGCAGCAACACACCTTAGGCGCACTTTTTAGAATCTTTTTAATTAATATTAACAATAAACATCTACATGTTGAATGTAGTGGTCAAATCTTAATGCCATTGATATTCACTGTGGATTTGTTACACAAAAGTCAATTTTATGGTATGATATCATACACATAAGCCCACCCTTCCACTCCTTTACAAATTCAAGAAGGAAAAAAAGTCCATTCAGCACTGCACTCCACAAACCACTCATCCTCACAAAAGGAGACTCAAGCAAGACAAACTTTCTCTTTTATCGGGTACATTTCTCTCTCTCCCCTCTCTTCTCTGTCATCTTTTTTATTTTCCTTGCTTCACTCTCTCTCTCTCTCTCTCTCTCCTCTGCTTGATTTAACAGATAGGACCACTATGTTTTTTAACTTGTCCTTCAGTTCTGTCCTGAAACCCCACAACCCCACCCACAACTCCCTTCCTCCCCTTCCCCTGTGGTCTTTCTGCTTGGTCCCAAAACCCATTAACCAGTTCGAATTCTACCAAAATATGTATATCCCAACAACGAACAATCGTTGAAACATTTCTTAACCCAGATGTTTTACTGAACAAGAAGCTTCTGCATTGCATTGTTTTTGTTAGCCATAGAAATTGTCAATTAACATCCTATTGATCCCTTGGTTCTTATTTTATATTAATAATTATTTCAAATTTACTACATTATTTTCTAAAAATTAGCACTTGACTTCAATTAGACATGTGCTTACGCAGTTACGCTTTGCGCTTAAGTGTGCCCCACACTTTTACCAACACTGATTTGTTGCTTAAGAGAGTTTTGATTGACTGTCAATATGGCAGAAAAGACCCCATAAGTAGGATCAGCAGGTCCACTCTAAGAGAAGGTGATTATTAAGGTCTCTAGAAAGAAAGGGAACCAACAAGCAATTCTGCTTGTAGATCATCTATGGCATACAATATTAACACCGTAGCTTTGTTAAATATTACTGCTTGCTTCCTTATTTAGTAAATTCAACTCTCAGCTTGATGAGTGTAAAGAAATAGGCCAACAAGGAAAAAAATTACCTTCCATATTAGCTCTCTCATTCCTGGTTTTCCAACCCAAAGCCTGGATAACCATTCTCTCATTTCTCGTTGTCCCATGCAGTTGCCTAAGCTCCAAGGAGAATTGTAGTGATCTCTCTCTTTATCCAAAAACATGGCTAAGAAATTTATATCATATGAGAAACCTTGTTTCCACATATTATATCTTTTAGAGGCACAGGTGATAGTTCCTTCAAAATTAGGGTCATCTCCAGGTTTCCGAATTCTGACCCTCTTCTCTTTCCTAGTCAGTTCTGAGTAACTGTAATCATCTTCACCAGAAAATATATTCTTGTCAGCATCCTCAAAACTACCTTCACCAAAAGCAAGCAGTCCAGCACGGCAAACTCCTTTATGTTGATAACCAGGAGCCATATCCAAGCATACAAATTCGAAGTTTTTGGAATTCGCAAAGTTCTGTGTCACAGCAATAGTGGTTTCCAGATTTAGGACACAATGCCACCATCCACTCGGAACAAAAATGGTCTCCCCAGGTAGTTGGGTGCACTCAATTGGCTTGTCTTCATCAGCAAGTAGCGGATAGAAATCTAGCCACCACTAAACAAATCCACAAGAAAAGAAAAAAGAGCCAATCAAGCTAAATTGAGCTAAATTGAATGAGCTATAAAATAGAAGAATAAATCATGAAGACTGCAGTTCTGCAATAAATACCTGCAGTGATGATGGAGTCTCAACATTAACATCACCATCTTCATCATTTACATGTACTGTGACTCCCAAGGGTACTCTTCCTGGAGGATACAATGCCCACCTATTCAGCATGATTGACATATTACATCATAGCCAGTAATTTCAATCACAGTGAAGCAAGACAAAATGTGAAAGATCTTATGCAGACAATTATGTGAAATTCACATTATCTACAGCAAAATAAATCATGAAGACAGAATTCCAATTAATCATAGAATGGAAGTATCAGAGTCAACATGCTTTTATTTATAACTATGGAATCACATCAACATGCAAGAACCTGGACTGCCACCAAAAAATAAAAATAAAAATAGTTTTCACTATGTGCACACTGTTTCATCAACTGCCAAGTACAAATAGGCATAGGCTGTGACAGATATAACAGCCATGAATTAAGTGGGGCAGAACCAATGCACAGATAACACTGTTAAGCAGCTGTGTGATTTTACCTTTTACGACCACACAGAAGGGTATTCCAGGCACTTGTAAGAGCTGGATCAACATGCCAAGAGGCACCAGACCTCTCTGGCCCAATAATAAGCCATCTAAATGGTGGCCGCTCATCTCTATCTAAGACATCAAAAAAGTCTTCTCGAAATAGATGAGGCACACTGTAATCCTTCAACAAACCAGGTGCAACTTCCCCAAACTGCAAGAAAGTGAGAATATCTTCAGATCATTAAAGAAACAACAAAAAACATAAAAGAGTAAGTAGTTTTGCACAAATAGAGGAGCACCTTGTCATCAAAAATATATAGGGGATCCTCATCATGCTGAAGTTTCATGTATGAGGCATAGTCTTTGAATTTCATCAAGATTTTCTGTGCACTCTTTTGAGAAATCCTGAATGCTGTATCTCCATAGTTCAGCAATAACTGGTCAATTGTCCATGCATGCCTTGCTGGCCAAGTATCCGCCAGTCCAGTAACTAAAACCTGGTACATGTTTCAACAAAAATCCATGAGAATAAAATAGACTCAGAAATGACTAAAATAATATAGGAATATCTATTACAGAGAAGAAGGTAGCATATGCTGGAAAAGTTTCATGATTTCATTTAGATTTTCCTTTCCCATTTATCATTAAAAAGAGAGAAAGAATAGCCAGTTAGACTGGAAATTATAAATACGACAGGTATGATAGTTAAGAACAGCAAAAAAATGTTTAAAATCACACATAGTCGGAACATGTACATTGGAATTAGCAATGTCTGTATTTGTAGTTCTAATAGCAGTGGTATGGTGGAAGTGAGAAAAAAAGTAACAGACATTGAAGTGGCATAGGTGTTTTGGTGGTGACTATACTAGTAAATGTGGTTGGCAGGGTAATGGTGGTGTGTGCCAAGTAGAGGTGGCAGCAATGTAATGTGATGACAGTGTTGGTACAATAAAAGAAGTGGTGGTAGCATATGAATGATATCGGCAGCATCATTAGCAATAGGAAGCTGCTGATGTCATTGTGGTTGAAGTGGTGGTGGTGGTGGTGGTGGTGGTGGTGGTGGTGCAGATGCATTGACAATGGTGGTGAAGTGATGGCTTCAGTGGCCGTGACAATTGATTTAGTGGTCTGTGTGACTATGGTGGCAAGCACGTTGATGGTTTGTGGGCAATTGTGGCAATTTCTTTAAAAAGAAAACATATCACCAGAGCAACAAAGAAATTTATTAGTCAAGTGCAGTAACATAGATTATTATAAAATAAGGAACATCAAATGAGGTTAGCATCCATAGATGTGACATCATTACAAGAAAGGGATCAATCGAACGAAGAGAAAAGTGGGTCAAACTGTTTAAGTATGACATAATAAAACTAAATGAGAAATGGTTTTGCAGTTAATGATTTGGAAGAAAATGGAATCGGAACAATCTTATTAATTGAATATGAACCCTTATCACATTACCGGTTTCTTCCCTTCATACTGATGATAAAACTCTTCTAAAGAAAGGTCCTCCTTTCTTTCCACGGTACCCTTATCAAAAGAAAATCCATACAATGTGGTATTGCTCCTGTATAATCTTCTGTACAAGAATAAAGAGTTGAATCCTGCAAGAAGTTATATAAAGTTATAAACAATGACCTAACGACTTCAGAGTTTCTTTAATTTTTAAGTAGAAAATCATTCAGAAACAATTGTGTGCAAATCAAAATCAAGATGAGAAAAAGAATCTCTGGGAAGAGTTATTGAACAATGTAGGAAAACCATTACCATCAAAATACAGTGGTTTTCTGCAAGGTTCTTCATATTCACTGGGCAGATGCTCCCTGTGTCCAAAGGCATGACAACAATTTATAATACATAATAAAACAAAAAATTGGATTCAAATTTTAATATCTCATGAAAATCCCAAGAATAAAAATAACTGATGACACCAACAAAACAATAAACCCAGCTTCAAACCCCAACAAATGACCCTAATATTAAGAAAAATTATAGCATGAACTGTGAGACATACACATACAGAGCTGTTTTCTTCCATGAGCCTTTGTACTGAAGAGGACCATTTAGACTTTTAAGGCACAGACTCATCCACAGTGGTTCTTCATTGCATAGTATGTACATCACACTGCATATTAGAAAGAAACAAAAATTAAGGAATTATAGTACTAGAAGGGAAATCAGATATCAGCCACATACACTTCATTCAAGCTTCTTTAAGGCAGTAAGTGACATACAACTAGATCAACAAATACCAGCAAAATTCACTAATTGAAACAAAACCCATGATGCTGATGAGATCTCTGTTGTTATCTTAAAATGCATGAAACTGTAGTGAAAAGTCATGAGAGAAAGAAATGAATTAATAACCACAAAGCTAATATGTTTTAGCATGTATGTATTCTAAATTTTTTTTACTTTTGCAAGTTATACATAGACAACAATTCCATAAACCATGTAACTCAATTCATAACCGAATTTCACTTGGCATTGTCCGAATGCCCAGTTTTTTCCATAGAGAGCACCAGGGTTTGAATCCTTCATCCCCACTTGCTGTAAGGAACAAAAAATAAAAATAAAAATTGCACTAATACCTAAATTTAGGCATATTCCTGAAAACATCACTCATCAATACTAACCATTTACACACCAAACTCTAACACGTTACTCGACACTTAATAGCTTTCTAACATGCCAATTTTAATAAAATTCATCTTCCTGAATTAGATGAATACATTGGAAAGCATTGGAAAATGATCCTCTCGAGTTCAAGTCAAATGGAGAGACTCTATTTCATGGATAAGATTTTATTCCTTTCTATCCAACAGAATGACGCGGTACTAGAAACGCCTTTAGATTTGTAATATCGAAACTTGGGGCACATTCCTAAAAACACCGCTCATCAGTACAGACCATTAACACCCCAATTTATAACACGTGACTCAACACCTAATAGCTTTGCTGACATATGCCAATTTTTAATAGAATTTCAGCTTCCCGAATTAGAAGACTGCATACAAGCATGCCAGAAAGGGACCATCTCCTTTTCAAGTCAAATGGACAGAGTCCATTTCAGGGTTAAGATTTTATTCCTTGTATATAACAATTTTGAAAATGCAGAAGGAGACTACATAAAAAACCAATTAGTGTCTTAATCACACGATATAGAGCAATCTTCGTGGAGTGGACATCATAGGTTGAAAGTCTATACTAGAAATAACTTTAGATTCCTAATATCTAATATTTAATCCGAATCATGAAATGGATCCATTTGAAATGCAAGGGATCTCTTGCTGCTATGCCTCACCTTATTTCATGAAATTTATGCTGCTAACCAACACAAGCTCTCGTTGATTCTAATTCTAAATAGTCCAAATTTAAATTCAAAATTCGAGTTTAGCTATGAATTTAGAAATTACGAAATGGAAGAAATGCGTCAATGCCGAGTGAGATCATTGTGAATTGAAATTACAATTATGATAATTGAAGAAACAATATAAGAAAGAAAAAAAACCTGCTGACGCAAGCGAATCGAGCAACGTCACGAGGAGTGAGGTATTCCAAAATAGCGCAGACGGTTTCGTCGGGAAGGACCGAAAGGTGTCCGAGAGCGTCGGCTCTGCGATCTCTGGGGCCCAAACTCTGAGCGTGAGGCTCATCCATTGCTCTCTCAACTTTTCTTTTTGTTTTGTGATTATGATAAATTGGGATTGGAATCAGAACTTATTAGGGTCTCCTCTCTCTCTGTAGTGTAATGTGGTTTTGGTGTGTCTTAATTTGGCAAGAACAGAACTAAGAACTGTGAACGCGGGGATTTAGAAGAAAGAAGCGATGGCGGGCTTTGGATTCGCGTGAAGAGGATAGCTTACGCAACAACTCTGCGCGTGCGGACCGTGTTTCTTTTCTTTGTGCGCGCTCTTACTGTGTGCCTCGAACCTTCGCGTCACGCCCGCGATCTGCTTGCATTATTTCTTTTATTTATTTATTTATTTTTAACATCTTTTATTTTCGTGTAAAAAAGAAAAAAAAGTTTGAGTACTTGTATAATTGGAATTTTTTTTTTTATTTTAATGAAAAATTGTCATATTATTTACTAATTAAATAAAATATAAAGATTAAAACTCACTATCATTTATTATTATATATTTAAAACAAAATGACATGTTTAGTTAAAAAAGTACAAGAGGTAAGTCAAACTAAAAAAAATAATAGATTAACAAAAAAGCTATCACTTGACTTGCTTTATTTAGGGTCCGTTTGGAATCCGTTTATTTTGCTGAAACAAAAAACTTTTTGCTAAAAGTATTGTAGATAAATGTAAAAGTTAGCTGAAATAGTATAATGTAACTCATAAATAATATAAAAAATAAGCTGAATAGTAAAATAAGTTGACAAAAATAATCTTTGCCAAATGAAACTTAGCCTAGCATGAGATTGAGTTGTTTTTAATTTGTTAAAATTTTTCAAGAAACTATTTTTTCTTATGTTAAGCTAAATAGGGAAAATTAAGAGATTATTTTTTAACTCATTTTAAAGTTGCTACAAAAAAAGAAAAATAAGATAATTTTCAAGAAAATAAATTATTCATTTTTCAAAAAACGTTAATATCAAAACATATATAACCCTTTCTCTAAATAAATAATTAAAAAAAAAAATGTAAGATTGTCATATTAAACACTTCTTACTTGACAAGATCTTTATGAATCCCACGTAGACGTATAGACGGAGACGATAGATATTAAGGATGATTCAAACTAAAACATTAATTATGGAGTAATATTAGTACTACAACTTTTGTCATAACTTGTCACATGATAAATTGTGACGACACAGACTAGCACTTACCATTAAACCCCCAAATGAGGTCACTCTATAAAGATCATTTTCATTAATTTTTATTATATTTCATATCAATATATATATATATATATATATATATATATAATAGTATATCATTTAACAAATTGGTAAGAAGGGAGACTTGTTTTGAATCTGCCGCTTGTGGTGGACAGTATCTTAGCTTTTGATAAAGCTTGTTTAAGATGTAATAGACTTATTAATTCCTAAGTTTAATGTTATATCGTTTGTTGACCCAAAAAAAACAAAAGGATGATGACAATGGATATCTAGAACCAGCCATGAATTCAATCCTTCCCAAATTTCAAGTTATACGTAAACACCTTGGGCTTTGGAGGATCGTGGGCCCTAAGCCCAAGGCGTTTCTCTTATTAGTCATCCTATTGGCGTGACAACAAAAACCGTTTCAATGAAAGTGATCCCTTAACATATAATGCCAACTAAAATAATTTTGTCATCAAGGTTTGAGGTAAATACTAATTTTTGATGTCACTAGAAAGTCCAAGATCTGGCCTAGTAGTCCATCAGCCCACAGGGCTAATGATGCCTAGGGATGGCAATGGGGTGGGGCGGGGTCGAAGGATGAGGTCTTTGTCTCGCCCTACATGGTTTTGTCTTGCCCCATCCCCACCCCATCCCGCATAACGGAAAAAACTTTCTCACCCCATCCTCGCCCCTTGAGGCCCTGCGAAGCCCCACTCCACCTCGTAAAACTCTACTTTTTTGTTAATTTTTCCTACAACTAGTACAATTTTTTTAATGAAATCTATTTCATTAATAAAAATATATTTGAAATTACAACTAAATTTATCCCATTAAATCAAATCAATTTTTAGAAAAAATTGAATAATATATCCAAGTGTTTAACAAGATAATCGCAAAAAATAATAATAATAATCTTGTAGTAAAATACAAAACAAAATAAAGGTAGAGAACCACATTGGGTAGAATAAAATAAACTAATATTGAAATGTTTGTTTAAACAGTAGGGTTTTAGGGTATGAAAAATTTACAATTATAACCCTTAGCAATGCGGGGCGGGGTGGGTCTAAAAGGTCTAAATCCATCACCGCCCCGCCCTGTGGTGTGGAGCTAAAATTTTGCCCCATCCTCGTCCCACCACCTTTGCGGGGTGAGGAAAACCCGTACGAGGCAAAGTGGGGAGAGGCGGGTTAAGCGGGACAAGGCAAAATTGCCATCCCTAATGGTGCCCCCACCTACTACTATTGAAGCTCATGAGTAGTGAACTAGCATAGTGCTTCAACTGTGGGCTAATTTTTCTACTTATGGATGCCTACCAGACTGGCCCGCTGGCCTAGCATAAGGACATTGGCCATTAGCCCACTAGCTTAACCGTGGGGTGCATTGCGGGGTGGTGGGAAGGTTCAAACATGTGACATGAGAGCAGAGAGACTCTTGAGACATTGTACCTAACTGCCTAAGTGGTTATGTTAAGTTATGCATTATAAATATTTATTTTGTAGTTCAATTTTATTTATTTTTTAAATGGATAGTTGGTATTAGTTGTAAAAGTTGTGTAACAAGTTATATTTAATATATATTTTTTAGAATAAAGTTATTTGATATATACAAATGGATCAAGAGATTCAAATTTGTGTAGGTGCTAACTTAGTTGGGATGTTCACATTTTGTAGTGAAGCAACTATCATCATCCCTTTTTTTTTTTTTTTTTTTTTTTTTTTAATACCAAATAAACAACATTCATTCATTAAAAGTAGTCTACAGGATAGCTAAAAAGTTAAGTCAGGCCTAAGCCTACAAAAGTGGACTGGGAATATAGTAGTAATATAGGCCATATACAAAACATCTGCAATAATTTCCTTTGGAACAAAAAGGAAAGACACAGAAACGCCCTGAAGGTTCAGTTGATCCAAATCCGAGATAAATGTCTGCTCATGCCAAGTTGGTCTTCGTCTTTTACTGCAAGCTTGAGACAGCATCTTGGAATTGCATAGAATCAACACTTTTGAGAATCCTAGCTCCTTAGACTTGAAAATTGCTTCCATTAAAGCTTCCTGAGTTGATTGATATGCAAAATTCCTTCCATTGCTCTCCCCTGCTTTAAGTAAAGCAAAACCATCTGTGGCTTTAACTTCATAAGCCCATCCACTTCTTTTAGTTTTCCTATTCCTCCAAGCTGCTCTGGGTTAATAGATATCTGAGGGGAATGATTTGGCCTGGGGTGCTGAGATTGCTTGTTTTGGAAAGCTTCCTGATAACTTTCTTGTGCTTTGAACTATACAAGATATTCAAGGTCATATCCTTCATCCAACCTAGTAGAAGTCCACCACTCATGCCTTCATGAGGAACCTCCCAGCTATGCCAAAAACCACATTTTTCCAAAATTGTAGCTCCTCTATCTTTAAGGAAGTCCTAATTTCACTCCCAGATTCATCTTGAAAATGAATACCCTCTTTAACCAAAAAAAAAAACACAAAGCAATTTTTGTTTTATATTCCTCCCAAATTTCCCTATTTCTTTACGAAGTCTTTTCCTAGAGCTTGGTCTTAGCGTATCCCTAGCTAGATTTTCCCCACTTTCATTACACCACAAGCTAGAGGTCAAAATAGAGGGGGGCAAGTTTGTGTCTGATAGAGATGGCCCATGTCCAAGTGTCAGGAGTTTAAAAGGGTCAAGGTTTCCTTCATTAAGACCACTATTGATTATTTGGGTAGAGTCTAATGGGTTTTCTTCTGGGTTAGCTAGGGTAGGCCCATTTATATCTGCTTAAGGCCTTACTAGGCTCAGCCCATTATTGGAGTCACCCAATTCAAATCTGAATCTCCCTCTATTAACCCTCCAAACCAATGCCTCTATGTATGAGTCATGAGATTTTGGTATGTCACCCTTGTCCCATCCCTGGCATTGAACTTCAAGTCTAACTTCGTTCAAGCTATCAAGATAGAATAAGATCGCAATCGTATCACTTTCAGTAACAGACAAACTGAGGTCTAGTACTCTATCCATTAGTGATATAGGGTCCATTGCCTTCAATCCAAGTTCACTAAAGGTTTGACTCCAGAGGTAAATCCCAGGTCAGTCTACAACAAAATGAGGTAAATTGATTGCTAGAGTTTGAAGGTTCCTAGGGTGGGACAATGAGGTCACCAGGCAAAGTTTGTTGAACATTCCCCTCTAAATTTAGATACAAACTAGGGTCATATGAGTTAATAGAATTAACAAGCGTGAGAGGAAAAAGGGGATGGTTTAAATGGGGTCTAGATTCAGGAGCATGCAAGGTGACTACATTAAGATTCAAAAGGTGTATAGCTGAATGCAGTGAAGCTGAGTTTAAGTTAGAAGGATAAGGGTTTGAGAAAGGGGTTGCATGGGGTGGATGTGGGGTGCTAGGTGTACTAGGGTCAAGGTGCTCAAAGGGGGAAGAGTTTAAAGGTACCTGGTTATGATTATGATCCACAAAACCAAAACGGACCTGTGTGGTCCTCTTCTTCTCCGATTATGAAAAGCTCTAAGATAATTAGTGAATTGGGGTTGCGGAGCATCAAACCTATATTGTATAGTTGTACTTGATGAAGATCATGAATGCGATGCCTCTGTCTGTACAACATGTGCTCCACCTCGTCCATGCTAAATGTACATTGTCCCCATGTGTGACCAATGAGACCACATCTAGTACAGAGCTTATGAACCCTTTCATAACGACATTGAACCCAAACTCTTGTTCCATCATCAAGTCTGAGCATAAAACTAGCTATCACTGGCACCCAAGGATCTATTCAGACCTTCACTCTCATGAATCGAACATTCCTTGGAATCTTGTCTTCCCAATCAACCCTTTCCACAATTCCCATTAACTGGCCCATTCTTTCAGCTAGTTCAGGGTATTGATATTCCATGGCAAACCGTGAATTTGGACCCATATAAAGGTGAAATTAAGCTGTGAATTCCCTATTACCAAATTAGGTCTCCATCTTTCTAGAACTAGAAGGGCTCCATCAACAGCCCATGGTCTTTCTAAGCAAATGTGGGCAAGGTCATCCTAACTCTTAAAATGTAGAATATAAAAATATGATTCCCTCCCAACTACAGAAACAACACCTCTGATCCTCCATGCAGAGTTGATCAAGTGTTGGAGCGTGAAACAGAGAACTTCTTGTAGTCAAGCAAGTAGCCAATCGCACAGCAATTCCAAAATGCTCTCTGGGCACCTACATCTTCAAGATTGGGCTCAATGACGGGTCCATGTCTAGCAAAAGGGACCTCTTCTTCTTTACTAGGTAGAATGTCTAGTTCCATTTCCTCGGCGAAAAGATTAGAACTTACTTCTGAACTACTACTATCAGTCCAACCAATTTCCCTAGGAATAATGTGGTCAGGCATAATAGACAAGAGAAGATAACATCAGTGACATGCACAGTGAAACCAGTGAAGTACACCGCCAACAAAGGAGAAGAAAAAGAAAAAAGACTGGAAAAGTAAGGAATAAGAGGGTACGAAGTGACGAGAGGAGAAAAGACAAAGGGAAGAAATAGGTCAGAAAAGGATGGGAGAACAAAAGGTATAAGGATTAAAGTTGAAAAGGAACTTCAGAGTTTAAGGAAATAGTTAATCCCAAACAGGAAAGGCCACGCCTCAAACATGCAAAGGATTTTGAAAAAAGGAAAAAGCAGCCAAAACGTGTTAAAAATAAATGGACATAATAAGAAAAGACAGTTTACCAAAGCAGATTGATAAGGAGTAAAAGGGGGTGTTAACCAAAGGAAGTAGAGAAGGTGAAAGGTTACCAAAGAAAAGAAAGCTTATCAGGTAAGAGAAGAAGACAACCATAGGTTGAAGGGCTCACACTCAGTGAGAAGAAGACAACTATATATCATCATTCTAATATAAATAAGGAATATATCAATTCACTTATTTATTTCAACCGATAAAAGTTAGTCAATGGTTTTTTTAAGTATTTTTAATAGTTTAATTTGACATGTTGTGTTTTGTGTCAAATAATATAATTATAATTTTTTGTTAAAATTTAAAAGCCCATTAAAAGGCCCGCTATAGCCCAATAAAGGCTCATTAAAAGTCCATAGATAACCCACTAGACCTAGCCCACATGTCTAGCATGCTAAAGGCCTAATGGGCATTGCCTATAGGTTGGGCTATGGGCTGAGATTTTCTCTTTGAACCAACATTCCAACCCATGAGCCTAGTGAAAATAGGCCAAATTGGCCCATTTTGTACTCTTAATTTGAAGTGGATCTTATGGCTCCATTCTCCCTAACCTATTTACTTCACGAACTGCACTTCATTCATTATTCAGCATAGTCACTTTCTTCTTTTTCTTTTTTAAAAGGACAATAGTCACTTTTTAAGCAGGCAAGAGGGAGGAATCATGGAAACTTAAGCCCTGTTTGGTACACCCACTTAAACACATGTTTTTAGTTTTTAAACAATATTACACATATTTCTACGTACTTTTTCACTCACACATATTTTTTCACATGTTTTTAAACAATAAAACATATGTTTTCAAGTGCATGTACCAAACACTCCTTTAATCTTTTTGTAGTAGTGCGTAGTGATATAGCATGGACGAATAGAAAGTTGGAAACAAGTTTCTTTGAAGTGAAGAGTATGTCTGTCCCAATGAATGCTGCAAGTGAAAGCCCACAAAAGGTGTATAATGACCATCTAGGTAAGCAATGAAGGGTAAGCCTCCAATTCCTGAGTTTAGATCTCCTGGTCAAAAGAGAGGATATACCTTCTCCTAAAGGTGTATAATGCATGAAATACCTTCTTCTAAAGTAGGCTATCACTATTTCAATAATCACAGCCATCCCACCAGGTTGAATACTACGGCAAGGGCTTACAATGACATTGAAGCATAAGAGTTTTGGTAAATAAAAAAAAATCTATTCTTTATTTTTAGAATCAATTGAATGGTATCTCAAATAAGAAAAATCTGAAATAATAAGCTTTGAAATAACTTTTGACTGTACTATCTGGACCACACAACCAAGAATAAAATGCAATCATATCTTATTTTCATAAGGAATAAATATATTGTTATCCATTTATTCCAGTGTGTTTTCATAGCGTCTCAAACCATCACTCTTCCTTTTAGTATACACACAATACACAACATAAATAACTGAAAATCCGATAGTGCTAATGCTAATATAACCACTTTTAACGTGAGAAAAAAAGCACATTGGTGGGCTCTTAAAGCCTCACTGTAGAAGCCTAGAGGGCAAGAGCTTGCTGTGATGTGATCCTCCTCCTTCTTAGGCGCTCAGCAATAATGAAGGCAAGCTCAAGAGATTGTGAGGCATTGAGCCTAGGGTCACAGTGGGTGTGGTAACGTGAGCTTAGGTCATCAAATGTCACCGTTCGTGACCCGCCAATGCACTCTGTCACATTCTGGCCGGTCATCTCTAGATGAACTCCTCCTGGGTGACTTCCTTCTTGATCATGCACATCGAAGAATGCTCTCACCTCCGCCTGTCCAAATAAAATGAGGGTTCAATTGCATTCTACTGCCTAAAACAACTTTTCATACACACAGTTAATTCTAACTTCTACTGTTTCAATTGTCAATAAGCCCCTATCCTCTCCCCAATCCCCCCAAATTTTTTTTTTTTTGTTTTTTTTTTTTTGCAACCATTGCATAACTTAACCACGGTATGACTGGCTCCAATTAGATGGCTCCATTTAGATAGGTTAAGCTGACTTAGACTGTTTTCAGGTCAAGCGAGTTTATAATCTTAAATGGCAAAATCTAGCATTTTTATAATGCAAAATGAATTTCAAGGTCCATTATGGAGAAACATAACCACCCACCTACCAAAGTCATCATTTACAAAATATCTTTTAAGAAATATGAATTGACTGTTTCACCCAAACGTATCATACAAGTTGTCCCTGTTCTACCTACCACACCTAAATTATATTGTTTCATATGAGCCCATTGATATGATATGACGTTATTTGTGCTTAAAGCCATTGAATGCCCACTATTAGGACATTTGACTATTTTCCCAAGCTAATTATCCAATTTTTCAAAGCTAAGCAAATTGGGACAGAAATTGTATTGGCTGCAACCAAAATGCCCATATGGGTTTAATGTCTAGATAACGACATGACTTCAAGGGTGGAAAACTACTATTATTTTTATAGTAATTAAATGAAATAAAATAAAAATTCTTGCATTTAATTCAGGGAAACGACACATTTTTAATCATTTCCAGTTTTGGTGCTTAATAATTCATCTTCCCCCCCCCCCCCCCCCCCTCTATATAAAACTCATTCTAAAACATGTTGGCGTTTCCAATTAATTATGAAAAATAAAGCTGAGTGGGTTCATTAGTAAAACATTACTTTGCAGCACGCAACTCTCAAGAATTATTTCCACCAACAACTGATAAAATAGAAGTTAATGATGAGTGACATACCCTGATGGCATCAAAGGGGCGAGTTTTCAGACCGCAGGGAGCCTTTATGGTGTTTCCATGCATAGGATCACTAACCCATGTGACAATTTGACCTGCTCTGCGGACTGCCCTAATTAGATGGGGAAGCTTCACTCTCATGTTTTCAGCTCCCATTCTTGTGATCACTGTTATCCTCCCGGGTTTGTTCTGAGGATTCAAAATCTCAACGAGCTTGACAAGTTCATTTGGATCCATCTTATCACTCACCTGCAGCACAAGCACAACTCTATATGTTATTCACCTCAGAAACTATTATCAAATAACATCTATACGAATCTTGCACACATTGATACACAAATATCAAAACCAAACAGCATCCAACCCAAAGTGGGTGCTAGAGAAATGATCCACATGATTTCGAGCTTTACTAATACTTCAAATCGTGTACTAGAGCCATGTGAAATTTAGCCATTCGAATAAAACCAGCTTGTCCAGCATCCAAATCAACTTGACTTGGGTGTTTTTATTAACCCGTTCAATTTAATATTGTCAGTATCAAATTATCATATAACCAATGTTTATGTGACTGAATTAGAAGAGCATAAAGTATAGTGACCTTAATGCCTAGTGGATTCGCAACCCCTCTTAGAAACTCAACATGGGCACCATCCAGCTGCCGGGTACGTTCCCCAACCCAGATAAAATGGGCTGAGCAGTCATAGTAAAGGCCTGAAGTTGAATCCATCCTAGTAAGTGACTGCTCATATGGCAAGAGCAAGCATTCATGTGATGTCCAGAACTCGGTTGTTGTCATGATAGGATGGTCAACTGTGAGTCCAGCAGCAGACATGAATCCAAGGGCCTCATCAACCCGATTAGCTAGTTCGCGGTACCTGCCACACCAAGACAATGATTAACAACCAAATATTAATCACAAAAGATAATCCAAGCTTAAACACAGTCCAAATTTGAATCTCCAAATTTGATTTAGCTCATCATAGTTTAGGAATCTAATTATGAATTATCATTAGACAATTAAAGTATAGGTATTGAATAAGCAACAGAATCTTCCTTTGGATAATTTCGGAACAATAAATTCACATGGTAAAAATGGGAATGATATCATGGATCTAAAATCTACATTGTTTAATTCATCCACAAACCAACAACTACATAAAACCTAACAGACAAAAAACACGTGAAATGATTCCAAATGCACAGAAAAGGACCAATAATAAATTTACTAGTGCTTTTACTGTTTTACCTAAAACAAACAACCGACAACCAAACAAAGCAGCAAGTGATAAGGATAGATATGTTTTTTATGGTTGGAAAATTTTCACTTTATCAGTTCTAAACGACTTAGCATACAGCAGATCATCAAAGCAATCAAGCAGACATGGCAGGAAAAAAATATATAAAACATGTCAAAACGTGCAAACAAACCAAAATATTAGGTGTAAAAATTGTCACTTCTCTGCCCCAGATAGTTCCAAGAAAGTACTATTCAACCAAAGACCAACCAAACAAACAAAAAAAGTAAAATAAAGGAAATCAAAGAGAATCTGAATTTTGAAATAAAACATGGGAAATGTTAACAAGCACCGTCGGTGCTTGTTAACCTTTCTTCTTTTATTTTTTCTCACTTAAAAAAAAAAAAGAAAAAAATTGTAAAAAAAATTATCAAAAGAGAAAACAAAATGTCAAAAATTGCCCAAAAAGTTAAAAAGTTGCCAATAATGGTTGTTAACGGGTACCTTCCGATACCCGTTAACACAACCCATAAAACATACCTATCTCCCTGCTCGCTGTGCTCAGTGAAATCCAAATTCCACTGTGTGACCCTCTGCATAGCAGCATAACCTCCGGTAGCAAAGGCTCTGAGAAGGTTCAAAGTGGCTGCAGATTGACAATAGGCCCTAATCAACCTCTGAGGGTCTGGAATCCTTGACTTCTCATTGAAAGCGTCTCCGTTCACATTGTCTCCTCTGTAACTCGGCAGCTTCACACCGTCCTTCTCCTCAAACGGCTCTGATCTCGGCTTTGCAAACTGACCCGCCATTCTACCAACCTATAAAAACACGAATTCAAGCAAAAGATTAAATTTTTATAAAAACCCAGATTTTAATTTACTTTAATTTCACTAAAAAAATATATAAAAAAAAAAGTTCGGAATTTTGAAGGGACCTTGACAACGGGCATTTGACCGCCGAACATCAAAACGACACCCATTTGGAGGAGGATTCTGAAGGTGTCACGGATGTTATTGGCATTGAATTCCTTGAAACTCTCAGCGCAATCCCCACCTTGTAAAAGAAAAGCGTTGCCTAAAGCAGCCTCACCAAGCTTCTCCTCAAGGCTCCTAGCCTCACCAGCGAACACAATCGGAGGGAAAGCCTCGAGTGTCTCAAGAACAGAGTTGAACTCTTTCTGATCCGGGTACTCAGGCAACTGAAGCGCCTTCTTGGTCTTCCAGCTATCCACGGCCCACTTCCCTGAACCCGCATTGTGGGTCGTCGTCGTCGTTGTGGTTGTCTTCGTTGGTGCTATCTGCTGTTTCGGCGTTTTTTCAGAGACGATGGGGTTCTTTGCTGGCTCAGCGGCGTGGACGGCCGAGATTGAAGGGACTAATCTGGGCTTGACAGAAATGGAAGGTTGGTGGGGTTTGATGAAAGACTGTGTTTGAATGAACGATTTGGTGGGAATCACACCGCTGCTAGCACTGCTGCTTGTGAGAGCCATTGTTTTTTGGCTTATTTAAGAGAGAGAGAGAGAGAGATGTTTGTTTGAGAATTGAGAGGGGTACCTGTACCTGAAGCTGAAGAGATAGGAAGAGATAGAGGGGGGTTTTTATAAAAGGATCTGGGGGCAATGTATGTGGGTTAGAGCTGATGGGCGTGGGATATTGAAATGGTGTCTGGTAGAAGAGACGTGGCGGGGGTAGCTCAGGGGCATTTCTGGAAATTCTGAATTTGGTAGAGCAGTTTTTTAGGATATATTAGTTTTAGGGTTCTTTTTCTTCACCTACTAAATTATCGCCGCTTTCCAGCTCAAGCAAATTATTTTAGCTGGCGTGAAGCCGAGTTTCAAACGAGCCGAAAGATTTTTCCCTCCTTTTTTTTTTTTTTTTTTTTTTGGTGTTATATTTAACGAAAATGCAAATTACACATTTAAGTTTGGTTAATTGTCATTTTGATCCAATAAGTTTTTATATTTGTCGTAGTGGTCTCTTAAGAGCATTAGTATCCAAGAGAATTATCTATTTTATTAACCTATTTTATAATACACTCAACATTCCAATTATTATTTTTATATACAACCCAATAAAATAATATAACTACCAAATGAAATAATTTAAACACCACTTTCTAATATAGGGGTGTCAAATGGGCGGGTTTGGGTGGTCATAATTGGGTTGGGTATATAAAACTCATTTACCTATTAAAACCTATTTAAACTAATTGCTTCTAACCCAAATCCAACCCAACCCAATTATTATAGGTAAACTCCAACTTACCCAATTACCCAATTATCAAAATTACTAAAATACCATTATAATAAAAATCCCAACACTTTCTTGAATTCTCCTTTCCACTCTCTCTAGTTTCAATTTTTTAGATTAAAAAATTTCACAAAGCACATCCTCGTCAGCAATTATATTAAAAATCCAAATAAAAAAATATTTTCCTTTTTTTTTTTTTTTTTTTCTATTTTCTCTCACTTTCTTAGCAACCAAACAGTGCAACAAATACAAAAAATGTCATTTCAAGCTATAAATTTTCCTGGAATTTCGAAACCAACTATCTTGGAAACAAATAGAAATTCTACGAAACCAAAAAAAGAGAAAAATGAACGCATCCTTATCAATTACTCCATTCTTAAATTACCCAAATAAAAAAAAAAAAAAAAATCAAACCCAGTAATGGTGTTTGAGATATAATGTGAAAACTATCAAGTCAAAAATTACCCCAACTCAAGCTTTTGTCTTTCACGATCAGTGAGCTTGGCAGCAAACCCATTGAAACTCCTTTTGTAACTTCTAACCAAGCAATTTTCTATAGAACTAGAGAGAGAGAGGGAGCGAGCATAAAAAATAATAATTGCTTGCTAGTGATACAATAAAAAGTTTGAGCGGTGCTCCAGTGGAGATGACAGCGAGCTAAGTCTGGACTTGGTGATGAGCCTTCACGTTTTGGCGGCGATCTACTCGAGTTTAGGGTGGTTTGAGGAGGCGATTTGGGTTTTGAAGCGGGCCATTCAGGTTTCGGATCCTCCTAGAAGCGCCAATCATGCGTTCGCGGCGTTTTTCGGTCACATGCAACTCGGCGACATGTTTTTGATGCTTGGACAGGTGGATCGCTCAATCGCTTGCTATGAAGAAGGGCTTAAGATCCAGATCGAAGCCTTGGGCGAAATCGATCCACGCGCCGAAGAAACTTGCAGGTTTGAATTTTTGTGCTTTTGATTTGCTAAATGTAGATTGGATTGCCATAAAGAAATGTGTTTGTTGTGCCTCATTGTTCTCTGTGAGAGCTAGAGAGAGAAAGAGAGAGAGAGCAAGTGAGAGGAGAGAGAGAGAGAAGTGTTTGGGGTTCGAGAAAGTGAAGGAAAATAAAAATATTGAAACATCAGAGGGGTTTTTTTTTTTTTTTTTTTTTTTTAATTTATGGGAAGGGTTGGGTTGAATTTAGGAATATTGTTTTTGGGTTAAATGGGTCTCAATGGGTTTTTAGGTAAAACCCAATAATTATTGGGTCTAATTGGGTTAATGCCCATTTAACCCAACTAATAATTGGGTGGGTTTGGGTACAATTAGAGTGGGTGGGTTTGGGTACAATTAGAGTGGGTGGGTTTGGGTAAGCAAATGGCTTTGGGCTTATTTTGCCACCCCTATTCTAAGAGAGAGGAGAAAAGAACAAAAAGGAGACAAGAAAGGAGGCAGCCAAACTTTTTTTCTCTCTTGATGAAACCACGCACGCTTTCAAGGGAGGAAGAGGCAGAGTTGGCTCGGAGCAATAAAAAGATTAAGGAAATCCACCATGCCGAGTTCAATGAAGGTCCAAGGGAGAGCTCTCCACCACCGGGGTTCCAAAACTCAGATTCCTTTGTTAGAGCCTCCTTCAAGGATAAGCTCATGGGTGAAATGACAGGGCTTTTGTTAAAGCTTTCAACTTTGGTAGCCTTATGGAAGAAGATGATGTATTTGACGGTGAAGGTGGGGAGGATGACGGTCAAATTTAGAAAGGATGGGTCACTATCAAGCTGACCAAGGATACCAAATGATGCATTAAAGGTCCCTGGTCCAAATCCATTATAGTCAAGCTTGTTGGTAGAGCAACTATCTTCAGCTACATGCGGACCAAACTGAACGAAATGTGGAGGCCAACGAGTAGGATGGATTGTGTGGATGTTGGGTATGGTTTTTTTTTCTGGTCAGGTTCTATTCCAAGGAGGACCTTGACAATGTTTTAATGAGAGGTCCATGCTTTATAGGTGGACAGTTTATATCCATAAGGCCATGGGAACCCTTCTTTAAACCGTCAACGGCGAATGTCTCATTGATTGCGGTTTGGATTCGTCTTTGTGAACTTCCTATTGAGCCCTATGAAGCAGAGGTGTTAAAAGAGATTGGAGAATCCATTGGTAAGGTTTTGAGGATTGACTTTCACACAGCCATGGAGTCTCAGGGCAGATATGTTAGACTGTGCATTCAAATAGATATCAATGAACCTCTAGTGAACACCATCCTTAATGGTCGTTTTGAGCAACTTGTGAGCTATGAAGGCATCCAAAACCTTTGCTTTTCCTGTGGAAGGCTTGGGCACAAGGTGGAGGCTTGTCTTTACACCATACGTAAGGGAAAGGAGCAAGTGGTATTGGATGAGGAAGGGCTAGCTGGCCGAGGAGTACCTCCACGTGATGTCCACGTTGATCACTGTGCACAATCCAGCAACACCATGGCTGAAAAGAGTGAGACAATGGAGGTGGAAGGGCAGTATGGTCTGTGGATGGTGGTGAATAGAAGGACAAATGGACGTAAGGGTACGGATTCAAAGTTTAGTACAGAGAGTAATGCCAAAGCAACACGTAATGCTGCGTCCCAACTACCTCCAAAAAATCTGAAGTGGAGGAGCATGTCGAACAGTGGTTCAAATTCATACCAGAGCATGCCACACAAGGATTACGTGCATGGCACTAGGGACCACTACAGAAAGCATGATTCGAATTGGGCTCCTATTAGTGTTGGTTGTGACAACAAGGATCGTAGAGATAGCTTCTTGGGCCCAATGGGCAACGAATTGTTGACAAAAGGGGCCAAAGCTTTTGATTTGGGTAGTGGGCTTCTCCCAAACCTGAATTTACAAGCCCAACCCCATAGAAAGCATTTATCTCCTATTAAGAATCAAAAAGCCTTCACCAAGAGTTTAAGTCAAATAGCTTAACCTAACTCTGACCGTACCTCCTTGGAGAAGCTTCCTTCTGCTAGTTCCAGTTCTTTGCCTCCCTCCCAGGCCTCCTCACCTATTCGTGTACCTGTCACTCCTCTTGACCCAGCTTTCAAGTTTTCGGTATCACCATGTGGTATAGTAAATCATCCAAATGATTGGAGTGAGCTAATCTTTTCAGGGGATCGGCAAGCAATCCCTCCTCTATCTGAAGCAAAAGCCATTAACGACAGTAGAAAAGTAGGTGAGTCCCTCATCCTTAAAGCTAATCCTAATGAACACGGCCAATCCACTTTTGAGGGTAATGGGGATGTCATTGTTGGGGAGCAATCCAGTCCTTGTTCTAGAGAAGGGTCAATTTATGAAGATATGGGTTTTGATGGTATAGTTTCCGACGAAAGGGGATAGAGCCTCTCCTTCTATTTGATTTGTTTTCTCCACCTCTCTTTTATTTAACCATGAATATTCTGATTTGGAATAACAGAGGAGCTTTAAAGCCCTCATTCTAGGCTTACATTCATGAATTATCTCGGTAGCATGATCCGACTATTCTCGTTGTTATGGAGACTAAATTGGGTGGTAGCAAAGCTGAGGAAGTCACAGATAGGCTGCCTTTTGATAGAGCTATCCACACAGAGATGATTGGATACTTTGGTGGGTTGTGGTTGCTATGGAACAAAGATAAAGTAGAGATTGAAGAACTGGCTAAAACAGAGCAGGAAATTCATGTAGAGGTTAAGGTACGTGCCTCAAATCTCTTCTAGATTTTTCTGTTATTTATGCTAGTCCTGGGAATGAAGAGAGATGCATTTTATGGAATAATTTAAATAAGGTTACTGAGTTGCATAATAAGCCTTGGATTTTGGCGGGTGATTTTAATGAACCTCTGGTGCAAGAGGATAAATTTGGTGGTAGGGGTGTTAGTGTGAATTGGTCTTTGGCTTTCAAAGACTACTTAGATTTATGCAATATGGTTGATATGGGATTCTCTGGGTCAAGGTACACTTGGAAAAATAAGCGTGATGTTAACAATCTCATCTTGGAAAGGATTGACTGCTTTTTCATGAATCGGATTAGTGTGTTGTGTACCCTGATGCGAAAGTAACTCATCTCCCCCATTGTCATTCCGACTATTGCTCGGTTCTTATGGAGGCTCTTCCTTTTAGAACTGTTCATCTCAACAGACCCTTCAGATTTCAAGAGTTTTGGCTATTAGATATGTCCTTTCCTAATGGTTTCTAGTGCTTGGAGTTGTAACAAGGACTTAGCTGAGTCTATTGAGGTTTTTTCAAAAGAAGCAACCCATTGAAATAAGAATCATTTCGGAAATATCCACCAGAAGAAGAGGAGAATTATGGCTAGAATCTATGGTGTTCAGAAAGCTATTTCCAATTGGCTGAGCTCTTCCCTCCTTAATCTCGAGAATCAGCTGCATTAGGAGCTGGAGGGGGTTCTAGATCAGGAGAGGGATCTCTGGATGTTGAAGTCCAGAATTAACTGGCCGGTTCAAGAGGACCGCAATACCTCCTTTTATCATGTGCCTGCACTAGCCAGAAGGAAAAGGAATCATATTGCCTCAGTTAAAGACGAAAGGGAAGTGTGATTAACTGATGAAAAAGAAGTAACGGAGCACTTTAGAAGTGGTTTTTATCTCTCTGTACGCCACTTCTCTTTAGGAGACTACTTGGTCTCCAAGGCACGCTGTGCATAGTCAGGTGCAACTGTCCGAGGAAGCTAAGAACTCTATTGGTGCCATGGTTACCTTAAAAGAAATCAAAGATGCTCTATGGTCTATGAAACTGTATAAGGTGCTAGGCTTCAATGGTCTTCACACCGAATTCTTTCAACGCTTCTGTCTTGTGGTTAGGGACTCGGTTGTGGAGGAAGTGTGGAGAGTCTTCTTGGAAAGGAAGGTTTCTGATTATCTTAATAAAACCCTCCTTGTGCTCATCCCTAAAATTCAAGGCACAGAACCCATTGGTAATTATAGACCTATTAGTCTATGTAACACTATTTATAAGATCATCTCCAAGATTATTGTGGCTCGGCTTAGACTGCATTTGAAGTACCTGGTCTCACCTTATCAAACTGCTTTCATTCCGAGAAGAAGAGGAACCGATAATGTCATTATAGTTCAAAAGTTAATCCATTCTATAGAAAGAGCCAAATGCAGCAAGGGGTATATGGCTATTAAGATTGACCTCGAAAAGCCTATGATAAGATCGAGTGGAGCTTTATTAGGGAAATGCTTATCTTTTTCAACTTCCCTACCAATCTTATTAAGCTCATTATGAGTTGTGTATCCTCCGTTTCAACTTCCCTTCTCTTTAATGGTGGCTGCCTCGACTCCTTTTGCCCATCTAGAGGTATTAGACAAGGGGACCCCCTGTCTCCCTATCTTTTTATCCTTTGTATGGAATTCTTAGGCCATTTGATTGAAGAGAAGTGTGATGCCAAGTTGTGGACTCCAGTGAAAGCTTTTAGGAGTGGTCCAGCATTTTCACATTTATTTTTTGCGGATGACCTGGTGCTATTTGTGATGACCTGGTGCTATTTGTGAATGCGGACTAGGATAATTGTCATACCATTAAGGCGGTGTTGCAAGAGTTTTGCTGAAGATCTGGGCAAAGGGTGAGTGAAGCCAAGTCTTGTGTGTTCTTCTCTCCCAATGTTGGGCTGAACCAAAGAGAGTTTTTTCCTGGTGTTTTTGGGTTTAACTCGATTCCTAATCTTGGCAAGTATTTGGGGTTTCCTATAAAGTATGCAGGAGACCGTAAACATAATTTCGATTTTGTGCTAGATAGAGTCAAGAAAAAGTTGGCAGGTTGGAAAGCTAATTTGATCTCTATGGCTGGCTGAACGGTTCTTATCCAGGATTCCTCCTCAACCATTCCGAATTATGTGATGCAATATGCTTCTCTTCTGAATAAAATCCTTACTGGTATTGATAGGGTCAATAGAAATTTTCTCTAGGGAACGACGGATCATACAAAGAAGATGCATTGGGTTAATTGGGGTGAGGTGACCAAGCTGAAGAAGGCAGGCGATTTGGGGTTACAGGTTGATAAAGGAAGGAACACTGCACTTCTGGCCAAACTCAATTGGAGGTTTCATATTGAGAAGAATGCTCTATGGTTTAAGGTTCTAAAGTTCAAGTACTACAATAGGCAATGAATCAGTTCAAGGAACGAAGCGAAACTTCCTAGCTCTTCGATCTTGCAAGGGTTGAAAAGAGGCAAAGGGGTTTTCAGGAAAGGGGTTAAATGGATTCCAGGTCATGAAAGCAGTTTAAATTTCTAGTCCGATTGCTGATCAAACCTTGGTCCCATCAGGTCTCAAATCCAAGGTCCGCTTCCACAAGCCTCAGGTAATTTGCAAGTTAAAAATGTACTCTCCCCCATTGGCTGGAATTGGTCTACCATTCCTTTTGAGCTTCCGTCTGAAGTTAAAGCTGATATTCAAGCTGTGCCCATACCTCTTGTGGCAAGGTGTAGTGATAAATTAGCTTGGAAGTTTTCTTCAAAAGGGAATTTTAATATGAGAAGTGCCTATCTCCTGGCCATAGACTCTTTAGGTACTAATTCCTTCTCTGGTTCTTGGTCTAGAAATTACCATCCCTTCCTATAATTCAAATGTTTATTTGGAAGTGCATGCAGCAAAGTATTGGTGTTAAGGAATGTCTAGCCAAGAGAGGGATTTCCCTAGATACTACCTGCCCGCTGTATCACTTAGAAGCTGAATCTATCTTGCATGCCCTCTGAGACTATAGTTTGGTTAAATCTATATGGCAACAATTGGGAAATTAGTGTTTGTACTCCACCTTCTTTTCTCAAGAAACCAGGGAATGGTTAACCACCAATGGTGGTCTTAAATCCTCTCAAAATGCAGTGGGAATTCCGTGGAATGTTATCTTTTCCTTTGCTATTTGGCTGATTTGGAAGCAGTGGAACCAAGTTGTCTTCAATAACAGGGGTGTTAATCCGAACCTTGGTAAGATTATTATTTCTCAAGCCTCAGAGTTCTTCCTGTGTGCCTCCGAGCCAAGACACATTAATCAAATGGTGCTTACTTAGAACAGTTAGATGGGAGAAGTCAGAGCAAGGGTGGTTAAAACTAAACATTGACAGGTCTTGGAATGCAACGTTGGGAAAGGCAGTAGGGGGAGGGTCGATTAGAGATGGTTTGGGTAACTGGGTGATTGGTTTTACAAGGAAAATGGGTAGTGTGAACAGTTTTACTGCGGAAGCCTAGGCTCTTCGTGATGGTTTGATGATATGCCACCAAATGAAGCTTCCTGCTATCGATGTTGAGCTTGAGGCTAAAGCCCTTGTTGATGCATTAAGCAATACCAGCTATAGCAACTCAGTGATCTCTCCTATTTTTGATGACTGTAAGATTCTCATTTCCCAATTCTCCCTTATTCGTATCAGGCATATCTACCAAGAGGCCAATATTAGTGCGGATCGGTTAGCTAATTTTGGTCACTCCCAAGACTTAGATTTTATTATTCATTCTATTCCTCCAGAGGAAGTGATTTCCTTTGTTGAGGCTGACCATAATGGTGTTTCTTGTAACAAAGCGTTGTCCTGAGTTTGTTCCTTCTTGTTAGTTGAATAAAATTTCTAGATTATCAAAAAAGAAAGGAGGCAGCCAATGAGAGAGAGAGAGAGAGAGAGAGAGAGAGAGAGAGAGAGAGAGAGAGAGAGAGAGAGAGAGAGAGAGAGAGAGAGAGAGAGAGAGAGAGAGAGGAAAGTGAGAAGCAACAAAATAATTAAATAAGCCAAGCAACTGCTGCAATGGAGGTTGTATTTAGAGCACTAGCATTGGGGGTGTAAAAACCCTCTAGTTGCTATTTTGGCCAGCAAACCCATAAAAAGATGCTATAACCGGGTTGCCATATGTAAAAAAATTTGCAACCCAGCTACAATGAGTTGTTACATTCCCAACCTCAGAGCACTAGCATCTAAGAATGCAAAAGTGTGTCTATTTTGCATCCTTAAACACCACTTTATCTATTTTTCTAACCCATTTTACAACTCACCATACATCCCAGTTTTTATTTTTATATACAACTCAATAAAATAATATAAACTACTTAATAAAATAAATAAAGTAACCCTCTCTCTCTCTCTCTCTCTCTCTCCTTTGGTCTCTTTTTCTCTGCCCACAACTATAAATGCCACACCCCAACCACAAATATAGCCAACCACCATAACCACCATCCACCACAACCAAAACCAACCTCCATTGCCACTGCAATCACAATCAAAATCAATCCAAAAATCAATCTCATAGCAAAAAAAAAAAAAAAAAAAAAAGAAAAGAAAATAAAATAAAATAAAAAATTAAGCTACCATAGCACAACAGCCACCATCCTCACCCACAGCACATCAACTGCCACCACCACCACTGCCAAATCCGTACCCACAAACCCAAAAAAAAAAAAAAAGATTCAAAGCCCAAACCCACAAACACAAACCCAAATAAACCTCTATCTAAATGCCCCATGCCCATCATGACTCACCACAGCCATTGGCAACCCACAACTCAACACTGCCAAGGTTGATTCGAAGCTACTGCCAAGTCACCGAATCCCACAACCCAGCCACTGATTCCCACAACCCAATCATCGATTACGATAATCCAACCATCGATTCTTTGATTCCATAACCTAACGTCGATGTCCACCACAGACCCTCCACCATGCCAATTCCCACAAACCCACACCTTCCACGCCGATCTGAGAGAGATTGGTCGAGATAGAGAAAGGAGATAACAAAACAGAGAGTGGTGAGAGAGAAGAAGAGATGAGAGAAAAAAAAAGAGGGAGAGAGAGAGGGGAGGCTGAGGTATCAAGGAGTAAAGTGAGTGTGCGCCCGGGAGAGATAAAAAAATATTAAACCAGTTTGCAACCCAGCTATAGTGAGGTTGTAATTTACAACCTCATTGTAGCTGGGTTGCAAATTTTTTTTAGAAAAAACAACCCGGTTGGTGCACGTTTTTATGAGTTCAGTGGCTAAAATAGCAATTGGAGGGCTTTTACACCCCAAAATGCTAGTGCTCTCACTATAATTGGTTGCAAAATTATTTTATTACATTTTATTCCTTTCCAAGCGCACTCTTTCTTTCCCATATTCTTTTCTCTATCCCACCTCCCTTTCTCTCTCTTTTCTCATCTCACCCTTTCTCTTCACTCAATTTTGTTCTCTCATTTCTTTGTCTCAACTCAGTGGTGGACATTGGCATCTATGGTGGAGTCGTGGAGGTAGTGGGTCATGATGGTTGCTGGATTTGTGGTTGGTTTTGCTGGGTAGGATTGTGGTGGTGGTGGTGGTGGTGCCAATTGTGGTGTTGCTTTGATGGGTGGATCTGTTGTGAAGTAGTGTTTCGGTGATGCTGGTTCTGATGATGGTGTGAGTTTAATGGGTTTGATGGGTGTTTATTATAGGATGTGTGGGTTTGATGGGTTTTGCTTTGATTTTTTGTTATGGGTATTGTGGTCGATGGTGGTTGCTTTTGATTTTGTGGCTGATTTTTTGTTGTGGGATGTGTGGGGTTGATGGTGGTGTCAATGACGGTAGTGGGGATGGGTTTGTTGTGGGTTTATTGTGGGATGGGTTCATTGTGGTGGTGGTGGGGATGGGTTTGCTGTGGTGGAGGTGGTTATGGTTTGGGTTGGATTTGGGGTTTGTGGGCATTTGGGTAGGATTTAGGTGGTTTGGATTAGATTTTGTGGTGTTTGGGTGGTTGAGTGTTGCTGAATTTTGGTGGAAGGTGCTCTGTGGGTTTGCTGGAGAAAGGCAGAAAGATAGAGAGGAAAGAGAGATGGATGAGTAGAGAGAGAAACTGAATTTTTTATATTATTTGTTAGTAAAGTTTATAACTCTAATATTATTTTAATGAGTTGTATGAAAAAATAGAAACTGGGATGTGGGTTGAGTTGTAAAATGAGATGGTAAAATAGATAAAGTAGGTTTTGAGAATGTAAAATAGACACTATTTTACATCCTTAGATGCTAATGCTTTTATATTACCTCTCTTATATAACCTTACTATATCTGGGTTGCAAATTTTTTTTAGATATAGAAACCTGGCTAGAGCTTGTGTTTATGGATTTGGTGGGTAAAATAGCAACTTGGAGGGGTGTGCTAATGCTTTAAAATGTAAATACTCCCAAAATGCTATCTTACCAACCCCTAAACATTAAAAATCCTTTCACAATCTTGGATGCTAATGCTCTAAGGGTTTATTTGAGATCTGTTTATTTTGTTGAAACTAAAATTTTTTTGTTGAAAGTACTGTAAATAAAGATAAAAGCTGTTTGAAATAGTATAGCGTGACCCATGAATAATATCAAAAAATGCAATGTGACCCATAAATAATAGTAAAAATATGCTGAATAGTAAAATAAATTGGCAAAATTAATCATGCTAAATGGTCACTAAGTTTGTATTTGCATTCATTGTTAGTTTTTCTTTTTCCATCCATCAACCATAATTCCAGTTAAACATTAAAAAATAGTTTGTTAATATTAAAAACTATTAAAAATTTTAGTTAAAAAAAATACAATACAATCCCCAAAGAAATCACAACACAACTCCGCCGCAAACCACCAAACCTTAGTTGTAACCCATCCCCCCACCATTTAATCAAGTCACTCAAAATTAGTGAAAAGTCATCTTACCAAATAGACAAAGAGCCCAGATTCACGCAGTTTTTGGTTTAATGAAATATATTTTAAAGTGTTTAGTTGCAATCATGAAAATGCAATAGAAAACATGTTTTTTTTTTTTTTTTTTAAATATTACTTTGCCACATTTTCTCATCTTCTAAGCACATATATAATTTTTTTTTAAGTAAAAATTTAGATTTAAAAATTTGTGATTAGGGACCAGCAGCAGCCACTAGAGATTGGGGACGTTAGTGGGGGGGGGGGGGGGGGTGGCAGACAATGAGGGGTGGAGGTTTGGTTGATGAGTTTTGGGTAAGATGGAAAATGGTTTATGAAAAAATAAAAGCAAAAACCAATTTCGCCATAAGTGCCCTTATTTTTGATTAACCAACAATTTCATTCGCCCTAAACACCCATAAATGCGAAAAATGTTTTTTTGAAAATCAATTTCAGTCAAACCAAACACAATCTTAATTAACTCTTCTATTTAGTCAAGTTACTACCATGAAGTATCACTTTACCCATAATTTTGGTTGATTTTGGTGTCTACCAAAGTTGAAGATTGGTAAATTTGATTTTTTGTTTGTTTGTTTGTGTTTGGCAATTAAGAAAATGCAAGTTGAGAGTGTTCCTTAATTATTTTTTTCAATTTAAACATGATTTTGCTTTTTTTTTTATTACATTTATTAATTTTTATTATTATTTTATTAGTTATATGTACTACCAGCCGTATACAACCATGTAAATATTTTTTGTTAATAAGTTGATAATAAAAACTAAATTGATAACAAATTAAAAATAATATAAACCAAATTATTAAACATGGTCAAAATATAAATACAAAATTGACAATGACCGATTATCAAAATAAAATAAAAAATATCGACAATGACCCAAAAGTGTTACCAATAAAATGGTATATTTATCTATAATTTTTTAATGAAGTAAAAAAAAAAAAAAAAAAATGGGAAGAAGGGGAGTCGTTTTACAAAAGACAAATAGAAAGGTAACAATTTCCAAGGTGACGTTACTACGGTCATTGGTGAGACTTCTGAGAAAATCAATTTTGGGTTACTACTAATCTCCTCCAACTCGATCCGGTCAAATTCACCACCTACCACTTCCACTTCATGCACCCTCCCACACTCTCCTTCCTTCCTACCCCCCACCTATCAAAATACCTTTTCCTTTCTGCACACGTGTCTGTGATCCTCGCACATTTTTTTTTTCCTTTTGCTGGCCTCGCACATATTTGGTATATACTATATAGTATATACTCTCTCACTTTGTGTGCCACATATGACTTCGATCAGTTGCTGCAGAGTGCAGACTACTTTTTGTTCAAATGGCTCAGCTCAGCTGGTCCAGCTCACTTCTGACTTCTGAGCTCTACTGTTTCATTACTATAACTTTGCATAAATGAACTTTTATATCTTAAATTTTTGCACCTTTTTTTTTTCATTTTAGTCCTTACATTTTATTTTTATTTCTTTTAATCTCTAAACTAATCAACACGAGACATTTAAGTCCTTACCATCAGTCTACTAACCAAAAAAGCTGAGGTGGCAGATGGAAAGTTGACATGGCGTTAATGTGGCACTAATGTGGCAATTAAAATATGCCACGCCAGCATTTTAATTATTTTTTTTAAAAGCCATGTCAAATAATTTAAACCAAAAAAAATAAAAAAATAAAAAACAAAACTTAAAATTATTTTTTTAATAAGAAAATAAGAACTTGTTCTTCGTTCTTCATGTTCTTCCCAAATCCAAGAAATAAACCCAGCACTCACACCCAACCACCATCGGACTACCACAACCCAACCACCATCTCAATCAATCCCACCCAATCAACCCACAAAATAAAAACCAGAAAACCAATCAATCCCACTGTTGTTGGTGACGACGGAGGGTGAAAAATTAGGTTGATCGAGTGGCAACGCATGTGGAGGAGAGGCCGGTGATTTCTGGGTTTTGTTTGTGTGATCTACAGCCTGATGAGGTGGTGGCAAGGCGGAGGAGAGGCTGGTGGTTTGGTGGTTTAGCTGCGTATTCTAGAGAGAGGAAGAGAGGCTAGAGTGAAAGTGAGAGTGAGAGTGAGAGTGAATGATGAAGGGAGGAGAGGCGGCTGGGTTAGAGAGGAAGAACTTAAAATTATTTTATTAATTTATTGTTCTAAAGGAATAGCAATGTTAGAGGTGCTAGGATTATTTCTTGGATTTGAGAAGAACATGAAGGTCAAGTTCTTATTTTCTTATTAAAAAAATAATTTTAAGTTTCGTTTTTTAATTTATTTTCTTTTTTGGTTTGAATTATCTGACATAACTTAAAAAAAAAAATTAAAATGCTGATGTGGCATATTTTAATAGCCACGTCAGTGCCACATCAACGCCACGTCAGCTAATAGAGTGTTCTGTCTGTCACTTCAGCTTTTTCTATTAGTTGACTGACGGTAATGACTTAAATGTCACACGTTAATTGGTTTAGGAACTAAAAGTGGTAAAAATAAAATGTATGGACCAAAATGGGAAAAGTACAAAATGTAGGGACTAAAAATGCATTTAAGTCTATAACTTTTTCTTTTCTTTTCTTTTTTTGCTGGACATTAGTATAAAACTATAACCTAAAGAACGAAAAGTTCTTAGGAAGTTTGAGCAGAGTTCCCTTGTGCTTAGAAAAAAAAAAAATATATATATATATATATATATATATGTATATATATTTTTTTCTAAGCAGAAGGGAACTCTACTCAAAACAAATATATATATATATATATATATATTTTAGAGAAAAGTTATGTACATAATATTTTTACAATATTTTCATAACAAATTTTAAGTGGCAGTTTGTTACTGGCTGTAATTGTTAAGGCAAAAAAGTAATTTCAGTGGTAGGTTCAAATTTAAACCAATAACAACTAACTACTTATGATTTGTTATGAAAATGTTGTAGACGTAGTATCTCTATTTTTCTTATATAGTAGGTTGTTTCGGCAAAACTTCTTTGCAATGAAAGAGTAAGGAGATGTTATTATTATTGTTTTTAAATTAATAAAAGTCGTGTTAAGTTCACTATATATATCATTCTCAAAAAAAAAAAAAAAAATTCCCTATATATAGACTCTATAGTTATCCCGGGAAGCCAAGACATAAAATCGTTTTTATTTTTCTTAATTAACTGGTATTACCCTCTGCTAAAAAAAAAAAAAAACTGGTAGTACCCAAGAATCACGTGCAAACATAAATAAAAGATGTTGCTAAAAATTAAAATTAAAATTAATTTTTAAAATAATAATAATAGTAATAATGAGTTTCACACATATTCTATTATTATTATTATTAAAAGTTAGCTTTCACATGCCCAAGTTGGGAAAAAAAAGGGGGGGGGGGGATTGGGGTTGGGGGGTTGTACAAGTACTGACAACTTTTTGTGTAATTAGACACTTAGAATATTCACATTCGGTTTCTTAAAGAAAACCTATTTCATTATCTCAAAAGTTATTTTATTTATTATATCATATAATTTTACAACATACTCAACAACCCAAATTCTACTTTTTTTGTCATTTTATTTAAATATATATATATATATATACCATTTCTCTCTCTCTCTCTCTCTTCTTCCTTTAAACAACTGGGCCCCGGCCACCACAGCCACTTTCTTATCAATTTCATAATTGCATGGGTTTTGTAGGGACACATTTTTCCCATTCCCAAAATGTAAGGGATGTTGGCCCAATGAGCCTAGTACAATAAATTTGTAGAAAGTGGATCAAAGAACTAGGCCCTAATGAATTTGACAACGACTAGTATGGATTCAAAAGATAATCAAGCAAGAATAGGGAACATAGAACTGAATGAATTCACTGTTCGAGGAGGTAAATCTCCACATAAATTAATTAAACTGATTACAGATATCATTTTGATTGCTACAATATTCTTCTCTCCTTTTCTGATCCCTTCCCTCATGGAGGGTCTCTTACATTATATAGATCCCCTTAGATCATCTTGATCTTACACTTGTTGATCATTGGAGCCCTTACTTAAGTGTCTATCTCATCAGACACCCTTTCTGACTTTCTGTGAGTTGTGGTAGTCAAAGCAGCACCGTTCAGGGGTCTTCTCCACATAAATGTAGCTAGAAAAGTAACTGCAGTGCATTCAATGCGGTGGTAGCAGCTTTCCCTTAGATATTTTTGGGTTCCCTTCCTTCTCGTATGTTCGTGAGGCATGTCCTTATCACTAGAGCTTCTTAAAAGGTCACTTTGATCTATAGGATCTACATCTAATATGTGTTTAGCTTATTCGAGGAGATATTTCTCCTTGGACCACCTTCCCACTTGCATCTCGCTCATTAAGTCTTGAGTCTGAACCATTCATTTATATTTGTTCATCCTCGGACTACTCATGCTCTCGGCCAAGGCCCAGTGCTCAATATATGATTTGGGCCCTTAATCCTACAGTTTTGATCTGTACCACTACCACAACCACAATAGCCACCAACAACAACCACAAGAAACCACCACCACCACCACCACCACCACAACCACTTTATTTTTATATTAACTAGTGAGTAGCTCATTGCATATGCCTGGGTACAATTAAAAATAATCTTTATACGGTTTAAATTATGCATTTTTTTGAAAAGTTTCAAATTATATATGGTATTAGTTTACACTTTTTTTTAAATCATACATTTCTAAAATATGTAATAGTTTCCCATATTATATATATATATATATATATACACATATACACACACACATATGATTTAGAATTTAATTGGTTTTAAACTTTTCGAACTTTGCACTTAATAATTCATTTGCCACAAAAATAAAAAATTTAGATGGACACATGGTGGAAAATTAGACTTCAATTGAAATCTAATTTTGAATCTAATTGAATTTGAATTCTACGATTTTTACACTTAATAATTCACTTGGTACAAAATTTAAAGTTAATTGGGACACGTGACGCAAAATTGAGAATTCAATGTTGGATTTTCACTAAGTTTTGGCTATTAATATATATATATATATATATATATATAGAGAGAGAGAGAGAGAGAGAGAGAGAGAGAGAGAGAGAGAGAGAATTTTAGTCTCTCTTTCTCTCTCTTCCCCTCTCTCTCTTAGCACAACTACACCCACACATAGGGCTGGCCCTAGGCTTAGGCCATGGCCTAAGGCATAAGGCCCCCTAACATAGAAGACCCCCCCCCTTTTTTTTTTTGGAAATTAAGGAAAAAATAAAAAATGTGAGTTGCGTGTACTTTTTTTTCTCACTCTTAAGAAACCCTAAAATATTAGAGTTATGCTAATATTTAGTAGTTTGATTACATAGATCCTATAAATTGATGTGCGAGTAATTCAATACTCAATTGATTCTGTCATTGTCACATCAATTTCTAAGCTTTTTGTAGTCAAATTTGTAGTAAGTTTAGCATTTTTTTAACCAAAAAAATTAATAGAAATACAACCCAATCACCATTAAGTGAATGAAAAATGCTAAAGCTAATACAAATTTTACGACAAAAAACTTACAAACTGATGTGACATGAATATGATTTGTGTCACTTAAACAATATAATAAATGAATGTTTGAATAACTTTTTTTTTATTAGTGATATGTCAGTTTGTCAAACTTATATAATAAGTAAGAATTAATAATAAGTTGAAATAAAATATATAATAAAAAATAAACTAAATATTATTTAAGTGAAATATAAAAAATGCCCCTTTAAAATTTTTGCCTTAAGCCTCAAACTATCTTGGGCCGGCCCTGCCCACACACAACCCACCACCGCCACCGTCATTCACAACCAACCACCTACCGTATTTAGATAAGAACCCACCAACACCTTATCAGGTTGGAACCCACTACCACCCCTACAATCACCATTACCGCAAAAACCCACAACAACCAATCACTACCAAAAATCAATCGCAAATCCATCAAACCTCACTCCACTGCTTTGACCTGTCGTGGCCCATGCTAGAAAACATAATACATAAATAATTTGGTATAGAAAACATTATACTAATAAGCTCATATTTAAACAATATTTAGCCTTTAACAATATTTAGCCAAAACAATCAAAGAAAGACATGTTTGTCCATTTATGTATTTTTGATAATCACATTGGGAAAGATGATGCTGAGGGTGCTAATGAGTGGACCTTTTTTTTTTTGGCAGAATAATGAGAGGACCTGTAAATAGAGATAAGTGATTGCGCTAAAATAGTTAATAAATTGATTTGACGGATAAATTAAAATGAAGTGAAGAGTTGTTATTACACGCTAATGCGAAAACAAGATTATGATTCATGACAAGTGATCATACTAAAATAATTAAGAAGTTGATTTGACAGCTAAATTAAAATTAGGTGAAGAGAAGAGTTGTTGCACGCTTTAGCTTATGCAAAAATAAGATCATGAATTCATGAACTACACTTTATTTTTTTAATCCATGAAGTAAGTCTTAAGTCATAAGTGCATACAATAAAGTCACTTGTCATTCATTGATTATTTACCATTCCAAAAAAGCAAGAGCTATGCATAAAATCCAATTACCCAATCAACTCAATTTAAAACGAAAGTAGGAGATTGTTCAGATGAGTTCCAATTCAACCCCCCCAATACCACACCCCCCCTTGTTCTCTTTTAACTGAGATTGGTTTTAACTGAGATTGGTTTGATATAGGGTTTGTTTTTCTTTTGATTCTAATTTATTTTAAATTGACATTTTATGGAAAAATGAATCATTTTTCTAAAATACTTTCTCTCTCTTTTTTTTTTTTTTTTAATAAATATTTGGTAGTAACTTTAAAATAAGTTAGAAAACTATTTATTGACTTTTCTTATTTAGTTTTGTGTGAGATAGAGTTACTTTCTTTATTTAGCTTTACGTGAGATAGAGTTATTTAAAAAAAAAAAGTTGAAAAAAATTTATCTCTCACCAAGAAAAATAAGAAAGTTATGAGATAGTTTTACTTTGACGATATATATATATGTGTGTGTGTGTGTGTGAGGACCCAGTTTGGTTCCCAGAGCCCAAAGGGTTAAAGGATTTAGATCCAAAGAGTCTAATACAATAAATTTGTAAAAAGTGAGTTAGAAAACTAGGCTTTAATGAATTAGACAACAATTATAGTTGGCCCAGATGACAAGAAAGCAAAGATAAACTAGTTTATCTAAAGAAAACCGTACTCGACACAATACGAGGAGATCAGTTCTTGTATATATCTCTTTTGAATTTGGTTACAAGTCCAGCTCTTATTTCTATAGTGTTTTTCTCTTAATTCTCCGATCCCTTCTCCTTAGGGTATTCTTTTCTTTTATGCTGTCCTCTTTCTTTCATCTCTACCCTCCATGTGTAGACCGGGTTTCTGATGTTGATTCTTGTTTTACCAGCACCTTCTTGAAATCTCTGGTAGTAGCTGTAAGACTGAAAATTACTGTTCAGGTATCACTTTCACATTCATGCGGCTAGAGAGTTAGTTACAGAGCATTCAATGCGGTGGTAGCAGCTTTCTTTTAGATATTTCATAATTCCCCTTTGTCCTGTGCCTTCATGATGTGTCTTCTTATTAATAGAACCTCCCAAAACATTACCTTGGATGGCAAACCACACCTTTGGACTTCTGCTTCGTTCAGCCGAGGAGGCATTCCTCCTCGGACCACCTTTTTGGACTCTTTTGACTAAACCCCACCCCTTCATTCACTAATGCGAACTCCCATGATATTGTTTACCTGTCCTTAGACTATTAGATGTCCTCGAATTGACCTCCCGGCCCAACATATATATAGATATATACTACTGGGCCTATCACACCTACAATATATATATATATATATATATATATATTTTAAAAAAATTTATATTATCAAATATAAGAAAATGCAAAAACTTATCGTTTTACAAGGTTTGTCATTGAAACAAAAGGAGTATAAGTTAACTTAGAAGATTAAGATTAAATAATTCATTTTCCTTTTATATTTCTCTTTACAAGTTGTGACTAATGGCCAATCCCACATTTGGACTCTACCATGATATTCAAATCCCAGATAACATCTTAAGAATCTCTGAGAACGATTTCTTTTGATTATTTTATCGTTTATTTTGAAAGAAAAATTGACAAGAACTTTACTACAAATTTGATGATTAATTATTTTAGTTTTCGAAAGAGCGTTAGATATATTTTGACCTGGAGATATTTAGTTTTTGTATTTTTATTTTCTTTTATACACATGTATACTACATCCATAATAATTGATCAAAGATATATAAAAATTATCAAAAGTTTTTCTTCCGGAACTTAACATATATTTATTAAGTTTGATAAGCAATTGTTTGCTACACATTTAATAATTTATAACTACTTCATTTACATTTCGATCGAACTATGTTCATAAATTTTTATACTACCATATATAACATAATATATAGAATGTAAAAGAAAACAATTAATTTGATCCCTAAAGATAACTGTTTAACTCCGCCATTTAGCTAGATGAAAAATTAAGAAAACTCTAGATATTAAAAAACCATAACATTATTGGTTTAGTTTTTATGTAGGGTAAACAACGTTTTTGGCCTATATTTTATACATCGTATTTCAATTTGATCTCTAATATTTTAATTGTGTTAATTTGGTTCCTAACCTTTTTAATACAGTGTCAATTTAGTCATTACCGTTATTTTTTGGATGAAAATTGATGACGTATTTAATGGCCAAAATAAAAAGTTAGCTTTTGTTGATATGAGAATAAATTAAAATTTCATTTTAGCCATTTGCCATATCACCAATTTTCATCCAAGATATAACAACAGAGACTAAATTGACACAAAATTAAAAGATTAGGGACCGAATCGATATAATTATAAGGTTAGAAACTAAATTGAAATATGATGTAAAAGATAAGAACTAAATATGTAGTTTACCCTTTTATTTATAAATGTTAACACAAGCAGTTCTGTAATATTAGATTTCCTTAAACCATTCATGTGGTACTTCATTAGGTAATATTTATAATATTAATCCATACAGATATTGACATCTACATTCATAATAGCCATTTTGCGTTAGAAGCAGTTTGGAATTTTTAAAAGTAAAAAATAAAAAGTATATCCTTTGAGTTTGTTTAATAGTCATTTTGGGTATGTAATTTTTATTTTTGTCATTTTGATCCAGTAAATTCACACTTGTTATCACTATTATATCCTTTAAATTTTTTTTATAGATACAATTGAATTTCAATCTATAATGTTTGTTTTATGGTAATTACTTTTTATCACTAAGTCAATATACTAATTGATTTATGATGTAGGTGTCATTTGAATTTTGCGTCTCTTGTTGGACGATAAAAAACTTACTAATTGTGCTAATAATTGGTTTAAAAATTTGGAACTCAGAAAGAAAATAAAATATTGGAAAATTTGCAATACCAACCCCGGCGACGTTACCTGGTTTAGGCTTGGTCATTAGCTGGGCCGTGCTTAGGGCCTCATTTATTGGATCTCGCAATTTCTTGGTTCGATGATCCTTATAGGTTGGACATAGGTTACTGAAGCAGGCCTTGTTGGGCTTTTCTGGTCCAAACTGGCACTTTGGCATGGAACCTTTCGTTTACACCCGCTCCCAAAAAAAAAAAAAAAAAAATAATAATAATAATAAATATTCTTAAGGTAATTGTTAATAAATCATAATAGGAAAATTTTTATACTATTTTCATGAAAAATATAAAAAATTTTCAACAAAATTAATTGTTTATCATTATTCCACAAAATATTTCTAAAAATAGTTTTTAAACCAATTTCTTTATCCATAGGGTATTTGTTAACATTTCCCCTAAATAATAAATCAAACAAAAAAACCTTAGGGTTAGAGATAAGCAACTAGTATTAGTGGAGCTTAGGAAGTGATTGTAGCCTATGTATACTGGGTTAGGAGATTATTTATATTGTAAAAATGAAAAGATTTTTGTTTGGGAAAATTACACTTTGGCCACTGTAGTTTGGCCAAAAAACACTTTACCTACCTGTAATTTAAAAATTGACACTTTACCAATCTGAGGTTAGTTTTGTTTGTCTCCCGTTACCCACATTTGTTAAAAATAGGAATAAATTTGTAATTTTGTTACCCTTTTATATCTCTCTTATCTCAAAACATAAAAACTAAAAAATCAAGGGAAAAGAAAATATAAAAGTTAGGTTTTGTAAAAATTAAAACCTAACTTTTACATCTTCTTTCAATACAAATAAAAGAACAAAATTTAAAACTTAAAGCTAAAAATTTGAATCATACATAAATCCTTAATACAAATTGAATAATCAATTCTAACAGTGTACGAAAGTTAAATCATGGCTATGTTAGTTTTGCCAAAAGAACCAATTCTATAATCACAAGAGTCGTCCACCTTCACAATTCCGTCATTGCCCTCCACACCAATCAACTTCCCAGTGGTACCACGTTGCACAACAGCCATAATTTTGACCTTGTCATTTTTCCTTGGTGCCACTACGTCCATTTCATCAGGAAGAGCTGTCATAGTTTCACCAGTATCGCCAAGAACAATCCTACAAGAACCATCCATAAGCACCTCTTGAACAATTCCTACAATAGATTCTTCCTCACCCAACTTGCGTACATTTACCACTATGTTTGGCATGAAATATGGTCCTTCATTGTCACCACTTATAACAGGAGACATTGTTCCACTAACTTTTAATTTTTACAAAACTTAGCTTTTAAATATAATTTTCCTTGTTTTTTTAGTGTTTTTTTTTTTTTTTTTAATGTTTTAAGAGGAAAGAGACACAAAAGGATAATAAATATATAAATTTACCCCTGTTTTTAACAGATGTGGGTAATGGGAGACAAATGGAGCTAACCTTAGGTGGGTAAAGTGTCAATTTTTAAATCACAGGTAGTTAAAATATTTTTCAGGCAAACTACATGTAGGTAAAATATAATTTCTCCTTTTTGTTTAGTACCCAAATTAAAAAATAAACTTTTGCAGTGGAGTTTTACAGAGAATTGTGCTTGTCCTTTCTGTCGGATCTGTATGGAAAGTAGGGAGCAGTTGTTTTTGAATGTCCCTTCACTATAATAATCTGGAGGCAGATGGGGTTGTGTTTAGTCCATGACATTTCTGCAATTTGAGAAGAAATCATTAAGTGGGATTAGTGATAATCTAAAAGGCAAGGGCTTTCGAGCTACCCTTTGCAAAGTGGCTTGGTGGCCCTCAGTTTATTGCATTTGGATGCAAAGAAACAATAGGTTGTATGGAGGGAACTTATTCACAGATGAGCAAATTATCAAAAGGATCAAATGGGGTTTTAGAGCTAAGATTAATTCTCCATAAGAGTTTTATGTATCAATTTGGGATTCTTAAGAGATTTCTACGGAGTGTTCAACTTTGTGTAAAGTATAGCTTGAATGTAGATTCTGTAATAGGCTTATTAGCTAGGATGCATGGGCACAGGCACGGATATGGATACAGGTACAACACAACGACACGAGTAATTTTTGATAAATTATAACATGAAATTGCAGGTACGACATTGGTATGATATGGGTATGACACGGATATGACAAAAGTACAATATCCTAAATGGAGTGTCTGTACATCCTAACTTATTAGTTTTGTTTCAGTTTTGACAGTACTGGTGTATGTTCATGGTGTAATTCTTGTGTTTTTGTTCTAGTCTGTTGAGTTTTAGCAAGTAGGTTTTATCTTCTTTGGTGTTTTGATCAAATGGAATTCTGAATTATCCAAAAAAAAAGGAAAAGAAAAGAAAGTAAACGCGCACAATAGGAACAAGGCACGAGCATCAACAGAAAAAGATGCACAGATGATATGGGATTCGCAGTGTAAATCATGGTTAAGTTTGAAAATCTTATCTTTTTTTGTTTTTTATTTTTATTTTTTATTTTGTGAAAATCAGAAAGCAGGCTAATATTATTGGTTATACGATTGAAACTTGAAAGCTCCCTCCTTGATGGAAGTCCTTTTCAGTTGAAGATTTTTGACACGAGATTAGCAAACACTGCTATAATATCATGTACCAAAGGTTCTCTTGAAAATTATTAGTGAGAGGCGATGGGCCCTCTATCATTTTTTGCTGAATGATGGGCATTCTATCATTGAGGCCGCATTCATGTAAAGATTTGAGGAACTAGTCCAAACATTTCCCACCACTTTAGGAACCATGAGGGTATCTGACTGGAGAACTTTTTATCAACCATTATGGACCAAGAGTGGTCATAATTTATGTTTTGGTAAAAAAGAACTTTCTCAAAGGCGTCCATGTAGTCATAGTAACTGTAATGGAGTTCTGAACCTGTGAGACTTTTGAGATCCTTGAGAATTTTTAACAAAGAGGGATGCTGGCCCCAATCTTTGCAGCTAACAAAACTTGTGATGATGAATTTATGGTAGAGAACCTGGGAAGGGTCTCCTTTGTTCATGATGTTTTCTATTCGAGCAGACTTTTCTTGAATAAGGATGCTCTTATAGAATCTGATGTTTTTCTTTGGGCTTTTTGGGAGGAAATGCCATCTGTTGGGAAAAACTTCCATGGCCAGTGCGAGGGGGTCTGTTATATGGGCCAAGTGAGACTCAATATAAGAGATATGCTGGACAAATTATTTTCTGAAATGGGGAGAGCTTGATTTCTTGGATTGGTACGAAGGCTTTTGGGGTACAATGGGGCCAAAAGGGTCTTTTACTGTGTATGGGGTGATTGACCTAGAAGGAGGGGATGCTAAGGCTGAACTATAACTGGGTTGGCCTTGGGTTGGTCTTTGGTAGTTGGGTCTCGGGATTGTGGAGACGACATATTTGTTGGCTATAGAAGAGGTAGGGATGGGAACTAACTGGCGACCCGGAGGGTTCTTTGCCTGACTAGTACTGGAGGTAGTTTGTTGTTTAGGGAGTTTTGGGGGTTGGGGTTGTACGGGTTTTTTCCCGTACATCTTGGTTTGGATTCTGCAAGAATTCACGAGTTAGGAAGTCAGGGATACTGTTTTGAGTTCCTTTAATGAATTCAATGTCAAATATATATATATATATATGGGTTGGGTTTAAGTTACACTTAGTATAACTTTAAACAATGTTACACCAATTAATATTTTTTAATTGGAAGTGAATTTTGACAAATTGACCATTGGATTACATTATTTTTATATATTTTCTATACTTGCAAAATTTTAAGGTGATCAAAAATCAATAGTCATGTCATCTATCAAGTGTATAAATTCAAGTTTTTATAGTTTAAAATAATATATAAAAGAAGAGTTTATGGATTGAATGGTAAATAACATCTGATTGGCATGAGTGTTTAGAATATATAGAACATGTAATCTAATGATGAAATTTTCAAAATATAAATTTATTAATAAGTTATTGGTTAGTTTAACATTGCTTAAAGTTATACTAGGTGTAACTTGAACTTAACCCTATATATATATATATATATATATAAATGATTAATGATTAATGTTTAATATTTAATAGTATTAACCAAGCATGTATCTCATGTTATTTTTATAGACTTATATGATTTATAAAAATATTATATTTAAATGATTTAGAGCCCATACTCATATAAATAAAACGACATAGATAGGATTGATTAAATTAAAAATATATACTTTCTAAAAAAAAGGTATAAATATATATATATATATATATATATATATATATATATATATAGAAAGTTAAAGCATAATTAAGTACAAAAGAGTTTAAAGTAATTAACGCCTTATAGTTGGCTTACAACAAAAATAGGGGGTTTAAGTATGGGGGGTAATGGTTGGGGTTCAAGTCTTCAAGAGAGAGTTTCATATACATATACACTTAGATTATGATAGAATAGAGATTCTATGTTGTATATATATAAAAAAGTATTTTATTGGGGGTCTAGTAGAAAGCCAAGAAACCAATATAGTGATGGGTCATGTTAGCAGATGTCCTTAGAGTAATTATTAATAAACCATAATAGGAAAATTTTGACATCACTTTTATGAAAAATATAAAAAACTGTTAACAATATTTATTGTTTTATCATTCTCCCAATAAAATATTTATAAAAATAGCTCGGTTAACATTTCCTTGCAGGGATATACATTCAAATCTTTTGGAACTCCTGCATCAATTGTCAAATCCTCTTAGACCTTGCATCAAATTGTTTCTTTCATGATGAATTATGAAGATAAATTCAAAGAATTCAAAATTAATTAATCAGTGAATTTTGAGAAGTTCAAGTTTAGACCTTGGTGTTCGATCTTAACTAAACTATGCAAATTATTTAATTAATCAGTTTTGCTCATCATTGGATTCAAGGTTAATTACTATAGATTTAACATTCACCAAATAAAACAACAAATAGTATAGTAGTAAAGCATACAATTTGGCTATTAAAGTAAAAAACATTATAGGGTTAACCACCAACCCTAAGGAATAATCTATTATTAGAATTGAAGCGTTACAATTGAATCATATCCACGATCCTAGTTGCTACCTACATCTTAACTCACATTATGACCCCACATTGCTTCAAGCTCTTTTGAACTCTTCTAATTAATATGGATCTTCCTTCTCGAATCCTATCCATGACTCTAAGTTCCTCCCCAAAGTTTTCTTCATAGCAACAATCTGTGTATGTTTTGTAGATGCGATGGCTTCAAGAACTGATCACCAATAATATCTAGTGGCGGAGCCAAGAATTTAGGTTAGAGGACAAGATTAAAGACAAGATTGAAAGTAAAAAAATTAATCAATATTAATAACAAAATAAATAAACAACTATATGCTAATGTAATTGTCATAAATAATCTAACATAAAACGTAAACTTTAATTTATTTTTTCACACTTAGCTTAAAAGTAGTTTATTATTATTATTATTATTATTTTTTATAAACATTACTAGGTGGGACCCATTATTTTTATATAAGAGTGATAGTAAGTGTGTAACTATGTAAGTTTATTAGTATTAGGGGTAAGAAAAGCTGCGGTAATATAAATCTTCAAATTCCTTTTTGTAGATCTGTAGTATATATAATGTTGCTTCCAGGCACTTCCTTTGCTTGAGCTATTCTTGAATCTTTGTCTGAAAATAGATATAACAACTTAACGAGATTTACAATTTGTCATCTTTTATCAAAAATCCTATAATTGATGATAAAAACATGTGCTATAATTTCTGGACCACCATACCAAATAATGGAACGGAACTTCTGACCCTGTTCAGTACGGCATTTGTATATGCCATTTGCTCACTCACTGTTAAAAGGAAAGGCCAGGAGGAGTAATAGCTCTTATCCCATCGACCATCTTTGGTATTTGATAAATATATTAATCTTTTTTTTTTCTTCTGTACATGTGCATTTATTTGTTTGTTCCTCAACTTGTCAAGATAGAAGAAATAAATATAATATATATGTGTGTGTCATTTGAGCGAAATGAGGGACCATTGTCTGATCTACCATGAAGCATTATGAAACATCTCACATGTGAATCTTTTATATATTCCCATGGCTAAATCTACATCAGGGAGCAGCATAAAATTGCGAAAGCAAAATTCAAAGAGAGGACAGTGCTTCATGGGTCCATATCTTCCACTTGAACATTAGAGAATGGTATGATAAGGGATCCCATTTTAGTATAAAATTTGGTTAAACTTCAAATTATGTTATATTAACTGCTTATTTTTCTTCTTATTATTATTTAATGTGAGATTTTGCGTGTATCTTAACACAAACCTTATTCACCAATTTAAAAATTAAAAATTCAATAACAAATCTTTAAATAAAATGCACTTCACAGTTCTTAAGTTTGTGATCGCTTGTTAGGTTGAATCACAAATAGTTTGCTTGAGTTAAGAAAGCCTGAGCTGGTTTTCCAAACAATAATTTTATACTCCTAATTTATTATAGACTTTGTAGTTTCATAAGTGAATTAAGTAGTAATTGTAACTTGTAAGTGGTATCAAATCTAGTCGATTTCCGTGGGTTAGCAACAACTAAAATAAATGATTGATGGGAAATTTCTTGTGCTCACAATTGCGTGTACTATATATATATATATATAATATTTTCAATTTTATAACTTGTTCAAGTGCAGCACTCACTTTTAGGGAGGAATGATCGCCTGAGCCCTCCAAGACAACGGTCAAACGTGACTCAAATGCTTGTTTTGGAGTAGTAGGGTACGAGATCCAAAGAAATAAATAACATGTAATCATGTGACCACTATGTGTATAATTGTATAAAACTAGGAAATCCACCCGGAGTTCATGAGAAATACAAGAGATTATAAGAGAGCAAAACAATAAAAACAAAGAAAGAAACATCTCACTATCACTATTACATTTTATCAGATGCAATCATATTATCATATTTGGTTGGGTAGGAGTGGCCAATGATGTAAGGGCCGTGTAGCCCTTTGTAGAAATGGGAAGGGCTCTATTTGACTATAGTGTTTTTTGCATAAATGAAGGATCCCTCTTTATCTATTTTGATTTTTGTTTAGTTTGCTTTGTTGAGCTTGGTTTCTTGTTGCAATTTGGTGTTTTTGACTATGTTTACAGCTGCCAGCTTTTGGAACCATAATTTTGGGTTTTAGGGGTATGCTCAACCTCATGTCCCATTAATCTAATCAAAGATATAAATGGAGGTCATCTCAGCTACTATTAACTCTTTATATTCTTGTCTAAAGTTATTAATAATATAAGTTTGAATAGGGGAATGTAATATTTTAGTCTCGGTTAGTGTTATTTTACCACGCTATAGTATATGGTAGGCAACTTTACTCATAATTTATTGGAAATGTTGATTTTCAGACTCAAATCTGCAACATGTCGCTTTTAGTGGAAGACATTTGTCATCGCACAAAGACTCTCTCTCTCTCTCTCTCTCTCTCTCTCATTGTGAGTGAGTGTATATATGTGTACACGAACTTAAATTTGAATAAACTTCTGACATAATCATTTCATTGAGAACCTGCATTATTTACATCTTTTTTTTAGTAACACTTAATAAAAAATAGTAACCATTACTTAATGATAAATACTTCCTAAAAATAACTTTCACCAAATTGAACTCTTTCTTAGGAAAAAGTGACAACAAACCTAATTTGGAGGGGGAATGTTTATTAGACTGTTTAACACACTGTGTGAAACAGACTTTTCCCCAATTTGATGACAACTTCAGCTAAGTTACACTATTACTTAGCTTACTGTTTAAAATTAAATATAAACAAAACCAAGCCATATAAGGAGTGGTTAATGGAAATTTGGGGTTGATTGGATTCAAACCGTGAAGTTTGAATAAACTTTTGCAGATTTTATACGAGGTTTTTTTGCAGATTTTATACGATGCTTTTTTAGGGAATAAACTTTTGCAGATTTTTATTCTTGAAGTGGCAACTAATATTTTATATATCATTGAGACTCGTACTGCCTCCCATGATGTAAAAGAGGGACACCGTTCAAAGATAAAAAATAATCCCAACTGCCCCAAAGGCAAAGATTCCATAAGCCAATTATTTAATGAATGAACCAATTTTTCCTAAGCATCAAAGAGCATTATCCATTCATATAAGAGAAGAAACTCTAGAAATCAAATCATAGAAAGCAGGAAAAGAAAAGAAACTCAGAAAATCAAAATCATGGAAAGTAGGAAACAAGATGCTCGAAAAGTGGTTGGCACTCATGACCTGACCTGACCCATCCAAATGCGGGCCACCCCTCCTATTTCAAAATCCAAATGGGCAACTTTCGGCTACAAAATAATGAATATATTTTATGTGCATATCCCTTCTGTACTATCTTAGACCCGTGTATTCATCAAAAAAAAAAAAAAAAAAAAAAAAAAAATTCTTAGACCCGTGTACTTTTATATTTCATTATTTTCTATAGTTGGTTTCAGTCATTTACAGATTAATATATTTGAAAAGATTGTAAAAACAACTATAATAGTTTGAGGCCTGAAGAATCTTAGGTGTTGGAAGAGTCCTGAACAACTGAACAACCACATCAGGGAAAAAAAAGAAGAGAAAAAAGTAGACTAGTCTGAGAACCCTCTATTTTCTACTAGCTAAATCTGCAAGCTTAATATATATTAATGCATTCTAATTCAATTGAAATGAAAATGAGTTTTAAAGTTTGAAGGAATACTTTTACTTATAGGAGTAGAACGACAAAGCTTCCCATTGAAACATATACATAATATAGCACAGAGAAGTTCCAAGTTCCTAGTTCCAAAGTAGATGGGAAAAAAAAACCAGAGAATTCACAAAAAGCAAAACATGACTTATGGAGATGGAGGCCAACCATAAAGTCCAGCATCTTCATTATTTCCTTCATAGAACCTCAGCTCAAGCTCCTCCAGCCTTCCCTCATCATCCCAGTAACTCTCATCATCCTCGTCTTCATCAAATTCTCCCATTTCACCAGCCACAAATTCCCATGCCAAATACTCAAAAGCATCTGAGGAATCCGAGCTATCATCCCAGTCATTTCTCTCGTAATAATCGATGACTAGTGGCCCCAAAACCTTTAATTTTGGGAACTTGTCCTTGAGGAACTTGTCGTCAAGTTTAACATCCCAACATCCTCTCAAATCCAAAAATCCAAGCTCAGGACAGCTTGATAGTATCTTGAGAACACTTGTGGTGCTGATAAGATGGTAAGCCATCTCAAGGTGCTTGAGCTTAGGCATTGTGGAGGCAATGGCATAGGCCTCATCATCCTCTAAAGGCTTGCCGGCTGTATCTAATGGGTGCAAGTTGCGGCACAGCCCCACAAGCAATTTGCAATTCTTCCCAATGGCCTCCAATGCTCGAGCACCTATTTTACCACAGTAGCTCACATCCAAGAATGTGATCATAGAGAGCCTACTGGCAATCTGTTCCACAATAGAATCACTCATCTCACTTCTAGGCAGCCGCAATGTCTGAAGGGAGCCAGCACTAGCAAATCCAAGAAAATTATAGCCATATTACAATAATGCATAATGAAAAAAAAGGTATACTAAACACCACTATAAATGCAGTCCTGAGATCACTTTGATTTTTTTTTTTTCAAATTGGATTATTTAAGTTGAACAAGAAAATCCATAACTTGAAATAGTAAAATGAACAAGTATACTGAAATAGCATTTAAGCTTAGCTCATTGATTAATGTATTCTTCATTTTACTGAGGAAGCATAAATGAACCATAAAAGACTGTTTAGTGTAAATAAAGGGATTCGACCCAGAAATAAACAGCTAAACCATAAAAGAAAGGGGGCAGATGCCACTTAGCCCCTGGCTTTTCAAGAACAAATGAACTTTTAGGAATACTAATGCTAAAACATGAATCAAAATGGAGTGTCTAATGAAACTGTGCAAGTACTTCGGCTTACTTTTCTGCAATGAAGTTGAAAATCATCTTTGTGTGGAGACCAGAAACACAGAGTTTGCGCAGCGAACCACAGCTTCTAGTAATTAGCATCTCCAGCATCTGATCAAGATGGTCAGGCTGGCATCGATTACTCCATTCTTCAATATCTATCTCTTGCCAGCAATAAGGTCCCGTCACTGCTTTGCTCCATGATTTGCAAACCCTGGGAATCACTGTTAGTATCTCCTGGAGAGGAAGATTGCTGAAGATTAGCCCCAGTGCATCTGGTATTAATTCGTCCCAACGCCTATAATCACTTCCCTCTTCCATCTAAGCTCTGCCTCCAGATAATGAAAGACATCAAATTAAAAACCAAAAAACAAAACGATTAGTCCCTTTCATTAGGCATGGAAGTCACATTATGAAACTGCCAATAAGAATCTCTGATGAAAATAGGCCCTCTTTCTGACATTTTATCAGACCCACATGGAAAAATTTCAAATAACCAAGATTCTCACATCCAAATTTTGGGCAAAAAGTAAAAAGCTACAGATCATATCAACGGTCATCACCAACAATCACATTCCTTCAACAACTGGTTGTAAAATATTTAATTTTATTCCAATAAAGAAGAGGAAAAATAAACATATAGTCGTATAGTGTGTAATAGCCAGAGCAGAAAAATCCACAAATATCAAAGATTAACACTAGTGGAGTACCCAGGAGAAGAGTTCAAAGAAAAAGGACAAAAAATCTAAAAGATTAATCCCAGTAGAGAAAACAGGGGAACGGTTTTCAAAGGTTCGATAAAAACAAAGCAAAAGCAAAAGCAAAAGCAAAAATTTGAGGGAAGACAAGAAATACTGAAAGTCTACAGATCCATCAATACCCAGGTGAGTTAAAGAGCTAGAAATTTATAATATATTGGTAAAAGGAAATAACTAGAAGATATAAATTCAAAGAAAAAAAAAAATCATAATTAGAGAGAGGAGGAAGACAGAATATGAACATAATTCAGGTCATTGCATGTAAATTACAAAGTCAACAATGGCTAAAACCCTGCTTAGTTGCTGAGAAAACTTGGTAAAAGAAGTGAAAAATCAACTTCTGAATCCTGGATTTTTCATTATTTCCTAACAAAGAAACAGAAAGGCCTACTGAACTGAGACTGTAGAGAGTAGCTCACTCAAATCAGAGGTACTGAACTTTGAGATTGTGGAAACATACTCAACATCAATCATGCAAATCACAGACAGATTCAAATTCATGTTCTTTTACTTAGATATCTCAGTTGACCAAAAGAAAAAGAAAAACTGTGAAAAAAACGAACATCCTACAGTCACACCGAAAAGAAGTGAGATTTTGCCATAAAAGATTTTTGGCTGTACTAGTTTGGATCATGCAGAGACTCACCAGTTTATGCTCCTCAAAGAGAGAGGAAAGAAAGATAGCTAGTACAAAACTAGCTAGGACAAAGCCATCAACCCCCACCTAATCACAGCTTCAATACAACCACCACCACCAACAAACAAGAAGAGAATAAAAAAAAAACAAGAGTGAAAAATTATGAGATTACAGAATACAGAACCAAAAAGAAAGTGTTTAGATTTATACCTGTGAGAGAGAGAAGGAGTGTATGTGTGTGTGTGTGTGAGAAAATGAGAAGGGAGTGACAATAAAGGGTAGTTCTATTGTGACACTCTTGTGTCAAAATTGGTGTTTATGACAGTTTTTTTTTTTATAAAAAAACGTCGGTATCATAAATTTATGTTTTCATGAATAATAGGTTGCGGTATGACAGGGGCAGTAAATATTGTCTGTGACTCTGCGTTTAATTTTGTGTGCGCGCGTGTGTGTGTGTGTGTGTGTGAGAGAGAGAGAGAGAGAGAGAGAAGAGGAGGGAAAAGAAGGCACCGACACGGCTAAGTGGTGTGGAAGAAGTTAATGTGTGTTAATGTTACAGTCAAGACTTAAGAAGTCTTCAAAGTTCAAAGCCAGTGTAAAAAAGTCCATACGAGATGTACTAAAGGGGTTACTCTTTTCAACTGGGGTTGAAAGTTGGAACTAGAACTTGGAAGTGTGAAGACTAAGACTGTTGACCATAGGAGTTTGAACTTTGAACATTCATTCCTTTATGTAACACAGTTGATTTTGAGTACTTGTGTATTGTTATTTTAATTGCCGGTTTTAATGATGCATTATTCAGTGAAAAAGGTTTTGTATTGTATTTTTATTGTGAAACAGATAGGTGTTTTGGAGTGTTTGGACTTTGGACCACCCCAACCCCATATATCACATCCATTACAAAATAATTGTACCCTTTCGGAAGGCAAAAAGTTTTATAAAAATCCTGTCTCATTCATCGTATCCTAAATCTAATTGGTGCCAGTAGTTACGTCTTGATTGTGATATTAATAGGAGATTTTGTTTTTGTTTTTGTTTTTGCTGAGATATTATTATTAATTAATTAATGAGAAATAAGATAAAACTTGTATGTGCCTATGTGGCACCACGATGTGCTGGCATGACCTTTGTGAGTTAAGATCAGCAACGTGTGCTTTGCCTTGGCCATCCAATCAAACATTTAGGATCTATTTAGATACAACTTATTTTTGCTGAAACTGAAAATTAAAAATTGAAAACACTGTAGTAAAATAATTTTTAAATGTGTAAATAGTGCTGTGGGACCCATGAACAATACGTGAACAGTACATGAACCGTGCGTGAACAGTGTGGTTTGTCTCCTGCACAGTAAATTCATGTGATGTTACTGTTTACGCGCTGGGAAAAAGAAAAGAAAAGAAAAAAAAGAAACTAAAAACGTAAACGCATAGACGTGGATGTGGATCCAAACAAAGACTTGATCTTATCCCAAAACTCAAAGTGAAGGTAGAAATTAGAAACCTTAAACCTTACCATAAGTAGATTAGAATCAATTCAGCCCAAAAAAAAAAAAAAAAAAAAGAAAAAGAAAAAAGAAAGATTAGTATCCATGAATATTTGGATACAAGTTAGGGTTGTAAATGAACTAAATCGATTATGAACAACTTGGGCTTGGCCCGATAAAAAACTCGTTCATGTTTATTTATTTATAAATAAGCTAAGTTTGAGCCTTAGCTCTAGGCTTGTTTAATAAACAAGCTGAGCCCAAGCAAAAAAAATTTGTTCATGAACAAGCTCATAAGCTATTAAGGTTGATACAAAACAATTCAAGTACAGACTCATTTATAAGTTTATGTATTAGCTAAATATACTCATTACACATATCTTAATAATGACATGGCTAATATGGGACCACTACTCATTATCTTAATTTTTTCCTTCCCTCTAAACCAATCAAAAACCACTTTAGACTATATCTACATTTAAAAATAAATTAATTAATTAGGTAGGCCATATATAATCCTTCCCTATCAATCATCTAAAGTAAAGTTATGAAACATGATAGTATTTTCTCATTCATAATAGTTACAAAGAAGTATTTTTCTAGTTCTTCACCATCTAACGTGAATGTAAAAATTGTATTTTGAACAATTGCTGAAACGGTAGACAAGGAATGATGAATGAATGTATTTAACTATGTAAATTTTCAATTTGAATAATGGCTAATCATAAATAGGACCAGATGTATGATAAAATAAGTATACTATTTTTTTCTTCTTCTTAATTTTAGATATTTAAGCATTTGATAATGTAATTTTTTTAGATCTTTAAGCTTAAAACCTTGATCTGAGCTCGAGTTTGAGCTTGATATTAAGCTTGAGCTTGACTTGTCTAATTAATCAAGCCAAGCCAAGTCATACTCAAGCCTTTTAGCTTTCTCACTAGCTTAAGCTCAAATGTTATTTTTAAGTTTGTCACGAGCTTGAGCTTTTGAATTTTCCTGATGAGCCAAACTTAAACATGCACTACTAGACAAAACTCGGCTCATTTACGTCCCTAATACAGGTGTTGGTGAATTTTGCTAATCAATGACCATGTTCGCATCATGTCATCAGAACTAACAAAATCTTATCCGACTGCAAGCCCAAATGATTCTCAGAGGTGAAACAAATCCTTCTTATTCCTTTCTTTCCTAGTTCCTACACAGGATTGTTAAAAAAGGGTTTTCTTCCACCCCTCATTCCTTAACAAGTACAGTGAACATCATGGGATTTATGTCAATCACTGTTTAAAAAAAAAAATTGAGAAAGTGGGGATCATTAGATAATATTTGCTCTCAAATTCAGATCCCCCACACTCTTTTCTAGAAAGAGCATGGTTTAATGGCAATTAGGATTGAACTCGGATGGCATTTTTTTCAACTAAATTGATGGCTTGCATTGTATTGGGTCTGACTTGGAAAGAATCCAATTGTTTAACACAATGCTGGAAACGAATCCATGTGTATGGATAAGCATGTTAGAGTGAGAGGTTCACATTTGTAGCTGGGGAATCTTTGAGCTTGCTTCAGTTCAAGCAGGAAAGTAGCAAAACTTCGTACAATGTCTGTTACTCTGGATAAGAATATGTACTAATGTAGAAATTGGAGGTGACAGTATTCGTTCCTATATTCCTACTCTTTTGGCAGGGGGAGTGATGGGTGAGTGTGAATAGTTATAGAGCATCATGTGCCAGTAATCATTCACCTAAAAGAAACAAATCTGACTCGCGTGAGTGAAACCACAATAAAAAAGATAACATGCCCAATGAATGAGCCTTAACATAAAGGTCGCCCAACGTCAAACTGGGTACTAGATGCTGATTAGTATGCAGTACACGCTGTTTCGCTTAAACGAACATATAAACAACTAAAAGCAATGCTTCACTCTTCACACCCAATCTTTTATATTAGCAAAGCCGGAAGTGGGACCCTTTAGTTAACATTGAATATTACAATTGGCAGTAAAACGTACATGACAAGTGGGAAAAAAAAGTACAGGCTCATCACCGAGTAACCAGGTTAATTATTACAAACAAATGAAATGAACGACATTGTTGATTCAATCACCAAGACAAGCAGTAAAGTTCAACAAACGTGCGAAAATAGTTATTAAATAAGGATTTGTTTATAGTTTTTGAGGGATATGTGTTGTGTATTTCCTAAAAAGATGATCCCATGAATATAGTTTTTTGAGGGATATATAATTATATATCATATGCTCCTAAAAAGATGATCCCATCAAATTTAACTGTCTAATGCATTACAAGAATGTCCTGATTTGATGTTATAAATACTTGGAGTTTGTTTAAATACTGCTTATTTTGTTAAAATTGAAAACTTATTGCTTAAAGTATTATAAATAAAGGTAAAAGATAATGTAGTAAGATCTATGAATAGTATCAAAAAATGCAGTGAAATCTATGAATAATAACAAAAATAAACTGAATAGTAAAATAATTTTAATTTTTCATTTTTATTCAAATGCATGCTTGATTCAATTAATAAAAGGATTATCCCTTTGTTTTTCCAAAATAAGAAGCAAGGAAAAACCATCCACAATTATATGGATCGTGTAGGAAGAAGTAAAATCCATTCAAATTAGTTACCGAGTATCTAAAAAAATTGGAAAATCGCTTTTAAAGGTTTGAACAAGGCTGATTTCCTAGGTGCATTTCCCGCCATATCAATGCACTCCGTACTGGATTTCCGAATCTCACTATAGTATGCAGCCGCAGCTTAGCTTAACACAAATTTGTGTACATAAATAACGATATCTATCTCATTAACTAATCAATAAATGTCGCCAAACTTCCATTATCTGTGAAATATTTATAGCAACAAAAATGCATAAAAGATTAAAAAAGGAGGAGAAGGAGAACACACAATTCATCCCTACTACCATAGGTACATTCTGTGTTTATAGTTGCATGAAACCTGGTGAGCTAAACTTTTCTTGTTTCCACAGCAAAACGCCCGCGCTACTCCCTGAGTTGTAAATGAAAACAAACAATAAGTATGAGTAATGACATTAAAAAAATATCACATTAATCTTTTACATGAAAGGGGAAAAAAAATCATTTACTCATCAGAACCAAACTTAAGTAACATGAATCTAAAGCTAAAATTAACACTTTTTTTTTTTTTTTAATAATAATTGGCAATTAACACTTAGTTATAATTCTAATGTGCAAAAACAAGAATCACATAATTTCATATCATAGTCTAGGCATTTCCCATTAAAATTTATAAGTTTTTTTTTGAGAACTTAAAAAACAGGAAAATTTACAATTCTTTTTTTAGTACTTAACACTCAATGAGTTGTGAACCCATGACTTCACCTTCCACCCCACACTTGGCAGAAGTGCCGCTTGAACCAAAGCTTATTGGCTTAAAAGCTTACAATATTTAGAGATATGCACATATTAACAACACTAGTGACTATTCACAAAGAGAACTAAAGCTCAAAATATTGTTTTAACAGGTCAAACAATCTATTTAGTTCTGATGTCAGGTATTCATTTCAGAAAACTCAAAAAAATGTTGTTCACTGTAATTTAGCAAAGACGTCCAAGCAGCATCCAAGGATGAGGAAATTCAATATCTGAAGCAGCTGATAAACTTATTTTAACTTCACAAAAAAATCAAAATAAACTCTACAATTCCCATGATGGAACGTTCCCAAATCATGACAACCTCATCTCACATGGGCCAGAAGCCTGTCTTTAGCATTGTCTTGTATGGATTTGTCATATAAATTCAACCAAGTTATATAAAAAAAGCTAGCTGCAAGGCAATATCATGATCCCCAATGAAAGATGAACATCATAATGTGATTTTTTCCATCTTCCTACCCAATGAAATTAAGGACAGATCACTCAAGGGTATCTTCAAGATTCATTCTTGGCCACTAGGTCTAAAATTGTTAACTGATGGCAACAAACCCAGGACTAGAAATAACATTTTCTTTAATATAAAATAAATAAATAAAACCAAAGTATTATGTATTCAAGAGTTAGGCCTTTTTGGATATACACCACTGTCAGTTTCTTTTAAGACCTTCTTCCCTCTCTCCGTGTGTGTGTGTTAAAATACTTAGAATTCTCCAAAAAAAAAAAAAAAAAAAAAAAACCAAACAGACAAACAAACAAACAATGCAACTCATGCATCCATACGACACGCTAAACCCTGAGGTGTAAATGAAAAAAAAAAGTGAGATAATAATGAAATTTAACAAAATTTATATTTAAAAAAAATTTACCATGAAAATAAAATAATCTTCAATTTCCCATCAGAACCAAACTTTAGTGGCATCAATCTAAAGCTAAAATTGACACTTTGTTATAATTCAAATGTGCAAAGCATGAATCAAGTAATTACCATGTCATAATCTTGGAATTTGCCATTAAAAATGGAAGTTTTTTGGTTGAAAACTAAAAATTGAAAACTTACAATACGTTTAAAAAAAAAATTATATTGGTAAGTTACACACACAACTAATGGGTTGAGGACCCATGACCTCACCTTCCATCCACACTTTTGAGAGGAAGTGTCATTTGAGCCAAAGCTCTTTGGCTAAAAATCTTACAATACTTAGAGAAATGAACATATTAACACCAGTGCTAAAATCGTACAATACTAAAGCGATGAACATATTAACTCAACCAGTGACTGCACAAAGAAAACTAAAGCTCAAATATTGGTTTAACAGATCACCATTCTATTTACTTCAGATGGTAGCCACATGTCTAATGGTAGGCATTCATTTCAGAAAGCTCACATATATGTTGTTAACAGTAATTTAGCAAAATCGTCCTAGCAGCGTCCAAGGATGAGGCGAGCACATATCTGGAGCAGCTTAAAAAAAAATTTAGCTTCACAAAAGCACCAAAATGAACTCTACAATTGCCATTGTGGAACTTTCCCAAATCATGACAACCTTATCTCACATGGGCTACATGGCTGTCTTTGGTATTGTCATGTGTGGGTTTATAAGATAAGAAATGTTAACCAATGCCCTTAGGGCATTGGTTTAGGAACCACTTTTAGAAACATTTTATTGGAAAATGATAAAGCAATTGATTTTGTGACAACTTTTTATATTTCCCATGAAAGTGGAGTTAAAACTTTCCTAATTTGGTTTATTAACGATTGCCCTAAGGGTACCCGTTAACATAACCCTTATAAGATTTACATAATAAAGCTGGCTGTAAGGTAAAACCATGATCCCTTGTTTTCTATTTTCCTACAAAGTTCTCAACTGAATGAGAGGGATAGCTCAGTCAAGGGCTTCCACTTAGAAGATTCATCCTGGGCCACTTGGTCTAGAATTGTGACTGATGGCAACAAATCCAAGACCAAAACAATAACATTTGCATATGAAGGTCATGTGCTTATACATTATGTTCATGGCCTGACCTTACTCTCCTTACTTTATAGAGGGAGGAGATGCTATTTGGTCCAAAAACCATTGGCAACATCAAAATTATGTTACAAGTTGCATCAGCCTTAATAACATGCCAACCTAAGAAGCACGGACACTTAATTTGGGGGAACATACCCGTGTTGTACCGGTGTTGTAACCACCGTGTCATGTTAAAAATTTTTAGAAATTGCTCATGGGGCCATTTCGTACCTGTATTCATGTCCATGCTTCCAAGATGCCAACACCTAGAAGATTCTGCCTGGGAAAACTTACCATGAGCCTTAAACACTACAATTTCATGATTATCAATGAAACACGGCATAACTTTTAACGATTATAGGAATGTCTATAATATTTGTATTAACCAAAGTGCAGATGAGTGTTTTCTTACTACAGACATTCTAATGAGCTCAGTGCCAATGGATGGCAATAAAGTCTTCACTAAATTCATACTAAATTAGATATTTGACTACTCATGGATGTGACTCAGAAACGTAACCAGAAATTTCTCAAACACATAGTACATAGACATGTTCTGGAATCAGAATATAGCACATTGACCAAAAAATGTCAGCATGCATGCTGAAAAGAGGATAAGCTTATAAGAAATCACTTCTGTTCCTTGAAATCGAGAACACGTTGCCATACATTTGACTAGGATAGTACTTTTAGTATGTATATCAGCCTCCATCTTAGGCAAAAAAAGACTTAAGTGAAGGGGATGGAAATAAAGCCCTGGTGCTCAAAAAGGCCTTCCTTGAACTTCTTCTAAAGTGACTTGGATTCAAAGCTTACTATGCTGTGAAAAACATATACTAAAGCTCCAGTCTAACAAGGATGACATTAATCTATTAAATGGACAATGCAGGGGCAGTGACAAAACAAATTCCAAAGTGCCATAGTTGGTCTCATGACGATGCCTCTGAAACACTAACAAAATTAAAAAGGAGCACTTTGATATGTGGGTATAGTAAAAGAAAACAAAGGGCAAGGGAATAATTCAAATAAAAGAAATTTGAATTCAATGACAGGAAAAGATGGAATTTACTTATAAAAGAATAAATAGGGTAAGGTGGAGTAGATCCTTGACCATAAGGAGGATCATGAGCCTAGGCCTCAAATACTACTACTAAACATACAACATTACAGCTATTAATGTCATTTTGTGAAACAAAGTTCTAAAAGAAGAAAGGCATCAATTATTCTTTATCCACAAAATTTAGAATACTTCCAATGGCACATAAATATACAGAAATTTGGGGTTTAAAAATGTAATACTACAAAACTAGACAGGTCCATAAGCATTTTTCTTCGACATCTTAGCCATGCCAAGTATGTTGCTGAAAATAGAATTAGATGAACAGGAATCAAAATCAAGCAACTCATAAAAACCCCAATTCACTGAACATAAGAATCATCTTCCAAGCTAAAAAATGAGACGAACCGTATCGAATCTTCAAGCTCACTTTTCCCTTTATTATGATTTATTCTATTCCTTCCAATACCTTAGATGCTGGCTCACAACCACCTAAGAATTCGATCAAACACGTGCCGAAATTGATGTCTCTTTCAATTTATGCACGAAAACTAATTACTAATTTGAAACAAACTAAAAGTCTAGCACAAATCCTTGCAACATGGACAGCAAAATCAATTCAAATAACCAACCTCAAAGTTTTTATAAACCCCACAAATTCCTAATCAATCAAGCAAAAAATCTAAACCCCACAATTCCAAATCGATATAAAACACTATCCCAATGGTTCATAGAGAGGAGCAAAAGCCATACCATTTGATGAGCCAGCCAAACAGAAAATGCTGCATAATGGGGACTTTCTCTAAGACCTCCACTTTATACATCTTCAGCAACCCACTGTTCACTTTGTTCCAAGTAGGCACACCGCTAATATCATCCAACAAAGGCGAATGCTCCGCGAACAAACCCTTCTTCACCTTCTTCACAAATGCAATGCAAGCAATGTACAGATACTCCTTGTTGAAATTCTCCAGTATATCATCATTATGAATAGATTTCGGCTTCATGTACCGGTGATCGATCAGCTGCGACGAGCCGAAGATGAACGGCAAGAAATGGTAGTCATCGAGCCCCCAAACGCCATGAGAACCAGCAGGCTCCAAGCAATAAACCAATTGCAGTTTCCTCATCAATTCCAGGTACTTCACGAAAACCCTAGCTACCACGGCCTGGTAATCCTCCTCCTTGATGACTCCCAATCGAGCCAAGCAGTACAGCCACGCCGCGAAGTTGGTCTCGTGGCCGGTGCCGTAATCGATTCGGCTCGCGTTCCCGAAGCTATCGGTGAAGTACGGGACGATCTCGATCGTGGCGGATTGGAGATCGGCAGGGAGGAACTGGAGCATCAGCGAATCGCTGGTCTCGGTGAGGCGGCTGTGCCAGGTCCGGTACGAGAGGTTGCCGTAGCGAGCGGTTTGCTGAGCCGGAGGGATTTCGTCGATCCATTGGATTAGGGTTTCGAGAATGGAGACGATGGAGTTGATGGTTTCGGATTGGTGGCAAGGGTCGGAGAGTTTGTGGGAGCGAATGGACTCGGAGAGAGCGACGACGAAGCCGAGGAAGTTTTTGCCGGAATCGGAGTTCTGGAAGTGGTTGATATCTTCGGGGGATTGGATTCTTTTGGCTGGGGTTTGGAAATGGTACGGTGGGGAGACGAGTGGGACCTTTTGGGAATGTGGGACAGGGGCGAGGATTATGGCTTGTTGGGTGTGGCTACTTGGGGGGAGGTTGATTGCCGGAGCGCGAATTGGGCGGTAGTTTGGAGGTGGGGATGTGTCGGACCATGCGGGTGGTGGTGCGTAACTGGTTGGGGCGCCGCAATTGCAGCAGGTTGCGGCGGCGGCGGTGGTGGTGGAGGTGGGTGAGGATGGGGATTTGAGGGGTGAGTGTTGGTGGTCGTAGTCGTGGTCGTGGTGATGGTGGTGGTGCTGGTGGGGGGGTTCTTCTTCCATGGTTTTTGTGGGAGTGGGAGGAAGTGGGACCCTGCGTAATGAAATGACAACTGGTTTGAAGGTGGCGGATTTGTGGTCGCGGTAGCGTTGTGGGCTGTGTGGGACGTGGTTTTTGAAGGAATGGGGATGAGCTGTGACGATGTTGGGTTGGGCTTGCGATATGGTGAAGATGGGTACTGAAGTAATGACTGATGAGTCAACAGGATTCAACAGAGAGAAACTAGAAGGGATAAAAGCCCATACAGCCTGCGCAATCAAATACTTCTCTAGCTTTGGCCCAAGCCCACTTATTTTTTTCTGTAAAAGCCCAAGGGTGGGTCTTTAATTTGATGAATTTTAAATTGTAAAAAATAAAAAAACTAAAAATAGGACGTTGGAATTGATATTTTGACTACTTACTTCAAGTTTAAAAGCATAATACTTAAAAATTCCATAAACATAAAATTGCACAATTGAAGAAAATTATGGTTATTTGACTAAAATTGCATAACATTTAAAATCAGACGGTTTGCATAAAATCATGTGGTGTAGCACTAGTTCTAAAAAAACCTACCAATTGTTTTATGGCTTACTCGATTCTTTTGCAAATATGGCATTTCTTTCAAATCAACTCAAAATTTTGTACCTTGCCTCACACTTCACAGCTTTAAAGTTTTCTTATGTATGTAGGCACTGTAATAAGATTGTTCACTTGCTTGCGAGGCGAACAATCATTTCCCCCTCGTTATTAGTTTGGATAGAAAATATTCCACTACCCATTGAACTTGTATTTCAGACTGATTTAAATAGCCTATGCTATTAAAATGATCGGTCTTTTTTTTTTTTTTTTTTAATTGAACTTTTGTAGGGTTTATCGGCTCAACCATATGTTGGGTACGGTCCCATTACTATGAAATACAATAGCAAGATTATAAATTCAAACCATTAATAGGGCTGGTGTAGGTGAAGGCTTTCAACCAACTTGTTTTAATTTATAAGTCCTCAATTTTTCGATAGCATCATCATTGCTCAACTGCAGTTTGACCTAGTAAGAAATCTATTTGACCACAACTGCTTGGGCCTGTCCATGGGGAGTAGGAGTTTGTTTCTTTGTTTTCCTCTAATTGAATACAGTAGAAGTCGATTGCATGTTGGTCATATTAACCAAAAGTCTCAAGATATAAATTTATTTTTTTACATCTTTTCTTCAATAATAAAAGTAATGTTATTAATGAATCTTTGTGAAAAATAATATAGCTCTAATCACAAATTGTCAGTTGTGATAATAATAGTAGTTAGGTTAGCTTGGCTTGTTGACATACAATATAAGTCCTTCATCTGAATCTTCTCCCATTCTTCTATCTCTATATTCTCTGTTTTCCAATTCTCTTGTTTTTTATTTATTTTTGTTTTTTTTTTTTGTTTTTGTTTTTTATTTTTTATTTTTATGTTATGTTGTTTGGTACAGGTTTTGACACGTACGGTTAAATATGGTTGACTCACCATAGATGTGTGTTTTTAATATTTTTTTTAATAATTTTATGACAAATGAACAAATACATTTCTTGGAACCATAAAACTACTTTTAGCGTGAGTTTGGATACAGCTAAAATCCAACCATGTTTACGTTTGCATTTTAAATAGTGGGTCCCGTGTATTGTTCATGAGACTCATAAGTACGGAATTTGGCAAAATCAACTTTAAAACAGGGTCCCACAAAACTATTCACATATTTATAAATTATTTTGCTACAGTATTTTTGGTTTTCAGTTTTCAGCAATAAGCAATATCTAAGCAGACCTTTAGAGATAGAGATTGAATTTAATTTGTTATCTTACTAGGAATTGTGCAAACACATGATAAAATGTTACAATACTTTTACAATAATGGAGGGGTTAGGCTATTAGCAGTCAAAATAAAATAAAATAAAATACTATATGTGAATCCACCCCACTAAAAATAAATGTATTTTGAAAATATTATAGTCATTATTGTGTTCCTAGATTTTCTTTTGAAAAGTACTATGGTCATAACATTTTTATAACATTTTCACAACAAATCATAGGTGATTAGTTGTTATTAGTTCTAATTTGAACCTATCCTCTTTTGACCCCATCAATAACAACTCTTAACACATTGTCACTTATGATTTGTTGTCAAAATATTGAGAACATAGCATTTCTCTTTTTTTTTTGACCACTTCATAAAAGGATGATACCAGGATAAGGGTCATTAAATAGCCAATGGCCCACGGGCCGACCTAAAAACCCGGCAGCTCATTGGGCTAATGGGCGGCCCAGCCCGTTATTATTGAGGCCCATAGGTAGCCCACTAGCCCAGTGGGTTAGGCCATGAGCTAGTTTTTATGCCCATGGGCACCCGGTAGGCTAGCCCAGTGGCCCAGCCCGTTGGCCCAACCTGTTGCCCAGTCCAATAACTTAGAATTTTTAACAAAAATATATAGGAAGTGTATGAAGGATTGATCTTGAGATATTGTAATAGAATTTTTTAAGAAAACTCTCCCAACCACTAAGATACTTAAAGTAATTGTGCTAAACTTAGTTTACTAAATATATATTTTCCTAGTAGTCTAGCAAATTTGAATTAACCATTTGATTTTTTTTATTAAAGATAAAAATAAAACACTATTTGAAACCTTATTTTAAAAAAATTAAATAGATTTGACGATAAAAAAAAATTGTAATTAAGTATTAAATTCTTTGATTCTTTCCTTTTAAAAAAACTAGATTGATTATTCTCTTATTAAAAATTGATTATTTATTTTTAAAAATAATAAAATAATATGCTAACACAATCTCATGGGTAGCCCATTAGGTCCAACTTAGTAACCTAGCCCATTAAAGACAAAATGTGCATTGCCCATGGGTAGGGTCATGGGCTGGGGTTTTCTCTTTTGGCCTAGCCCGACCCGGCCCGTTAACTAGTTAATAGCCCATTATGCCCAACCCATTGTGCCCTTGGGCCAAATAAAAATGGGCCGAGCCAGCCCGACCCGGCCCATTGACGACCCTTATACCAGGAATATTACACCATAGAATTTACAAATTAATGAACCATCAATCACAAAATATAATTCAAATATTTATTTATCAGTTGCTAATTTTACAAAATATAGCATTTGTATACAAATATTATAAAATATAGTATTTGTATAGTTTAAGTTGTAACTCAATTCTCAGCCAAAAAAAAAAAAAAAAAGGTTTTGTAACCCAATTGACTAAAAGGGTTCAAATCTAAGATTTAAATCTTGATACGGTTAAAATGTACGTACAAAATCAAGTAGTTATAAAAAAATCAGTCTTTTAATGCATCACTTTTCTTTTTTGGTGAAGTCTAGTTTTGATAATATTTATTATTAAAAATGCTCATCATATTGTTAAAGTAGAAAACTAGAAGTAAGAGTAGTAATTATAAGTACAATTATTCTATAAACAAGTTATTAGGAGTTATTAGGTTGTTGACTTTCTTAATTCATACTAACAATTTACTATAATTAAAAAAAAAAAATCATGATAAATAAAAAATATATTTGTGAGGATTTACTATCATTGACATGTTCTTACTTAAAAGTCTTTAGTCTCACAAATCACTAATCTTTTTCATTCAGTGGCTTTAAAACCGTGTTTCATTTTTCAATCTCTCTCTATATGTGAAAGCACATAATATGCTTTATATAGAAGCTTTTGCCACTTGACAGTTATATTCTTAATTGAATAGAAGTCTTGGACTTCTTGTGCAATACACACACCTATTTCTAATTGAAATATAGAATTAGGATTCTTTTGATGCTTGCATTGCAAGCTCAAACAAATCTTATATGGGCTAGACTTCATGGTGCCGTGCACCTTGCAACACTTTTGAACACGTATCATTCTCTTAATGGGTCCTACACGTATGATTTATTTGACTGGTAATTCATTATTTGCGATGGCTGAGGACAAATCTTCTCTTGCCCAAAAAATCATCTTTCTCATTTTCAATTCTGTTTACTTGCTTAGGCCTTAGAAAGAGAGAGAGAGAGAGAGAAAATGGTTTCCCTAGCTTTTACAGAGAAACCACATGCAGTTTGTGTCCCCTACCCAGCTCAAGGCCACATAAACCCCATGCTAAAGCTAGCAAAAATCCTTCACTACAAAGGCTTTCATATCACCTTTGTAAACACAGAGTACAACCATAAGCGCCTGTTAAAATCCAGAGGTCTCGACTCTCTCAATTCCCTTCCCTCCTTTCAGTTTGAAACCATTACTGATGGTCTTCCTGAGTCTGATATGGATGCCACCCAACACATACCATCCCTATGTGCCTCTACACAAAAACATTGCTTAGCTCCCTTCAGAAACCTTCTTTTGAAACTGAATGACACCACTTCATCCCATGTCCCTCCAGTCACTTGCATTGTTTCTGATGGTGTTATGAGCTTCACTCTAGACGCAGCAGCTGAACTGGGCATCCCTGATGTTCTTTTCTGGACAACCAGTGCATGTGGGTTCATGGGCTATGCTCAATACCGCCATCTCATTGAGAAGGGTCTAACTCCACTCAAAGGTATTGAATCAATCAATTAAAATCAGCTTCGACCTAACCACATGCCTTATTTTAGTGGGGCACTCTATTTGTAAAACTGTGACCATAATTCACCCGAAAAGGTCACCTCGGATATTGTACAACATTATCATCCTCTCCTTTTCATTCATTAAAATTATATATTATTAATTTATTTTGCAGTAAAATTTTAAATAACATGACTTTCTGTACATTTTTAGATTTATAAAATTTAACATAAACCATGTAATTGATCCATTTCCGGATATTATAGTACCAATATATTTCCTTGTATGAATTTTTATAGTAATTTTTTTGATATTGATTGTGCAATTTCTATGTGTAGATGAGAGTTATTTGACAAATGGGCATTTAGATACAATCATAGATTGGATTCCAGGAATGAAATGTATCCGTTTGAGGGATCTCCCGAGCTTCGTTACAACCACAGACCGAGATGGTATTATGCTGAATTTTGCAATGGTTGAAGCCGAGAGAGCTCAGAGAGCTTCTGCTGTCATCTTAAATACTTTTGATGCTTTAGAGCATGAAGTATTAGAAGGACTTTCAACCATGTATCCTTCTATTTGCTCCATTGGTCCCCTACAACTTCTCGTAAATCAGATCCCTGATAACAGTTATAAATTGATTGGATCAAACCTTTGGAAAGAAGAAGCAGTGTGTATCGAATGGCTAGACAAAAGAGAACCAAACTCTGTTGTTTATGTAAATTTTGGAAGCATCGCTGTCATGACAAGAAACCAATTAATTGAGTTTGCTTGGGGACTAGCAAATAGTAAGCAAGCATTCTTGTGGATCATAAGGCCTGATCTTGTAAGAGGTGACTTGGCTGTTCTTCCTTCTGAGTTCTTGGAAGAGACCAAAGAAAGGGGTCTCTTAGCAAATTGGTGTTCTCAAGAAGAAGTTTTGAGTCATCCATCTATTGGTGGGTTCTTAACTCACAGTGGATGGAATTCCACACTTGAAAGCATGTGTGGAGGAGTGCCAATGATCTCTCGGCCTTTCTATGGTGAGCAACAAACCAATTGTCGTTATACTTGCATTGAATGGGGCATAGGCATGGAGATATTGAGTGATGCAAAGAGAGGCGAAATAGAGAGCCTTGTTAGAGAGCTGATGGTGGGAGAGAAGGGGCAAAAGTTGAAGAAGAAAGCTATTAAGTGGAAGAAATTGATAGAAGAGGCCACTGGCCCTACTGGGTCATCTTTTGTGAATTTGGACAAAATAATTAATCAAGTGCTTCTAGCCTCAACAAATTAGGTTTTATTAGACTAATTAAAGGGTGTTTATAATATGCTTATAGAAGCTTCTTGTTGTAACTTATTGTTATCCTGTTCCTTTCTTTTATTTTTTTCCTTTGCTAAGATCTAAGAATGTGTAAAATGCAAAAAGTGCACAATTTTGCACATTTTAACCTAAAAACACCCACATCAGTCTTTGTGAAAATATGCAAATATACACCACGGTCTTGCAAATGAACAGTAACCATGCATATATACATGGTTACTGTTCATGTGCAAATGATTTTTTTTTTCTCTCTCCTCTATCAAATTACTTCTCTTCCTCTACGTACATCTACAACAACCTAGCGCGGCAAAATAAGAAGAAGGAAGCAGAAAATAACCACCCAACCACCAAACCCAACACCACCACCAAACACCGCAACCTAGCATAGACAAAACTCATCGGGAAACCCAACCCAAAATCATCACGGACACACCACAAATGTAACACCCCGACCCAACTTTATAATTAAATTATGTGTTTTAATAGTTAATTATTATTTTAAGCCACTTTCTTTTTATAATTAATAGAAGAGTATTTAATAAGCATATTATTATATAATGCCATTAAATAAGAATTGTAAAGATTATAAATAATTGAAATGATTATTTGTATTATAAATATATACTTAGTATGTGCAAAATTATATTAAGTGGTTTAAGTTATTAGATACATAGTTGGTGTTTTAACTAGATGTGATGCATGAGTTGTTATAATGGAAATTCCACCCACTCATGCAACCAATGGAAATTCAACACACATAATGTCAAAGTTTCATGCATGATGACAAACCCCAAAGACCAAGACTTGGCCATGCAATCACTAAGTTCCACCTCGTTGCATCTTTGACTATTGGTTATAAATAGAACTTCCAAGAAGCTCTTTACCTCTCCATTTCCCACGGGTCCATGTAAATCAGAAATTTGCACCTTACTTTACTCTTTTTCTCTTAAAGAAAGAGCTAGGAAGTTGTCTTGAGTCTCCTCTCTAGTCCACGGGTTCACACACCAAAAGAAAGTTAAAGCTCCATCTCATTTCTTCTTCATATTCTCTCAAAGAAACAAGAAAATGATAGGTCACAATCTGAATGACCCCTTTTGATTAACCCTAATTAATTAATTTAGCCAAGTAATTAATTAATCAATTAATCATGCAATTTTATGGAAGCACAAACAAATCACCAAAAAACTAAATATGCAGCGGAAAATAAATAACACGGTGATTTGTTTACGAAGGGGGAAAACTCTAACGGCAAAAACCCCACCGGGTGATTTTCAGGTCATCACTCCTGAAACTCCACTATTATCAAATCAAGCAGTTACAAGTAAAGGAATCCCAAGTACCTTACCAACCTATAGTTGAACCCTTACCCCAATACGCAATTGGACTTGATCTGTAGCAACAGTTTTCACCTTTGATGCACGGCTCCCAAGTACGTGACTAACCAATGCGTGAATCCAAGTACGCGACTTCAGAACACCAACTGAGGAAGAATGGTTGGTTGCAAAGTTCTTCAGTTCATCCTTTATGATGAATAGCAGGAAGATGCTTGGTTACAAAACCCTATGGTGCAAATACACAGCAACTTCTTGATGGAAGATGAACTAGGTCAAGAACTTCGTCTGTTGATCACAATTTGCTTGAACAGAGATTGCTCAATGCTAAAAGCCACTTGTGTCACACTTGACGGCTCTTAAAATAATCCTTTTATATGTTTAGGGTTAGAAGAAAAGAAGGCCCAAAAACATATTCACGGATCCCAAGAAAATCAGATTGGAAATCTGAATTTTTAAATCTCGACAGATAGCAGGTGTCGAGGTAGTTATCGAGCAGGTGTCGAGCTTTAAAAACCTTGCACTTCAGCTTGCTTTCTCTTGGACAGACTTGATGACTTCAACACTTGACCTTGAAACATTGTTTCTTGAAGTATTAAAAACACCTAGAACTACCCAATTACAAGTAGAGTGCGTTTTGTCAAAAGATTAGCCAATTTACATAACTAAGTGACATATGTTCTTAATCAAGTTAAAACATATATGTCCTAACAATCTCCCTCTGTTGACACCCTATTTTACAACCCGCATTTAACCTCACATGGAGGGTAAAATGGTACTTTCACTTTTAAAATATGCATCTTGATTCTAGCCATTAGATTATTAGACTCATTTCACCAAAATGATCTTGATGTTGTAACGATCAAATCGACTGGTCATAAGCCCTAATCGGACCATTAGATTGAAAGTTATCATCAAATCAGGTTTTAATGGCTAAGATGTACTATCACAAATTGAGTCCGACTATATGTGATTATGAACAATTGATTTCAATTGGTTATGGGTGTAATCAATTTGAGAACAATGATGTGTCATAATTTAATTGGTTAGGACTACATTTTATGGTGATGTTGCATACACCTAATTAATTAGATAGTTAAACATTAATTATTCAATGAGTAATTTGTGTAATTATCTTTTTATTATAGTAAATTGGGAACCAATTAATTCTGAAATGGGAGTGATTAGGGCCATTTAATGTTAATTGGGAGCTAATTTGGGACCTATTAATGTTAATTGTGCTGAAACCATTTTCTAACAAATGACCTCTGCTCACTATTTCATCAATATCTCTCAGAATATTTTGAATTTGTGAATGAGGTTAATTTTCCCAGAAACTAGACATTCGGGGCTTCAATTTGAGCACAAGAACGAGACAATTCCGATCAGAATTGAGTCAGATATGATTTTTCGAAGTTAGCTCTACAAGCTGTTACAGCAGCTACGGGAAAACCGAATTTTGGCTTGCTCCCCACTCCCACCAATCTCTCCATTTAATGCACCAGATTTTTCCCAAGGCTAAAATGAGGTCTAGGTTCATAATCCTTGTCAACCCTCATTAAATGGCATTCCATTCATATTCCCTCCACTACCACTATATAAACTCTCCCCCTCCTTCATTCCAAGAGACCAGAAAATCCCCTCTCTTCTCCTCTCTTGAGTTCTAGTGAAGTAGAGTAGTCTTGTCATATCTTGGTCTTCCTGAGACTCAAGGTATTGAGTGAGACTCACTCTCCCTCTTCTAGTTCTTCTTCTTTCCTCCACCCTTAGGACCTCCACCAAGAATCTCCTCCTCCACCGTATGGATCTTGCATGAAGGTATAATCTCTTTCCCTAACTTGTTTTTTTGTATTTCCATGATGAGAGTTTAAGATTAAAGTATGATAGTAACTATTTAAATTCCCTCGAATATGTTTGAATGTTCTTAATTGTTCTTATATGTTCTTCATATGTTCTTAGTTGTTCATCATATGTTCATGCATATCACTAGTGTTAATCTTAAATCCACATCAAAAATATGAAAAAACATGTTTGTTTAATAATTCTTTGAAATCTTTGAATCTAGGATGTCACCATACACACACATTCACTAGAATTTTATTTTTCAATCCAAATCCAATGTTCAATAAATTGAATTAGGGTTTGTCACATGCACACACATTAAATTCAACATGTAAATTGATTGACATATTGGATGATATGATATGATTGTTGGCCACCATAGTCTAGAAGACCGGTTTCACTGGGCAAGGTGGGTGCCTAACACCTTCCCACCTTGTAACATAGCCTCCGAACTTAGATCAAGGGTTAGTAGATCAAATGCTTATCCTTGTAATTTTCAATTTCTAGATTGTAACTAGGAAACAAAGCCATGTACTTTATCTTAGATTGTATCTAGGACCAAAGCCATGTAATTTTCCTATGATCAATGTAAATTCAAATTTCAAATTAATAAAATGAGGAATTTTTCAACTATGGTTTTCTTATTTTTCCAACAATTAAATAAGTGGCGACTCCATTGTAAAACCCTTAATCTAAAGGGGAAAATATAACTAGTCGAACCTCCATTTTGAGAGGCAATAACACGACTCCACCCATTCACCTGGGTTTGGCCCAACATTTCATTAAAACGGGCCGGGGGCGCGGTCTCTCACAGTGGCGACTCCACTGGGGATATTGAGGGCTAAGCTTCAATTAGGTTATGGTGGCCAACCATGTCATTGTTTGTTTGTTACTTTCTTGTATATAACATGTCTAATATGTCATTATTTTGCATGTCATGCATCATTTGCTTGAATGAAATTTATTTTATTTGTGTGCTAGCCCGGAAGCCCTGTAGTATTAGCCGTGGATTGTGGTCTTCCTGAGACTCACATACCCAGCAGTGAACCTACCACCCACCGCGACAAGGATCATCATGGTTATGCCATGGTGGTTCATAAGGACAAACAGTACCGTTCGGACCAACGCGGCGCTCCTGGCGTCACAAGTTGGGAGGTACGACGTCGTAGCTTGTGGGAACCTTTAACCTACCTTCTACCCATGTTGTAATGACCCATAGAACCTACCTTTAGGTCAGTCCATGTAAATTGCATTTCATCATGCATTTGTTTGGCCGTTGTTTGAACCATGATAACTCAAGTCCAACGCTTGATCCCATCATAATTGTTTGAACCTTGTATGCTATGAATGAGCTCAAGCCCAAAGGCTTGTGATTGAACTCTACTTGGTATGAAAACCGAAAATTGTTTCTTGAATCATTCTAAGCCCAATACTTGAGCCCATCAAAGGTGTATACACATGATCAACATCAAAAGCCAAAAGCTCACAAGATGCATGCATTTCAAGTGCAAGCCCAAGCCATTTCAAGCAAATATCAAAAGATCATAATCAAAGTTCAAGCCTTCCAAGTGCAAGCCCAAGCCATTTCATCATAATCAAGGTTCAAGCACACTAAGCCTTAAGCATCCTAAATGGACCAAGAAGAAGCAAGTGACCCAACTTTGCCTCACTCCACATTTGGTTTGCAACATCATGGTTAAGCTTAAAATTTGTTTGTTTATTCCATGTTTCTATGTTTCTTTGAATTCAAAATTTTCATGTAGCATTTAATGAGCTTTGTTCATGTATATATATTAAGAAAAAAAAACAAAAAAAAAATTCAAATTTTTTTTTTTCAAGATTTCCAAATCTTTCCCAAAAAAAGAGAAAAATTTTCAAATAAAAAAAGTCCTTGGACTAGGGGCATTGGGCCCTTAAGTCATTTTAAAAAAAAATTCCTTGAACTAGGGGCATTGGACTTCTTAGTGATTTTTTCAAAAAGACCCATTTTTTTCTTTCAAAGATTTCAAAATTCTTTAAAGTCATCTTTTCAAAATGGTACATGAGGATCCCTTGGACAAAACTTTTTCTGAATTAAGGTGTTTAAAGGCTTGAACAATCAACTGTACTGAGAAGGGATTGATTTCATTTGATCCGTGTAAACACTTTTGCTAAATTACTTTGAATAAAATAAGAAATGGTCTTAAAAGGCAATCAAAAAGAATCCATCCATCGGAAAATCCCAAGAATCCATGCACTTGATCCAATCTTCAAAAGTCTTTTGTTTCACATCATTAGAGCATTCATACTTTTTCTTTTAAGAGGAATTTATTAAAAGAGCTCAAGTCACTGTGCCTACAAGCAAGCATTACTAGGGATAGGAGGCCATCTTTGGTTAAACCAAATTATTTCCTATTACCTAGAATGATCATTATCCATTGCTAGCCCATTTGAGCCTCTATACACGTAGCCTTTTTTTTACATAAACCCACTAAAATCTAAACCTAGGGTGGGAAAATTCAAAGTATGCATGCTTAAATCTCATGTTAAGGAGGAGTTGACCTTGAGCTTTGAAGCTAATTGATAAAACTCTCCTAGAGGACATGAAAGACAAGTAGAGAATTCATTAAGCTAAAGATAAGAGATCATCCAAGAAAAATGAGTTTTCATTCAATCAATGAAGGAGAAATGAAATTCCATCAATGTGAGAGAAAAAAAAAGTGTGCATCAAGTTTGAATAGCCTAAAATTCATCATGCCAAGAAGAATACAAGATTCATCCAAAAGCGATTTCATCAAAAAAGGAAAGATTCATCAAGCATAGAAATGTGCAAGTGCATCGAGGCAAGAAAGATGTACAAAAGGTGCATCAAAATGACTTAAGCTGAGAAAAAAAAAGGGTGGCAAAAGATCCCCAAAAAGTTCCAAAAAAAAAAAAAAAAGAAAAAAGAAAAAAGAAAGCCCGCTAGGCTAAAAACCCAAAAGGGTGGCCTAGGCAAAAGTTAGGGCCAAAAAAGAAAAAGAAAAGGAAAATCCTAGCAAATTGAAAACTTGAAGATGTAACCTAAAAAGAAAAGGATTTTACAAGATGAAAGTCTAGAGGTATGAGCATAAAAACAAACATTGATACAGGTGATCGATGAAGACTAGTGAGAAGATGGCAAAGAAGAAATGGGAAAACTCCTCCAATACTTGATCATTGAGTAATGCATACTTGGGGGAACATCATAGGGAATTTTGAGCCTTTTTATATCATTCATTTCATAACCTAAACCCAACCTACATTACAACCCATGAATAAGACCTCCTTGAAGTCTTGCTAATTGTAGGCGCATCTTAAACTCTAATATTATTTTTCTCTTGAATTAAAAAGGAAAAATGCTTAAAATTGTCAAACCCCACAGAATGATATGTCTGAGGACAAAATTTCTCAAATTCTCAAATCCTCAAAATGACTCAAAAGAACTTCCAAATCTGGAGCATCCTCCTTGTTTGCACCCAACAATGTGATTCATAAATATTATCACATTTCATTTCTTGATTGCCTTTGGAGACTTAATTTGATGATGTTCAAAAGGATGAAGCAAATTTGATTACATGAGTTTAATGATCTTGATCCTTCCTAATCAAAGAGATTTGTTTGGTTTTTAAACACTATGATTTTCTAAAATGGTTGTTCAAAGGATCACATCTTGTTCCCAAAAAAAAAAAAAAAAATGAAAATTTGTTTTTCAAAAAAAAAAAAAAAAAAAAATCATTCTTTTTCAAAATCCAGTTCTCTTGAACTACGTCTTGACCTGATCCTCTACAAGAGAGGTACGTAGGCAGCCTTTCAAAGGCCCGGTTCCAATCATCCAAACAACCTTGTGAAGCAAAATCAAAATAATGTGACAGAATTGTTTGGGTGCATGTTAGGTTAAGCCCATTTGTTTGCATTAAGCATGTTTAAACTTGGAGCATTGGCCTATTTATATTGTGTGCAAGTTTTCATAACAACTGGTTTCTAACGAGCTAGAGAATGAAGCCTTTTTGTAGGAACTAAGGATGACGAACCATGATCTTCTTTCATGTTCCCCAATGGTCACAACATCAAAATAAATTCAGCTTCAATCTAAGCATGGAATATGACCCAAACTAGGGGCATTGGGTAAGTACTTCCAATTCCTTTCAATAAATAAATCCATTACTAATTGAAATTATCTTTTTGTAGGAATTAAGAAAGGACTTATTCAGCAATCTGCATCAACTTCCAGCCAAAGTTCATTCATTCAAATGATAGGTTTTTTCAAAAAAAAAAAAAAAAAAAAATCATCATGAATAAATCTTTATCACTTTTTGATAATGAAAAAAAAAAAAAAAAATCTTCAAATCTCCAAAAAAAAAAAAAAAAAAAAAAAAGAGAGAAGAAAAGAAAAGAGAGAATTTTCAAAAAGCCTGGAGACTAGGGGCATTGGGCTTGTACTTCTTAGGTTGTTTTTTTTTTAAATAAAAAAAAATCAAAATCAAAATTTTCAATTCCTTAAAAAAAAAAAAAAAATTCAAGATTTCCAAAATTTTCAAAAAAAAAAAAAAAAAGACTTTCAAATTTTTCAAAAAAAAAAAAAAAAAAAAAAAAACAGAGAGAGAAGAAAAGAAAAGAGAGAATTTTCAAAAAGCCTTGGGACTAGGGGCATTGGGCTCGTATTTCTTAGGTTACCATAAAAAAAAAAAAAAAAAAATTCACCAATCAAAATTTTCAATTCCTTAAAAAAAAAAAAATTCAAGATTTTCAAATTTTTCCAAAAAAAAAAAAAAAAAAAATTTATTAGTCAAAATTTTCAATTCTTTGAAATATTCAAGATTTCCAAATTTTTCAAAAAAAAAAAAAAAAATTCATCAGTCAAAATTTTCAATTCTATGAAAAAAAGCAAGATTTCAAAAAAAAAAAAAAAAATTCATTAAATTCTTCTTCAAGAACAAAAAGCTATGACCATCTTCCACATTCTCCAATGGTGCAACATCAAGTCGACTGTCTACCCTCAGCATTCATCGAAGCATGGAATATGTCCTAAACTAGGGGCATTCGCCAGGTATGCTGAATTCTTTTCAATGAATGACTCTGTTACTAATAGAAAATATCTATTTTGCAGGTACTAGGGTAAAAGGCCTACACACATCGGCATGAGCCAAGATCCAAAAATCCTAGGTCTCTGAATACATGAACCAAGATCCAGAACCTTTGGTCCTCTGAAAACATGAGCCAAAGCCCAAAGAATCTTAGGTCCTCTGAAAACATGAGCCAAGATCCAAAAATCCTAAGTCTCTAAAAATATGAGCCAGGATCCAGAACCTTTGGTCCTCTGAAAACGTGAGCCAAAGCCCAAAGAATCTTAGGTCCTCTGAAAACATGAGCCAAGATCCAAAAATCCTAGGTCTCTAAAAACATGAGCCAGGATCCAGAACCTTTGGTCCTCTAAAAACATGAGCCAAAGCATCCAAAAATCCTAGGTCTCTGAAAACATAAGCCAGGATCCAGAATCTTAGGTCCTCTGAAAACATGAGCCAAGATCCAAAAATCCTAGGTCTCTGAAAACATGAGCCAGGATCCAGAACCTTTGGTCCTCTGAAAACATGAGCCAAAGCCTCCAAAAACCCTTGGTCCTCTGAAAACATGAGCCAAGATCCAAAAATCCTAGGTCTCTGAAAACATGAGCCAGGATCCAGAACATTTGGTCCTCTGAAAACATGAGCCAAAGCCCCAAAAACCCTTGGTCCTCTGAAAACATGAGCCAAGATCCAATAATCCTAGGTCTCTGAAAACATGAGCCAGGATCCAGAACCTTTGGTCCTCTGAAAACATGAGCCAAAGCCCAAAGAATCTTAGGTCCTCTGAAAACATGAGCCAAGATCCAAAAATCCTAGGTCTCTGAAAACATGAGCCAGGATCCAGAACCTTTGGTCCTCTGAAAACATGAGCCAAAGCCTTCAAAAACCCTTGGTCCTCTGAAAACATGAGCCAAGATCCAAAAATCCTAGGTCTCTGAAAACATGAGCCAGGATCCAGAACCTTTGGTCCTCTGAAAACATGAGCCAAAGCCCCAAAAACCCTTGGTCCTCTGAAAACATGAGCCAAGATCCAAAAATCCTAGGTCTCTGAAAACATGAGCCAGGATCCAGAACCTTTGGTCCTCTGAAAACATGAGCCAAAGCCTTCAAAAACCCTTGGTCCTCTGAAAACATGAGCCAAGATCCAAAAATCCTAGGTCTCTGAAAACATGAGCCAGGATCCAGAACCTTTGGTCCTCTGAAAACATGAGCCAAAGCCTCCAAAAACCCTTGGTCCTCTGAAAACATGAGCCAAGATCCAAAAATCCTAGGTCTCTGAAAACATGAGCCACGATCCAGAACCTTTGGTCCTCTGAAAACATGAGCCAAAGCCCAAAGAATCTTAGGTCCTCTGAAAACATGAGCCAAGATTCAAAAATCCTAGGTCTCTGAAAACATGAGCTAGGATCCAGACCCTTTGGTCCTCTGAAAACATGAGCCAAAGCCCAAAGAATCTTAGGTCCTCTGAAAACATGAGCCAAGATCCAAAAATCCTAGGTCTCTGAAAACATGAGCCAGGATCCAGAACCTTTGGTCCTCTGAAAACGTGAGCCAAAGCCCAAAGAATCTTAGGTCCTCTGAAAACATGAGCCAAGATCCAAAAATCCTAGGTCTCTAAAAACATGAGCCAGGATCCAGAACCTTTGGTCCTCTAAAAACATGAGCCGAAGCATCCAAAAATCCTAGGTCTCTGAAAACATGAGCCAGGATCCAGAACCTTTGGTCATCTGAAAACATGAGCCAAAGCCCCAAAAACCCTTGGTCCTCTGAAAACATGAGCCAAGATCCAAAAATCCTAGGTCTCTGAAAACATGAGCCAGGATCCAGAACCTTTGGTCCTCTGAAAACATGAGCCAAAGCCTCCAAAAGCCCTTGGTCCTCTGAAAACATGAGCCAAGATCCAAAAATCCTAGGTTTCTGAAAACATGAGCCAGGATCCAGAACCTTTGGTCCTCTGAAAACATGAGCCAAAGCCCCAAAAACCCTTGGTCCTCTGAAAACATGAGCCAAGATCCAAAAATCCTAGGTCTCTGAAAACATGAGCCAGGATCCAGAACCTTTGGTCCTCTGAAAACATGAGCCAAAGCCTTCAAAAACCCTTGGTCCTCTGAAAACATGAGCCAAGATCCAAAAATCCTAGGTCTCTGAAAACATGAGCCAGGATCCAGAACCTTTGGTCCTCTGAAAACATGAGCCAAAGCCTCCAAAAACCCTTGGTCCTCTGAAAACATGAGCCAAGATCCAAAAATCCTAGGTCTCTGAAAACATGAGCCAGGATCCAGAACCTTTGGTCCTCTGAAAACATGAGCCAAAGCCCAAAGAATCTTAGGTCCTCTGAAAACATGAGCCAAGATTCAAAAATCCTAGGTCTCTGAAAACATGAGCCAGGATCTAGACCCTTTGGTCCTCTGAAAATATGAGCCAGGATCCAGACCCTTTGGTCCTCTGAAAACATGAGCCAAAGCCTCCAAAGAATCTTAGGTCCTCTGAAAATATGAGCCAAGATCCAAAAATCCTAGGTCTCTGAAAACATGAGCCAGGATCCTTGGTCTTCCATTTTTTTGACCTCAGGTAAGCATGTCTTGTACTTATTCAAAAAAAAAAAAAAAATTTGCATACATGAACTACGTTTGGACCTGATCCTCCCACCAAGAGGTATGTAGGCAATCTCCCTTGAGATTCGGTCCACATTTTGATCCATAACACGACCATCTACATTTCTATCTACATGCATCATACATTCACCACGGTTAAATGCTGATTGCAAAGTTAAGTGTCTCTTTCATACATTGACATTCGCTTTTCAAGCTCTGGCAATGAGGGGCATTCTGTTGACACCCTATTTTACAACCCGCATTTAACCTCACATGGAGGGTAAAATGGTACTTTCACTTTTAAAATATGCATCTTGATTCTAGCCATTAGATTATTAGACTCATTTCACCAAAATGATCTTGATGTTGTAACGATCAAATCGACTGGTCATAAGCCCTAATCGGACCATTAGATTGAAAGTTATCATCAAATCAGGTTTTAATGGCTAAGATGTACTATCACAAATTGAGTCCGACTATATGTGATTATGAACAATTGATTTCAATTGGTTATGGGTGTAATCAATTTGAGAACAATGATGTGTCATAATTTAATTGGTTAGGACTACATTTTATGGTGAGGTTGCATACACCTAATTAATTAGATAGTTAAACATTAATTATTCAATGAGTAATTTGTGTAATTATCTTTTTATTATAGTAAATTGGGAACCAATTAATTCTGAAATGGGAGTGATTAGGGCCATTTAATGTTAATTGGGAGCTAATTTGGGACCTATTAATGTTAATTGTGCTGAAACCATTTTCTAACAAATGACCTCTGCTCACTATTTCATCAATATCTCTCAGAATATTTTGAATTTGTGAATGAGGTTAATTTTCCCAGAAACTAGACATTCGGGGCTTCAATTTGAGCACAAGAACGAGACAATTCCGATCAGAATTGAGTCAGATATGATTTTTCGAAGTTAGCTCTACAAGCTGTTACAGCAGCTACGGGAAAACCGAATTTTGGCTTGCTCCCCACTCCCACCAATCTCTCCATTTAATGCACCAGATTTTTCCCAAGGCTAAAATGAGGTCTAGGTTCATAATCCTTGTCAACCCTCATTAAATGGCATTCCATTCATATTCCCTCCACTACCACTATATAAACTCTCCCCCTCCTTCATTCCAAGAGACCAGAAAATCCCCTCTCTTCTCCTCTCTTGAGTTCTAGTGAAGTAGAGTAGTCTTGTCATATCTTGGTCTTCCTGAGACTCAAGGTATTGAGTGAGACTCACTCTCCCTCTTCTAGTTCTTCTTCTTTCCTCCACCCTTAGGACCTCCACCAAGAATCTCCTCCTCCACCGTATGGATTTTGCATGAAGGTATAATCTCTTTCCCTAACTTGTTTTTTTGTATTTCCATGATGAGAGTTTAAGATTAAAGTATGATAGTAACTATTTAAATTCCCTCGAATATGTTTGAATGTTCTTAATTGTTCTTATATGTTCTTCATATGTTCTTAGTTGTTCATCACATGTTCATGCATATCACTAGTGTTAATCTTAAATCCACATCAAAAATATGAAAAAACATGTTTGTTTAATAATTCTTTGAAATCTTTGAATCTAGGATGTCACCATACACACACATTCACTAGAATTTTATTTTTCAATCCAAATCCAATGTTCAATAAATTGAATTAGGGTTTGTCACATGCACACACATTAAATTCAACATGTAAATTGATTGACATATTGGATGATATGATATGATTGTTGGCCACCATAGTCTAGAAGACCGGTTTCACCGGGCAAGGTGGGTGCCTAACACCTTCCCACCTTGTAACATAGCCTCCGAACTTAGATCAAGGGTTAGTAGATCAAATGCTTATCCTTGTAATTTTCAATTTCTAGATTGTAACTAGGAAACAAAGCCATGTACTTTATCTTAGATTGTATCTAGGACCAAAGCCATGTAATTTTCCTATGATCAATGTAAATTCAAATTTCAAATTAATAAAATGAGGAATTTTTCAACTATGGTTTTCTTATTTTTCCAACAATTAAATAAGTGGCGACTCCATTGTAAAACCCTTAATCTAAAGGGGAAAATATAACTAGTCGAACCTCCATTTTGAGAGGCAATAACACGACTCCACCCATTCACCTAGGTTTGGCCCAACATTTCATTAAAACGGGCCGGGGGCGCGGTCTCTCACACCCTCTTTGGCAATCCGTGACAAAACCACAACAAACAAATGAGCATATGAGAGAAGTCATAAATCACTCAACTCATATTCACTTGTTGAATACAATAAAATCTATCCTAACACAAACTCTTGAAAAACTTTGCAAGAAGAGAGCTTATGATAAGTAGACTTTGACAACCTGTATTTCTGAAACACTTTAAACAAAACTCATCAAGGCATCTTGTGTGAAACAAAAATAAATAGATTGCATACAAGTATAAAGAACATGTGTATAAAGATAGAAAAGAAACAACACATGAAGAGGAAGGTGAAAGAAACATACATCCATAAATAAAGAATATAAGTACAATGTATGTAAAATGGTCAAAGGACCTCATATACAAGATCAATGTATCTAAGAGATAAGAAAAGAAAAAAATACATATATAGCCTCACTACATCCCTAAAAAATGACAACACTTCCCCTATCAAAAATGTCCTATATTAACTCTTCTCCTAAGATGACTACTCTCATAGCCCAAAACTACTCCTCCTTTTTATCACGGGTGACAAAGGGTAGAGTGTCATGTAGATATCTCATCGGCAGAGCTAGCATCCCCATTATCATCATCATCGTCATCCCTATCATCCTCAGAATCTGAAGCTGCTGGAGTAGGTGGTGAAGGAGTAGCCTCTGGAGCAAATCCACCCATGATCGCCTGCCGTCGTGCAATACGACCCACACGAACATTCACCTGATACAACTCAGCAGAGAGTGTGTCAAGACGAGTGTCCATGCGCTGCAGCTGCGCCATAATATCTCCAAGGGATACATCGCTCAAAGAGGATGAAGGAGCAGATGTAGATGAAGCTGATCTGGATGGAGCCGAACGGGAGGGAGGAGTGGCACTTGGTTGTCTCGACCTGAACTGCGCCTCACTACGTTTTACGGTAGCGGCATCTATGGCAGATATGTGTGTGAAGTGGTCGGACACAGGAAAGGGAACAGAAAAATGGCGTAGAATCCGCGTGATAGCAGAAGGAAAGATGAGCTTATCACGGGACGCCGAATCAAGATATACCTCTATGATAGACCGGATGAAGTGAGAAGGGAAGTCTATGGTAAGATGCTCTAGCAAAGATAGCAGAAATCGAGTACGAGGCTCTGTGATAGAGTTATAGTGAGAAAGAGGATAGAGAACAAAAGTCATCACCATATTAATGAATCTAGGACCTTTAGCAAAAGGCCTACATGATGTGAACTGATGCTCACCCCAATCAGCAGGGCGCTCAAAAAAAGCGGAAATGAGCTCATCTTTGGACACAGTCCTCAGACGCTTACAAGAGGGGTAATCAGGAAACTCTATCCTAGGTACCCGAAGCACATCCGCAACTAACTGCGGTGTGACAGGAATGCGCGTACCTCATGTATGTTGGAGTAGAACTGAAAGATCAATCCCGTGCATGTTGGAGTAGAACTCATGTATCAGCACGAGAAGGCAAGTGAACGGGATGTCACACAGTGACCCCCATCCCCTACTATGAATGACAGAGGGAAGGTCAGTATCGGCGAAGTCTGCCAGAATAACTTGGCGTTCTGAATGAACACCTCCTTTAGAAAAGTTCTCCGAAAATGCCTTATGGGCATCTCCATCACGGAACCGAAGGTTAAAAGGAGCAGTATCAGAAGAAGTAGAAGCTCCAGAACGCAGAGGGTTCCGAGCAGGAGTGGATTTACGTTTGGGTGCCATAGACACTACTAACGTAAAAGAATGAGAGAAAGAGAGAGAGAGACACTCAGAAAATTTCCCAAAACAGTTTATAAATGACAAATGTCTTGAATAACAAGTACGTATGCATGGGAATGCATGATCCTGTGATATGCAAAACACAAATATCATCATGGGCTCAGCCCAATCCAATCCTACCAGCACACAGCATATAGCACATATCTAAATGCATGTAAATATCATTATAATGCACATGAAATGCAATGTATGACATTTTAACAACATTTAAGTGTAAACCCAACCCAAAATTTCAAGAAAAACTCAACAATTTTGAAAAACCCCAAATTTTTATGAAAAATCCCAAAAACTAGGTTTTCAAACATGCAATGCATGAAAACGGAAGAGAATAGAGATCTTACCAAGTGATTTGAGCAAGAAATGATCAAGATCCAAGAGGGTTGGAGGATTAGAGTGAAAGGAGAGTGAAAGGGAGATGAACAGACATGAAGAGATCGAGAGAGATCGAGTGAGAACTGAAGAAAATCGCGACAGAATCTTAAAAAGGCACTTCAGTAAATCTCGATAGCTGAGGTGTTGAGCGGTATCAAGGAGACAGAAGATATCTCGATCGATCCACAAGGTGTCGAGACAGGTGTCGAGAAAGAAGACTCAAACAGCATAAGTGAATCTCGATCGATCCATCATGTGTCGAAGAGGTGTCGAGATTGCGATAAGAAACAACTTGAGAAGCTCGACAGATGACCAGGTATCGAGGAGGTGTCGAGGGAGGTGTCGAGTTAGCAGTAAAAACCAGTTTTTCGAGAAGGGAAAAACACAGACATGAATGCAATCCAACACACATCTCAACCAAAGATCCACTCAACATATAAACCTCTCAAAAACATCTCTCAACAAAAATATAAGCATAAGGATCATCCAAAACACACACACACACTAAACACGTCTAACCAATTTTATATTTCAAAAACAAGTTATGACAGTTTAGTGAGCATACATTAGTACATGTAAAACCTTTGTGATGGCCAAATCACATTGTACCTGCACATGTATCAAAAGTAGCAAAGAATATTGTGTGTTGTGTGTGAAAAATATCGCAAGATTGCATATGTGTATACATGTTATGACGATCTGAGATATGAGAACATAACTTTTAACTCACACATAATCATAATTGTTTGATGGGGACTATCACCTTCGAGGTACATCCTATAACTCCCACATCTCCTAGAATACATGCTTGCAACCATATTTAAAACATTTTTAATCTTTTTGCTTTTTATTTTCTTTGCATGTTTTCTTTTATTTTAGCATATCATACATGGGTATATAAAAGAGAGAAAAGAAATACCCAAGATGTTAAGCATTTGACATCGCACTTTTGCTATGCCGAAGCATATGAATGTCTTTGATACTGTACTTTTGCTATGCCGAAACATACAGGTGTCATATTATGATTGGCGAGCATCAGTGGTGAGATGGTTATTTATGCCTTTCTCTTAGGATTTTTTAGTCCTACCCGTCAAAAAGAGTGATATGAGTGTTAAGTTTTAAGAGATAACCTAATCTTACTCACCACAAACAAGAGCCACAAAACTCACTTGCTTAGTTGTGCATAGAGATGCTCATCTAAGCTACAAGAGATACAAAGTTTAGAAAACTTTGTTTCATTGGCCATCCAAGGTATACAAGTACCAAAGTACACATAACACACACTGTTTTTGTATTTTTTTTGATTTTTTCAATTTTTTTTATTATTTTTAAATCAAAAACAAAATAAACAAAACTGAAAGTAAACACACAAAACATGTTAAACAAAATAAAGCAAAAACTAGACTGACTCACCAGAAAAACAAAACACACAAGCAATGCAATACTCAGAAAAACAATAAGGGAAAAGAAAGTGATGAAATCACTTAAGGTCCTTTTTCTTCCACACCTTGGAAGAGCCTTTCCTTTGATTGAATCCTTGAACTAGCGGTGAGGGGGAAGAATTTAACCCGTTTAAGTTCGAAAGAAACATGAGGGCTTTCAGAAGATCTCCAAGAGGAGCAAGAGAGGATTGAAGCTGATTTTGGCTACCAGATGCTATCACGCCATTGCTATGTTGAGTGGCTAACCACTTATAGCAATTTGGTCTAGTATGATCGGCAGTTCCACAATGATGACAGAGATGCTGCTTCTTTTGTTTAGACTTTTGAGAGTTAGCCTTCTTAGCCCTAAGGTTTTTAGCATGTTTCTTATCTTGCTTAGGGGGTGCTCCTAAGATAGATTTACCCTTGTCTAAGTTCTCACTAGCTAATTCAGTTTTAATATCAATATTCTCAATTTCAGTATTATTAGCAGGAGGAACAAAAACAGTATTGCTAGTAGAAGCAGTATTAGAGAAAGAAATACCATACCCCAAACCAGTTCAATCCGAAATAGATTTCTAATTGTTAAGCATCTCATCAAGCTTTGCACTTGAAGTCCTCTCTAGTTGAGTTTTGACTTGAAACAGCTCTGCTTCAAACTTCTTGGTCTTCTCAGCCAAAAAGTTGTTTTCAAATCTCAGTGCTCCAATAGTTTGATTCGCCTCATCAAACTTTGTGGACAACTCTTCACGATCAAGTTCCATATCACTGAGCTTCTTGGTGGCTAGCCTGTATAATTTCTCATGCTTTTCAGAGAGCTTGTAAAGCTTCTCATAGGCTGAATGGATATCATCTTGATCATCTATTTTCTCAAATTTTGACTCCACCAGTTCTTCTTCTTCATCCACTTCTTCAACAATCCTTTCAGTAGGATTGACTGTGGCAGTGAAGGCATTTAAGATTCCGTCATCCTCATTGTCGGAATCATCTTCAGGCTCAGTGTCACTTAGAGTTGCAGCAAGTGCCTTGCTTTTCCCAATGCTCTTGAGATATGTAGGACACTCATGTTTCATGTGTCCGAACCCATGAAATCCAAAGCACTTTGGTCCTGCAGGAACAGTGTACTGACTTCCATCCTTAGCATCCTTCTTCCCTTTGTCTTGGCTTTTAGACTGAGAAGAACTGAACTGCCTACGGTCCTTGTCGAAGCTCCTTCCATTGGCATTCTTCATAAATTTCTTGAACTACCGAGTGATGTAGGACTTCATCTTAGAATCTTCATCATCGGAAGACTCATCTGTATCGCTGTTCTTTGCCTTCAAGGCCATGCTTTTACCTTTACTTGATTTGCCAATCTTAGATAATCCTATCTCATAGGTTTGCAAGTTTCCTACCAGCTCAGTCAAAGGAATCTTGTCAATGTCCTTTGATTCCTCTATTGCTGTGATCTTGGCATGGAATCTCTCAAGTAGAGATCTGAGCACCTTCCTTACAATCTTGGGTTCAGGGATGGTTTCCCCAAGATTGAAGACTGAGTTCACTATGTCCTTGAGCTTGGCATAGAACTCATCAAACGGCTCATCCTCCTCCATCTTGATTTCTTCAAAGCTTGTAGTGAGCCTTTGAAGCTCTGAATCTTTGACAGCATTTGTGCCTTCATAGGTAGTCTGGAGGATGGTCCAAGCCTCCTTGGCAGTTTCAGTTGAGGATATCTTTTTGAACTCTTCATTTGTGACTGCGCTAAAGAGGGCATTTAACGCTCTGCTGTTGAAGTTAGCCGCCTTGATCTTAGTATCATCCCAATCGGCCGGATCTTCTGTTGGCTTAGTCCAGCCAATTTCTACAGCTTGCCACACCTTTTCATCTAAAGACTGCAAGAAAGCTCTTATGCGTACTTTCCAATATGCATAGTTAGTGCCATCAAATAAAGGAGGTATAATTAAAGATTGTCCTCTATCCATGACAAACAAGGGTCAATGGATCAACACAGCAAAGATTAAACCCTAATCAGAGTGTGCCTGCTCTGATACCACTTGATAGGTCACAATCTGAATGACCCCTTTTGATTAACCCTAATTAATTAATTTAGCCAAGTAATTAATTAATCAATTAATCATGCAATTTTATGGAAGCACAAACAAATCACCAAAAAACTAAATATGCAACGGAAAATAAATAACACGGTGATTTATTTACGAATGGGGAAAACCCTAACAGCAAAAACCCCACCGAGTGATTTTTAGGTCACCACTCCTGAAACTCCACTATTATCAAATCAAGCGGTTACAAGTAAAGGAATCCCAAGTACCTTACCAACCTAAAGTTGAACCCTTACCCCAATACCCAATTGGACTTGATCTGTAGCGACAATTTTCACCTTTGATGCACGGCTCCCAAGTACGTGACTAACCAATGCGCGGATCCAAGTACGCGACTTTAGAACACCAACTGAGGAAGAATGGTTGGCTGCAAAGTTCTTCAGTTCATCCTTTATGATGAATAGCAGGAAGATGCTTGGTTACAAAACCCTATGGTGCAAATACACAGCAACTTCTTGATGGAAGATGAACTAGATCAAAAACTTCGTCTGTTGATCACAATTTGCTTGAATAGAGATTGCTCAATGCTAAAAGCCACTTGTGTCACACTTGACGGCTATTAAAATAATCCTTTTATATGTTTAGGGTTAGAAGAAAAGAAGGCCCAAAAACATATTCATGGATCCCAAGAAAATCAGATTGGAAATCTGAATTTTTAAATCTCGACAGATAGCAGGTGTCGAGGTAGCTATCGAGCAGGTGTCGAGCTTTAAAAACCTTGCACTTTAGCTTGCTTTCTCTTGGACAGACTTGATGACTTCAACACTTGACCTTGAAACATTATTTCTTGAAGTATTAAAAACACCTAGAACTACCCAATTACAAGTAGAGTGCGTTTTGTCAAAAGATTAGCCAATTTACATAACTAAGTGACATATGTTCTTAATCAAGTTAAAACATATATGTCCTAACAGAAAACTCTCTCAAGCTCTCTACCTCTCATACTTTCGGGTCCAGCCACTAGGAAAGGGGAAATCCTTCCCTGCAAGAGTGATTCTATTTCTTCTTAGAACCATAAACTTGATAAGGGTTCTAGCTACTCTCATTTTAGAATATATGATTTCTTCATGGAATCTTTAGTATTGGTATTTGTGGTTTGTGAAATTAGGAAACTTGTAAGTCTATATATATATATATATATAGTGTTGTAAGGCTGGGTTGTTGTATTACTGTTGGACAAGACAAATCACATTTGTTTTGATTGCCACAAAGTGAATTTATACGTAAAAGAATTTGTAATGGGAAAAATAGCAAATTCAGTCATTTTTAGTCAATGGATGTTACATTATGAACAAAAGGTTTGTCCATTTGATGCCACACACAACTCAGTAACTGATTCAATCAGTAGGCTATGTCATAATTAGTACTGAAAAAGTTGTACCCAGCGCACAAACCTTCCACTACGTCATGGTCACTACTTAAACCATTAAAATCCCATGATTAAATTTTTTAATCATTGTTGCTCAAGAGACATTGATGCAATGGTTCACCATGCCTGTTGCCCAATAAGGCTGAGGGTGCCATAATAGAAATTCATATAGATTAATCCATTATTGGTGCTCATATAACAATGAGGCAATGGTTCACCATGTTTGATGCCTTGATGCAGAACAATGAACATGCAATATGTTCCTTCACATGCGCTTTGAAACTTTTTATTTTTTATAATTCGATAGTTGGGGGAGGGGTGATTTGAACCCTAGATGTCTTAATTAAAAATGCCACGAAATGCTAGTTGATCTACAAGGTTCTTGGCCTGCTTTGCAACTAAATTTAAGAATATAAACCACCATAAAAGATATTGGAAGATCAGGACTAATATTAGCCACCAGATGACCAAATTTTTACAAGAATGTCCAAGTCTAATACCACTTTGTTTTGGGATGAAAATGCCACTTTGTTTACAAGGCACAAGTGGAATACCTGGGCTTTTCCATAACATGGTTTTATTGGTTTTGAAAAATCAAACTCTATGACGGTAAATATCTCACTGAGTTCCTGGAATGTTTTTCAAAGAAGCCTCATTAGCGACAATGATATTATTTTCATCCAGAAAGGAATTTTATCTTCTTTTGTTACAGAGAAGATTTGCTTCATAAAAAATGAATTCTATGAACATTGATTACCTTAATTTCCCCACACTGCCAGATATAAAAAGGCAAACAGGGACCCTCTTCTGGTGCAGGTAATTCACCGCATGCCCCTAAGGTAGTATTTACAACTGAATGGTCAAAACCTTCAATATTACTCAAGCAACGACGACTCCTCCATAAATCCTGAAAAAAAGTTTTCCAATCACATAATCTACTCAAAACAATCACTATATTGGTTCAAGCAAATAAGACACAATGACACAAGTACAGCATTAACTTACAGGGAGAGACATTGCACAAGCCTTCAGTAGTCCTTTACAAGGCATAACCAGTGCATCTTTGGAGAGGACAGAATCAAGCAAAGTCCGTTCCTTCCTTAAACCCAGACCAAAAACACAAAGGAATTAATACATAAAAAAAAGAAAAAGAAAACAAAAGGTGTGTAACTCTGTGTGTGTGTGTTTGGACTATCAACAGACCACCTTCATTTAACACTTCCACAGAAAAGGATGGTGATAAACAAACTTTTGGAGAGGCAATGATTTAAGCAAATCTGGACAAAACAAATATTAACAAAGGTTGACTAAATATCCTGGACGTCTTAGTGGTGAAATAAATTCGTGGATAGGTGACTTGTTCACATAAATGGATGGATAGATAGCGTTAGGATGCGAGACCAAATAAGCAAGGAACACACTTTTTTATTAACAGATCAAATTAATGCATGAGGTAATGAACCTTTAGAACTTTCATTGCCTCACTAGAAGTATACCTAGTAATATTTTATAAATCCACCTGTACAAAATTATAATATGAGAGAAGTTAACCCTAGCCTTGTGAGTGTTCACTAACTTAGCGTATCTACCCATGGAGTTTTATGGCATGAAAGAATAAACTTATGTAAAGAAAAAAAAAAAAAAAGAAATGTGAGGATCATGAACACACCTACGAGCAAAGGGAAAAGTTCTCCTCGGGAGGTTGCTTCAACTCAAATTGCCAGAATGTGTAAATGAACTTTAGCTAGCTCCAAACTCTCCTTATATAGAGGTAAAAAGTGAGCAGTAATTTTCTCGCTCATACTTGAGGGAAAATAGGAATCGTAGGATCTTGATTGAGCCGTAGAACGTGGGGAGACAAGCAGCCGCCTGACGCCATAAATGTGAGATCGTGGATTTCGAAGCGTTAGGAGCGTGCTCGAGACAGTTGAAAGGACGTTAACATGTGGGAATGCATTTGGCACGTATATAGTTCGCTTGTATAACTAAAACTTCACTTTTACCTCAGGGTTAATAGCAAAAGTTTTAAGGGGCTATTGTGGGTGCCTAAAGACCGAGGATGAAGTTGAAGAGTTGCAGTATTGATGTGGAGATGTCACGGGCCATGGGACCGAGGAGGAAGGTCACTCGAGGAGAGGAAGGGATGAGTCATAGGACTCTAAAGCGTTCCAGGTTAAAAGAAGGATATGAAGAGAGAGAATTTGTGATCATAAGGGAAGTTTCTAGTTTGGAGTAGCTTGTTGCCTTCGTATTAAATGGTGGGCAACAACTTTATCAGCTGCGTTGATGAGGAAGTGACCTGAACAGTGTAAATCACAGCTAAGCAGATTCCTTCCGTCACCTTCTTCAGATACAGAAAGAAACAAGTGTCACAATAGGAAGTATGTTAGGTAAGGATGGATAGTTGAGATATGAGAGAAGGAGAAGTATATAAGAAAAAAAGGGTTTACATAGAAAGGGGAGAGAGACAAGTATCAAAACATAGAGAAGAATCAAGAAGAACATTGAGAGAAAAGAGAGTGAATAGTAACGTTTCTTATGTAAATATGGCCTCCTTGGGCTAGCTTGTATTGAGAAAGTGGTTGATCCATTTAAATGAGTCTGCCTTTTCTTCCTTATTTTCCTCTTCAGGCGGAACCCCCCTTTAGTTGTTTGTTTCTCTTTCTTACAAATTCATTGTTTTGGGCCACGATTGGACTGATCCAACCACTATTCTAAGTGGGTTTAGGCTGCTAGTTTTTCTGATCCTTATAATATTCATTACCATATTATTTTTGTGAAATTTTGTTATAAAATTTATAGTAATTTTAATACTTTTCATACATCACAAACAAACAAACTAAGGCCCTCTGTTTCGTACTTCCGCGGCAACCGCACGGAGTACATTAAACTTTAAACATTACCCAAGAAATAAGAGAGAAAGTTCTACTTGTTGCCTTGGTCTTCCTTTGCCGACATATCTGCCACTTCGTTGCCCTCGTGGAAGGGGTATTGCATTTCCACATGAGGATTTAGGTCGGCAAAAAACTGCAATTATACATCAATACCTTAGTTGATTTGAGTTTGCAGCAGCATTTAGTAACAAAAGTAAACTATTTATGCATCGATTATATATGTCCAACCTGTAAATTTTGTAGGTCCAACCACGACAAAACAAAAAAAAAGAGCTTAGTATAAAATAAGCTCTCACCCCATCCTCCAAATGTTAGTTGATTCAGCCCTTCTCACCAAAAAAAAGAAAAAAAAATAAAAAAGAAGGTTAATTCAGGCTAAACATTGAGCTGCAAACTCAGAACGGCTATGGTGGTTAGACTACTGCAAATATAGATTTAGCAATCCAAGAAAGAGTTTTTATTTTTATTTTTTATACAATCTAAGAAAGAGTTTGATATTATAAACAAACAAATATTCCATCTGCCTCTGTAGCCCCAAATCCAATTTGTGTTGTCTATAATTATTTATTCAAATCTTTTTGTTAAAAAAAAAACAAAAAAGAAAAGAAAAAAGAAGGGGACAATGATAGAGCATGTCTTAGCAAAACGGTGGGAATTGGGTAGTTACTAGTTAGTAGCAAATTGACCAATCTGAGCTACATTTGATGCTTTAAAGTGCAACATTTTATACGTTCATCAATCTTAAATATACATTTAGTATAGGATATGTAAAACAACAAAAATCAAACTGCAGTTCCAAATCTTCTCAAAAAAATTAAAAAGCTGTAGTATACTCAAATGGATTAATTAGGATCGTAATTCACGTATAGTTGATTAATCCAATTATAAGTCAAGATTAATTAAGCGTGCCCTAGCAATACTAGGGGAAGGTATCCTTGAGTACCTCATCAAAACCCTCAAATATAGGAGGACATGGGCTGTGACCAGAACCAAATGCTTTAATGTGGTCTTTGAGAGATCTCTTATGCTTGAAGTCAGAACCGCAAACACAAAGCCAGCGCTTTCCACAATTCTTCTCGTGGGTTCGCCAGTCACCTTTCACAGCCAAGAGCTTCCCACACTTGCGACATGCAAAGGGCTTTATTCCGTGCTTCCTCTTGTAATGGGTTTGCAAAGTTCGGAAATCTTTTAGAGGCTTTGCTCTCAGGTGGCTTATGTTGTTGGCGAAAATGTACTTTTAGTCCTTACATTTTGGGTCAATTATCATTTTGGTTTAAAAATTGATTTTGTTACAAATTTCATCCCTAAAAAAAGAAAATCGTTTTTAAAATGGTTCCTGCCGTCAATCCACTAACGAAAACCTCTCATGTGGCAGACAGAATACACTTCTTGCTGATGTGGTGCTAACGTGACCATTAAAATATTATTTAAAAATAATTATTTGGCATTTTTAAATACCACAGCATTTTAATTTTTTTTTTTAAACAAAGCCATGTCAGAAAATTTATATAAAAAAAGAAATTAAATTAAAAAAAAAACCTTAATTATTACTTATCATTATTAATTTTCATAAGAACATTACAACTTGTTCTTCGTGTTCTTCCCAATCAAACCCAGCAACGAAGAACTCAACCCAGATTACAAGAACACAAACCCAACAACCAATAACTCAAACCCAAATCACAACAACACAAACGAAAAGAAGAAGAAGAAAGAAACAGAGATCAAACACAAACACATCCAGATCACAACAACACAAACGAAAAAAAGAGAGAGAAAGAAACAGAGATCAAACACAAACATAGACCCAAATCACAAATAGAGATCAAACACAGACCTAGATCACAATAACACAAACGAAAAAAAAAAAAAAATAGAGATCAAACACAAACACAGTCCCGGATCCAAATTTTTCTCATTGTTTTCACAGCATTAAGACCCCATGGCCTTCATGATCAAAACCTCGAAGATCAGCCTCTTGATATGCTTGCCGTTCTTCAATATTGGGTGTAAGGTTTTGAGCGGAGATGAGATTAGAGAGTTTGGGATCAGGTCAGTGGTGTGTGGTGAAGAAGAATCCGTCTCCAAATCGTTCACAAACCCAAACCACTGAAGCGGCGATGCTCTTCTTCACTGGAAAAGGCAACAACCTCAACGCTCGAGTTAGATCAGCACGATCATGAACCGACTTGATTCGTCTTGGGTTGCTGGGGTTTAATCGTGGGATGGGTTTTGTAGGTCTTCAATTTAAAGGGTTAGGGTTTGTCGGATTAGGGATCATGAGATTGTGGGTTTTCTTGATCTTGATTTTGATTTTTGAGCGGTCATGCTGTTTGGCTCTTAAGATCGAGAGAGGTGTTCAGTGTGTGTGAGAGAGTGAGAGATGAGAACACGATGGAGCTTGAGCTTCAATCTTTACAGCTTAAAAAAAATAAAATTTTTTTGTTTGTTTTTCATTTTTTTAATTAAAATAAAAATTGAGAAATCTGGCTTTTTATTTTTAATAAAATTAAAATTAAAATTGAGAAAATTGACGTGGCACTGACTCGGTATTTAAAAATACCAAATAATTATTTTTAATAATATTTTAATGGCCACATTAGCGTCAGTCAGCATGAAAGGCACTCTATCTGTCACGTAGGAAGTTTCCGTTAGTGGGTTGATGGCAGAGACCATTTTAAAAACGATTTTCTTTTTTTAGGGATAAAATTTGCAAAGAAATCAATTTTGGGACCAAAATGAGAATTGACCTAAAATGTAGGGACAAAAAGTGCATTTTCGCCTATGTTGTTCTTGCACCCTTCAGCACAACAATAACATGGAATGCCTAACATGGGTTGTGGCTAACTTCCCTTCAGCGAATCTGCCCCTTTTCGATACTGTGATCCATGCCCCCATAGGTGCATCTACCATGAAAATTGTATGGCGCGCCTCCCTTGGGACTGTCTGGACATTGGGCATAAACTCCGCAAATTGGCCCATAGCTGCTAACTCCCCTGTCAGAAGCTAGGCTCAAGGCCTACTAGGTTAGCCGGGCATGAATCAAGGGGATAATGTACGGTCCCGTGGAGCCCAAGCACAATTGGGCCTAAAGTTTCGCCGCAATAGTGCGGCCTATGGCCCCAATCCATGCCCACATGAATTGTAGGCCCAGTTGTCATCATCTGATTCTTGCTCGGGGACCTTTACCGAACAATGAAAGAGGAATAACGTCCGAACATATTATCATTAGCATACCCGACAGTGCCTAGAAGCACCGTCATTGGGCATACTTTTTGGAGTAGGAATCAAGTTCCAAGGCCACTTTCACCATATCCCACTCCCACCTAACTATCCACTTATGGTTGATAATATTGGACCTTTCATTGCACTAACCATGGAGATAATCATAACCTCTCCACTAATTTAGAGCCATAAATATGAGAAGTGGAAGGGGAAAAAGGGTGGGTTGAAAGGTTTTGAAAGAAGAGGGAGGGAGGAAAGAGTGATTGAGAGAGGAAAAGAGAGCAATGATAGGTCACAATCTGAATGACCCCTTGTGATTAACCCTAATTAATTAATTTAGCCAAGTAATTAATTAATCAATTAATCATGCAATTTTATGGAAGCACAAACAAATCACCAATCAACTAGATAAGCAGTGGAAAATAAATAACACGGTGATTTGTTTACGAATGGGGAAAACCCTAATGGCAAAAACCCCACTGGGTGATTTTCAGGTCACCACTCCCGAAACTCCACTATTATCAAATCAAGCGGTTACAAGTAAAGGAATCCCAAGTACCTTGCCAACCTACAGTTGAACCCTTACCCCAATACCCAATTGGACTTGATTTGTGGTGACAGTCTCCACCTTTGATGCACGGCTCCCAAGTACGTGACTAACCAATTGCGCAGATCCAAGTACGCGACTTCAGAACACCAACTGAGGAAGAATGGTTGGCTGCAAAGTTCTTCAGATCATCCTTTCTGATGAAGAGCAGGAAGATGCTTGGTTACAAAACCCTATGGTGCAAATACACAGCAACTTCTTGATGGAAGATGAACTAGGTCAAGAACTTCGTCTGTTGATCACAATTTGCTTAAACAGAGATTGCTTAATGAATATGCAACTTGTGTCACCCAAAACGGCTCTTAAAATAATCCTTATATATGTTTAGGGTTAGAAGAAAAGAAAGCCCAAAAATATATTCACGGATCCCAAGAAAATCAGATTGTAAATCTGACTTTTTAAATCTCGACAGATAGTAGGTGTCGAGGTAGCTATCGAGAGGTGTCGAGCTTTAAAAATTCTGCACTTCAACTTGCTTTCTCTTGGACAGACTTGATGACTTCAACACTTGACCTTAAAACATTGTTTCTTGAAGTATTAAAAACACCTAGAACTACTCAATTACAAGTAGAGTGCGTTTTGTCAAAGGATTAGCCAATCTACATAATTAAGTGACATATGTTCTTAAACAAGTTAAAACATATATGTCCTAACAATCTCCCCCTTTGGCAATCCGTGACAAAACCACAACAAACAAATGAGCATATGAGAGAAGTCATAAAACACTCAACTCATATTCACTTGTTGAATACAATAAAATCTATCCTAACACAAACTCTTGAAAAATTTTGTAAGAAGAGAGTTTATGGCAAGTAGACTTTGACAACCTGTATTTCTGAAACACTTTAAACAAAACTCATCAAGGCATCTTAGTGTGAAACAGAAATAATAGATTGCATACAAGTATAAATAACATGTGTATAAAGATAGAAAAGAATCAACACATGAAGAGAGAGGTGAAAGAAACATACATTAACATATATAAGAGATGAAATAAGTACAATGTATGTAATAATGGTCAAAGGACCTTATATACAAGACCAATGTATCTAAAAGATAAGAAAAAAATACATATAACCTCACTACATCCCTCAAAAAAATATGATAACACTCCCCCTATCAAAAATGTCCTATACTAACTCTCTCCCTAAGATGACTACTCTCATAGCCCAAAACTACTCCCCCTTTTTGTCACGAGTGACAAAGGGTAGAGTGTCATGTAGACATCTCATCAGCAGAGCTAGCATCCCCATCATCATCATCATCATCATCCTCATCATCCTCAGAATCTGACGCTGCTGGAGTAGATGGTGAAGGAGTAGCCTCTGGAGCAAATCCACCCATGATCGCCTGCCGTCGTGCAATACGACCCACACGAACATTCACCTGATACAACTCAGCAGAGAGTGTATCAAGGCGAGTGCCCATGTGTTGCAGCTGCGCCATGATATCACCAAGGGATACATCGCTCGAAGAGGAAGAAGGAGCAGATGTAGATGGATCAGATCTGGAAGGCGCTGAACGGGAGGGAGGAGTGGCACCTGGCTGTCTCGACCTGAACTGCGCCTCACTACGTTTTACGGTAGCGGCGTTTATGGCAGATATGTGTGTGAAGTGGTCGGACACAGGAAAGGGAACAGAAAAATGGTGTAGAATCCGCGTGATAGCAGAAGGAAAAATGAGCTTATCACGAGACGCTGAGTCCAGATAGACCTCTATGATAGAGCGGATGAAGTGAGAAGGGAAGTCTATAGTAAGATGCTCAAGCAGGGAAAGCAAAAATCGAGCACGAGGCTCAGTGATAGAGTTATAATGAGAAAGAGGATGGAGAACAAAGGTCATCACCATGTTAATGAATCTAGGACCTTTAGCAAAAGGCCTACATGATGTGAACTGATGCTCACCCCAATCAGCAGGGCGCTCACAAAAAGCAGAGATGAGCTCATCCTTGGACACAGTCCTCAGACGCTCACAAGAGGGGTAATCAGGAAACTCTATCCTAGGTACCCTAAGCACCTCCGCAACAAGTTGCGGTGTGACAGGAATGCGCATACCTCGAACGCGAGTGATAAAATGAGGTACTGAAAGATCAATCCCGTGCATGTTGGAGTAGAACTCCTGTATCAGCACGAGAGGGCAAGTGACCGGGATGTCACACAGTGACCCCCATCCCCTACTGTTAATGACAGTGGGAAGGTCAGTATCGGTGAAGTCCGCCAGTATAACGTGGCGTTCCGAATGAACACCTCGTTTAGAAAAGTTCTCCGAAAATGCCTTATGAGCATCTCCATCATGGAACTGGATGTTAAAAGGAGTATTATCTGAAGAGGAAGAAGCTCCAGAACGCAGAGGATTCCGAGCAGGAGTAGACTTACGTTTGGGTGCCATAGACACGACTAACGTAAAAGAATGAGAAAAGATAGAGGGGGGAAACAATCAGAAAAGTCCCAAACACAGTTCAAATATATCAAATATGTTGAACAACAAGTACGTATGCATGGAAATGCATGGACATGTGTCATGTAAAGAGAAAAACATCATGGGCTCAGCCCAATCCAATCCTAGCAGCACACAAACATAAGGCACACATCTAAATGCATGTAAATATCATTATAATGCAAATGAAATGCAATGTATGACATTTTGAAATCATTTAAGTGCAAAACCAACCCAAAATTTGAAGAAAAACTCAACAATTTTGAAAAGCCCCAAATTTTTATGAAAAATCCCAAAAACTAGGTTTTCAAACATGAAATGCATGAAAATGAAGGGGAAAAGTGATCTTACCAAGAGATTGAAGCAAGGAATGAGCAAGATCCAAGTGGGGTTGAAGATTGAGTGAGAAAAACTAGTTGGGAAGTTGAAACGCCTCGGACAGATCGAGTGAGATCGAGAGAATGACTGAAAAAATCGCGATCAGCACTTAAATAGAACCCTCACTAATTCTCGACAGCTGAGGTGTCGAGAGGTATCGAGAAGCTGTCGAGGAAGGTATCGAGGAAATGTGCTGTCGACAGATGCAGGTATCGAGAGGTATTGAGGAACAAGGCCAATTTCAGATACATGAAGCTCGATCGATCGACAATGTATCGAGGAGCTATCGAGAGGACAGAAGAAATCTTGATCGATCCACAAGGTGTCGAGAAAGAATACTCAAAACATCACAAGTGAATCTCGATCGATCCAACATGTGTCGAGAATCTATCGAGGGGACAGAGACTTTCTCGATCGATCCATCAGGTGTCGAAGAGGTATCGAGATTGCGATAAGAAACAACAAGAGAAGCTCGACAGATGACCAGGTATCGAGGAGGTGTCGAGGGAGGTGTCGAGCCTTCATAAAAATGCAGTTTTTCGAGAAGGGAAAAACACAGACATGAATGCAATCTAACACACATCTCAACCAAAGATCCACTTAAATGATAAACCTCTCAAAACATCTCTCAACAAGAAAATATGCACAAGGATCATGCAAAACACACACACACACACTAAACAAGTCTAACCAATTTTAAATTTCAAAAACAAGTTATGATAGTTTAGTGAGCATACATTAGCACATGTAAAACCTTTGTGATGGCCAAATCACATTGTACCTGCACATGTATTAAAAGTAGCAAAGAATATTGCGTGTTGTGTGTGAAAAACATCGCAAGATTGCATATGTGTATAGATGTTATGACGATCTGAGATATGAGAAAATAACTTTCAACTCACACACAATCATAACTGTTTGATGAGGACTATCACCTTCGAGGTACATCCTATAACTCCCACATCTCCTAGAATACACGCTTGCAACCATATATAAAGCATTTTTAATCTTTTTGCTTTTTATTTTTCTTTGCATGTTTTCTTTTATTTTAGCATATCATACATGGGTATATAAAAGAGAGAAAAGAAATACCCAAGATGTTAAGCATTTGACATCGCACTTTTACTATGCCGAAGCATACGAATGTCTTTGACACTGCACTTTTGCTATGCCGAAGCATACAGGTGTCATATTATGATTGGCGGGCACCAGTGGTGAGATGGTTATTTATGCCTTTCTTTTAGGATTTTCTAGTCCTACCCGTCAAAAAGAGTGATATGAGTGTTAAGTTTTAAGATATAACCTAATCTTACTCATCACAAACAAAAGCCACAAAGTTCACTTGCTTAGTTGTGCATAGAGATGCTCATCTAAGTAACAAGAGATACAAAGTTTAGAAAACTTTGTTTCATTGGCCATCCAAGGTACACAAGTACCAAAGTACACATAACACACACTGTTTTTGTATTTTTCTGATTTTTCAATTTAAAAAAAAAAAATAAATAAACAAACTGAAAGTAAACACACAAAACATGTTAAACAAAATAATGCAAAAACTAGACTGACTTAGCAGAAAAACAAAACACACAAGGAATGCAAGACACAGAAAAACAAAAAAAGAAAGAAGAAAGTGATAAAATCACTTAAAATCTTTTTTCTTCCACACCTTGGAAGAGCCTTTCCTTTGATTAAATCCTTGAACTGGCGGTGAGGGGGAAGAATTTAACCCGTTCAAGTTCGAAAGGAACATAAGGGCTTTCAGAAGATCTCCAAGAGGAGCAAGAAAGGATTGAAGCTGATTATGGTTTCCAGATGCTATCATGCCATTGCTCTGTTGAGTGGCTAGCCACTTATAGCAATTTGGTCTGGTATGACTGGCAGCTTCACAATGATGACAGAGATGCTGCTTCTTTTGTTTAGGCTTTTGAGAGTTAGCCTTCTTAGCCCTAGGGTTTTTATCATCTTTCTTATCTTGCTTAGGGGGGGCTCCTAAGATAGATTTACCATTGTCTAAGTTCTCACTAGCTAATTCAGTTTTGACATCAATATTCTCAATTTCAGTATTATTAGCAGGAGGAGCAAAAACAGTATTGCTAGTAGAAGCAATGTTTGAGAAAGAAATACCATACCCCAAACCGGTTCGATCCGAAGCAGATTTCTGATTTCTCAGCATCTCATCAAGCTTTGCACTTGAAGTCCTCTCTAGTTGAGCTCTGACTTGAAACAACTCTGCTTCAAGCTTCTTGGTCTTCTCTGCCAAAAAGCTGTTTTCAAATCTCAGTGCTCCAATAATTTGATTCGCCTCATCAAACTTTGTGGACAACTCTTCACGATCAAGTTTCACATCACTGACCTTCTTAGTGGCCAGCCTATATAATTTCTCATGCTTTTCAGAGAGCTTATAAAGCTTTTCATAGGCTGAATGAATATCATCTTGATCATCCATTTTCTCAAATTTTGATTCCACCAGTTCTTCTTCTTCATCCACTTCTTCAACAATCCCTTCAGTAGGATTGACTGTGGCAGTAAAAGCATTTAAGATTCCGTCATCCTCATTGTCGAAATCATCTTCAGGCTCAGTGTCACTTAGAGTTGCAGCAAGTGCCTTGCTTTTCCCAATGCTCTTGAGATATGTAGGACACTCATGTTTCATGTGTCCAAACCCATGACATCCAAAGCATTTTGGTCCTGCAGGAACAGTGTACTGACTTCCATCCTTAGCATCCTTCTTCCCTTTGTCTTGGTTTTTAGATTGTAAAGAACTGAACTGCCTTCGGTCCTTGTCGAAGCTCCTTCCATTGGCATTCTTCATAAACTTCTTGAACTGTCGAGTGATGTAGGACTTCATCTTAGAATCTTCATCATCGGAAGACTCATCTGTATCACTGTTCTTTGCCTTCAAGGCCATGCTTTTACCTTTACTAGACTTGCCAATCCTAGATAGTCCTATCTCATAGGTTTGCAAGTTACCTACCAGTTCAGTCAAAGGAATCTTGTCAATGTCCTTCGATTCTTCTATTGCCATAATCTTGGCATGGAATCTCTCAGGTAGAGATCTGAGCACCTTCCTTACAATCTTAGGTTCAGGGATGGTTTCCCCAAGGTTGAAGCTGAGTTCACTATGTCCTTGAGCTTGGCATAGAACTCATCAAATGACTCATCCTCCTCCATCTTAATTTCTTCAAAGCTTGTAGTGAGCCTCTAAAGTTTTGAGTCTTTGACAGCCTTTGTACCTTCATAGGTAGTCTGGAGGATGGTCTAAGCTTCCTTGACAGTTTCAGTTGAGGATATCTTTTTGAACTCCTCATTTGTGACTGTGCTAAATAGGGCATTTAATGCTCTGCTGTTGAAGTTAGCCGCCTTGATCTTAGAATCATCCCAATCGGCCGGATCTTCTGTTGGCTTAGTCCAGCCAATCTCTACAGCTTGCCACACCTTTTCATCTAAAGACTGCAAGAAAGCTCTCATGCGTACTTTCCAGTATGCATAGTTAGTGCCATCAAATAAAGGAGGTATAATTAATGATTGTCCTCTATCCATGACAAACAGGGGTCAATGGATCAAACACAGCAAAGATTAAATCCTAATCAGAGTGTGCCTGCTCTGATACCACTTGATAGGTCACAATCTGAATGACCCCTTGTGATTAACCCTAATTAATTAATTTAGCCAAGTAATTAATTAATCAATTAATCATGCAATTTTATGGAAGCACAAACAAATCACCAATCAACTAGATAAGCAGCGGAAAATAAATAACACGGTGATTTGTTTACGAATGGGGAAAACCCTAATGACAAAAACCCCACCGGGTGATTTTCAGGTCACCACTTCCGAAACTTCACTATTATCAAATCAAGTGGTTACAAGTAAAGGAATCTCAAGTACCTTACCAACCTACAGTTGAACCCTTACCCCAATACCCAATTGGACTTGATCTGTAGTGACAGTCTCCACCTTTGATGCACAGCTCCCAAGTACGTGACTAACCAATTGCGCGGATCCAAGTACGCAACTTCAGAACACCAACTGAGGAAGAATGGTTGGCTGCAAAGTTCTTCAGATCATCCTTTCTGATGAAGAGCAGGAAGATGCTTGGTTACAAAACCCTATGGTGCAAATACACAGCAACTTCTTGATGGAAGATGAACTAGGTCAAGAACTTCGTCTGTTGATCACTATTTGCTTAAACAGAGATTGCTTAATGAATATGCAACTTGTGTCACCCAAAACGGCTCTTAAAATAATCCTTTTATATGTTTAGGGTTAGAAGAAAAGAAGACCCAAAAACATATTCACGGATCCCAAGAAAATTAGATTGGAAATCTGACTTTTTAAATCTCGACAGATAGCAGGTGTCGAGGTAGCTATCGAGAGGTGTCGAGCTTTAAAAATTCTGCACTTCAACTTGCTTTCTCTTGGACAGACTTGATGACTTTAACACTTGACCTTAAAACATTGTTTCTTGAAGTATTAAAAACACCTAGAACTACCCAATTACAAGCAGAGTGCGTTTTGTCAAAGGATTAGCCAATCTACATAATTAAGTGACATATGTTCTTAAACAAGTTAAAATATATATGTCCTAACAAGCAAGTTACATTGAACCTCTGGATTGTGAACCACCCAAAGCAGGAAATTCAAGTTCCACTTTACAAGTAAGTTGTGAGCCAGGTGAGGTCCGGCCCAAATAACGTCACCTAGTCGCGCACAAAAATCTATGTTAGTTTTATAAGAAAAATCTCAAATCTGTCACTAGCTTTATGGGTGGGTTGATGGGGTTCAAACCCCAACATCCAAGCACCACAAGAGGTACTTGAATTACGGATTAAAATCTGGTTCAATACATGTAAAAGTTAAAAAGCCATTGAATGGGGGAAAAAAAAAAATTAAAAAGTTGATAACAGTTGAAATATTTTTTGAGGAAATTATAAGAATTGCACCTGAAGATCTAGCTTTTAAAGTAAATAAAAAATTTCACCTGAAGATTGTTGTAGCGGTTGAAGGTTTTGAGGCAGACATGGCAAGAAAAATGAGTGAAACCAATATGTATTTGTTCAGGAGTAGGTATCCAATAATTATTAGCTGCCATGTTTACAGTTTCGATCCATTGTATTTGCATCAATGGAACCACTCGAATGATTAGGAAGGCCAATGTTTAAGGCAACGGTAATATCCTCATTATCATCACTGCATGCTTTAGGGTTTTCTTCCATTGATACAGTAGGCCAGCTAGGTAGATTGCTTAGCGATGAATGTGGGATCAAGAGAATTCTGGTCCATGCTTAGGAAAATACAAATGGTAGATGGGGCCAACATAATAAAGTTCGTTTGTTGGAGTGTTTTAAGCAACTCAAAGAAATATCATTTTGATTTCTCCATCCTCAGTTTTTTTTTTTGTCCTTTTTTAGGTTTAAATTACCGTTACTAATAATTTATTACTTATGATTTGTTGTGAAAATGTTTTAAAAATGTTGTGCACGTCATAATTCTCTTTGAATTTAGTTGAATTTCTTTCAATCCACTCTCACCACCGCATCTCCCCTTTTGTCAATGTTCTCTCTCCTCCTTCGATAACAAACCCTTTGCCACTCAACTCATCCATCCAATCCTCAATTTCTATGTTGCCGCTCATGGATTGTTATTGATTTATATAAATATGTTACTGAAATGCCAAATGAACAAGAACAAGAACAAAACAACATAAAAGAATGGATGATTGAATGTCACCTTTTATTATAAGTAGAAAAGAATACCAAAAAAATAAAGGGAAAAGGAAAAAAACACATATACGAAGTTCCAAATACAGATATACAATTTTTTTTTTTCTTTTCAAATTTCTCTCCCATGTATAGTTCTTAGATCTTACTATTGTCATTATATAATTTTCCTTTCCATTTCTTAAAACCGAACATTTAGTAAGTATCACACTATCACTATCTCACACGAATGTTTTGCACTTGGAGGTATGTGGATCCCACATCGCCGGCAACAAATACTCGCGCCCGTTAACCCCAACAGCATTGTAGCTAGCACCTGAGGTTTTGTCCACCAATACCTCACCCGGGTAACCCGGATAAGCCCCTTTCCCAAAAATACCCGTACAAGCCGAAACCGCTTCGAGTGACCCGTCCGCCGGTCCCTGGTAGTACCCGTCGTCAAACGGGTTCGTTATCGCTCCCGCCAAAACCGTGCCCAAATTGATCACCATTCCGTCAACTCCGACGTCTCCGTTGGGCGCAACTAACGGCGGCGTTTGCGGCCCGTACAGCGGTTGGTGAAATGGCCACGCGCACTGGCCCGGGCACTGGGTCTCCGAGTTGCCCACCCACGCGTAAGCGTACCTCACCTTCTTGTACCGCGCGTAGCCGTGAATCCCACACGCGCTCGTGCAGAAATCCTCGACCGCCACGTCAGCAGACGTGAGGACCAAGCTGAGCGTGGCAGTGCTTTTGCTGTGTCCCCCTGCTTTTAAAGCCAGGCGCTGGACTTGTCTGTTTTTTAAGGATTTTCCGTGGGAGTACTTCTCGTCGAGGATTTGGTTACCTACGACTAGGTTTGACGGGCCGCCTTTGTATAATCCAGTGGTGCTCCACCACGTGTTCACGGAGGGCTGACGTGGCGACTTGTGATTAAGAGAGAGCAAGAAGTCGACGAGTATGGACCGTTGGATTGGGGTGAACTTCCCGTACCATAAAAGATTAACGGTGATGTTTCCTTTGAGGAGTTGGCCATTGTGGTACTTGAGAATCACTGGGGGTTGGTTTACAAGGGCGAGCATGCGTGAAGTGGCGATGGAAGGTTGAGGAAGAGAGGAGAGCATGAGAAACGAGAAGAGAATAATGGTGAAATGGTAGTAGATAGAAGCCATTGTTGTTGAGAGTTTAGGGTATGGTTGCATGGGTTTGAAGAATCTGAATGGTGGGAGTATTTATATTTAAGGTTAGAGCGTGTTGCTGGCACTGAATACAGCTGGATAAGGAGGCAGTGGGAGTGGTAGGCATGTCGTAGTGATGAATCCGCGTTAGTTTGACAAACGGATGTGTGTGTTAAATGAGCCTCAATGGCCTAGACTATTAAATCGAAAGGTTTAACTAGCAATCTAAAGTAGGTTTGAGAAGTCAGGCGTATCCATGAAAGACTTGTCTCTCATTCGTACGTATGATATTTTGACAACTTATTTTATATATTTGATTTTCAGTTTATTTGCTATTGTTATAAAAGATTTGGAACCAGTAATATCACGGCAATCAAATGATCACAATGTGTTATATTTTAAATATATTGCAGAATATAATGTAGTTGAGCAATTGAGACTTTAGTAGCTAGTCGCGAAGTTTTGCTGGTGTGTTTGGGTGTTCTTTTTTTTTTTTTTTTTTTACTTAAAGCACAACCAACTCGGATCACAAATATTGGCCAAGATAAGAAGAGAACTTAATTAAGATAAACTACCGGGAACAACCGATGTGAGAGTCTTTAATGCTTAACATCAAAGGATATATATGATGACTTCTTTTTTTGGTATTATATATGAAAAAATTTTCTGAGTTAGGTTTTTGCGTTCCTTTTGTGTGATATATATAGAAGTTCCTCTTTATAGGTTTTGATTGAGACCCCTAATTAAGTTTCTCATTATAAGTATTTTTCTTATTTGGCCACTAATTAAATTTCTTCCTTATTTTTGTAGAATTTGAATTTAGGTGAAATCCTATAAATATTTGTTATATTCTTATAATTCTAAGCAGATTAATTCTAGGCATTTTAATTTTTTTTTTAAATGTGATTGTAGATGTGGGGGTCAAAAACATGAAACAAACAAAACTTGCTAAGGATTTAAGTTCAACACAATTGATTTTTTACTAGAAAGTGTGAAGTTCCACAATAGGAAGATAAGACAGATGATAGGAGATAGAAATAATTATAAAAGACTCTTAAATTGATGTAAAATCGGTTTCCAGAGGTGTGTATAGAAGTTCTAAAGGGAAAATATATATATATATATATATATATATATATAAGTTAAGACCCTTCTCCCTTTCTTTCTCTTGTTCTTCCTTAGATTTTTCCAGATCCTCCTTCATGTTGATCTCCTTATCTTTTTATAGCCATCTTCCCCCTTCATCCAATTGTCCTACCCTTAACTAGAATTGGGAGATACTTGTCCCGTTAACATCTTCATCTGCCATTCCTTGATCATAAAGATAGACTTTTGGAGTGTTTCTGTTGTTCAAGCTAGTCATTCACTATTAAAGCTTTGTTTGGATTGCATTTCTGGGATGTGCATCTGCGTTCGTCTTTTTTTTTTTGAGAAGCGCATTTCAGCTTTTCCAGTGGGTTCCGTGCACTGATTACAAGATTCACAAATCTCTTTTTTCAACAAAAATTTCAATAAAAATGGATTTCACGATACTATTTACATATTTAAAAATTATTTTACTACAGTATTTTCAATTTTCAGTTTTTAGTTTTCAGCAAAATAAGTAGTATCCAAATATACACTTAATGTGGTAGACGTTAGGTAGGAAGAACTCATTAATGCAGAGTACACTGCTACATTGAGTTCTGCATTTTCTTCTACATGTTTCTTGGGGAAGATAGATGAGGGGGTGTCCTTAGCTAAGCATACGACTGCTTCTTGGTTAAGTTTCCTTGGGAAGATTGATTTCTCAGATTACGTCGGTAATGCGCCTAGATGGTCTCTTCTTGACAGGGGGCTCGTTCATCTCATACTGACCCATGGGCTGGACTTGTTCCACGGATGGGGCAAACTTAGTCTACTCCCCCACAGTAGATGTAGAGATAACCAACTATAATATTTGACATTTCTATTCATAATTATTGTCAAAACTAAGCATTTGAATCAAGATGGAAAATGGTTTTCAATTGGAATTTGCATTAGCTTGCCGACATTTTATAGGGGAAATTACATTTTATCATCGTAAACTATATCCTATATTACACTTTACATTCTAAACTTTTTGAATGCACGTTCTGTATCATAAACTATAACTTTTGTTATACTTTGCACTTCAGCGTTAAGTTTACTGTTAACTTAGATGGAAATTCAAAATTTAGAATATAAAGTGTAATCAAGAGTATAGTTTAGGGTAGTAAAATATAATATATCTTTTGTTTTTAAAGCATTGAGAAGATGTATAATTAATTCTTTTTATGTGGTGTCATATTTTTTCTATCTAAGTAAACAATAAACTGATATTGAGTTGAAAAGTGTAACAAAGATCATTTGCAAAATGTACCTTTGAAAAATTTATAGTACAAAATATAATTAAGAGTATAATTTAGGATGGCAAGAAATTATTTTTTCTATTTTATATCCAAACTCAAGTCGGTTTCTTGAAATTCATCTTAAGTTTGAGACGGATTTTCACTATTATATCAGCCCTATATTATTATTTATTTTTTGAAAGACATTATTATTATTATTATTATTATTATTAGTCCTAAGTCTTAGAATTGGCATTACTTATCCGAAGATTCTATGTTTATATATAGGTCTCTTTATATAATATCTAGACACATCTTCTTTTCGACGAGTAATTCAGGCACTCAGGTCAATATAATGCACAACCTCTATTTCTCCTTTTTAACAGCTTAAAGTTCTTCCAAGAGTGGGGACGTGTTCCTAGTTTCTCTTTGACACGAATCAAATATTGATAGTGTCGGAAAGGTGTGGGCCTATGGGGGCTGGTGAAACTCGCGAGTCGATGAAGGTTGGACGGTTTCTTATTATAGTGCTTGGTTAGGTTAAATACTGAGCATGTCATATATTGGTTTACGTGTGGACCATATGGCGATCGAACTTGTTGTCCAAGTTATGACTGACTCGTAATTAGAGAAAGTAAATGGGCGGCTTTAATGCTTAAATGGGGTGGCACAGGGTTTGGTGTGTTGGGTGTCCAATGACTGTGTTTCGAGTGTGTTGAAAGGGATAATGGTTGTAGGGTCTGGTCATCGGAATGCGTTAATAAATGAAAGCAGATGCCATTATGGAGATCTGTGGCCATTTTTTCCATGGACTCTCTAATTGGCTTGAAAAGTTTAAATTATAAAGCAGTTTGACGCCTAGGCGGTGAGAAACTATAATACCTATCACAAATTCCACCTATGCCAACCGCCCAACAACTTTTAACCAAACAAAACTTATATAACAAAATGGGCTGGAGTTAATTAATTGTAAAAAGTGCTTTTAAAAAAAAAAAACCGATAGTTATTAATGGGAGAACGCCTTTACTTTTTATACCGTGGTCCGTATTGGTGAAGTTTTCTCTTACAATATTTTTAGGGAAAAGTTTATCAATGACATTTGTGAGGGGTTGGTGCGGGGTTGCGCCATGGACTTTGGACCGAAGAAGAAAGACTGAAGAGACACTATCGAAGTAAAGACTCGACCCATATCCAAACATAGAAAAACTCTAGTCTGAAAGAAAACAGACCATCCGGGTTAATTACCGAGGTAATTCGAGGAGTAGATTTATCCCGAGATATGCCAATCTAACCAATTAAGAAGGAATCAATAGCTTCATTGAGGACGATACTTCGATCCTCATTTCTCGAGGAATGCAAAGATGAAGATGCAGAACCTAGTGTAGCGATCACCTTCGCATTAATTAGTTATTCTTATCTAATGTCAGTCTCATTAAAGACTAAATGACTGGGTTGAACAATAGAGACACTTCAAAAGTTTCTATTCAAATCAAAAAATGGCAGAAAGGTTGTTTGATGGGACAAGTATCTCTATAAATCTAACTAAAAAAGACATAGCTAGAGGGGGAGAAGAAGAGAGGATAAAAGGGGGAGGTAGCCAACGAAATGGAGGATCCAAAAAAATTAGGAGGAAGAATAAGAGAGAGAGAAAGTTAGAGCAAGAACTTGTATTTTCCTTAGATCTACTCATTGTATCTCGGAAAACAAACTTTAATCCATCAAAGTTTCTTTTTTCACATTCCTTGCCTTCGATCATCTATCTAATCTTTCCATTGTGGAGTTTCATCCTATTTTTCTTAGAAATTAGTTGTGTTGATCAAGAAGTTAGACACTATTCTCCTTAGTTCATGTTTTTGACCCCCACAACTTTGGTTTAGAAAGTACTTTAAAAAAAAATTATGAGAAAAGAAAAAAAGTAATTGATTTTTTAAACAATTTTTTATATTTCCAATAAAATTGATATTAAAACTTTTAAAAATAATCTATTAACAAATGCTCTAAGACATTCGTTAACTGGACCTAAGCGGTTTGCATTGATCACAATTTCAAATTTCAAGCTAAACATATCACTAACCACTTATAAATTCACATAATAACGATATGATTAATGCAATAATAATAATAATAACAATAATAAATACAATTTTGATATATTTTTTTAAAATTTAAATTTTGTGTTTAAAAATCGATGAATATGCAATTTTTTCGATGGATAAAAGGTAGTTCAATAAAGAAAAATAAAAAAAGAAGCCACCTAAACAATCGAAAGCCTATTCAGCATTTACAAGTCACACTAAACCAAATAGATATCACATTTTCCATGTAATCAAACAATATATTAATTCTCCCATACTGGTTAGATTTAGTTGAGACTGAAATCTTCAACTCACCTTCACATTGTCTTGCCATGGCACTCTTCATGACCATGAACTCAACTTTTGAATTCCTTCATGATTAAGGACAAGATTTTTCTCTAGAGCCAAATTAGAGAGTGAGAAACTCTCCAAGGGCAAGAGTCTTTATATCCTTCCTCTACCAGCAGAATTGTACATAATTTAGGTATTTTCTAATTGTATTACTCAAGCAAGATTGATCTCACTAGATCAAGCTTTATGATATTGATTGAGCAGATGTCAGGTGAGCATCGAGTGAACATTCACCTGATCTTATAACTTGTAGCCGTTTGTCATCCGCTCAACTCTCGCTTGAGCAGGCTTGGTTAAGTGTCGATACAACATTTCTATTTGTCGATTGATGCACATGCACTGTGTTTGAGGTTTGGTGCACTCTTTGCTGATTAAACTTTATTTTTAACTTAATTTTGCTCTTCATTCTATTAATTCTAGAGTAAGATTACTCACATATTACCACTTACGCAAGGTTGGTCCTCAGCCTAAAGATATGTCTTATTATTTAGAGGTCTTAGACCACCAAAAATTATTCCCCTAACATATATAACTGCTCCACTGGAACTCTCGTGTTGTGATTCTTGTTGCTCAAATCCCCTAACTTACAAGAGCTTATTCCCGCTAATATTTTCAAAGTATATTATCGCAAGAAGAATGTCTAGTTATGTTCAGCTAGTGAACCAACAATAAACTTCATACTTGTCGGTCTTGAGTTTGGTAACTCGTATAAGTTGATTAGGTTTTGTTCGATTCTACTCAAAAAGGGAAAATCATGTTACACATTTGTTATTGTACATTTTGACAACATTTTCTTTGAAACTGTGTTTTAAAAATATGATTTCAGTTAAAAGTGTAAAATTGTGTTTTTGAAAACATGATTTAAGTTTTTAACACAATTTTAGTCCACATGATAGTGTTTGTATGGTGAATGTGTGATAGTTATTCATTGATTGATAACAGACAAGCAAAAGACAAAGATAAAAAAAAAAAAAATTTAAAAAGGAAAAAAAAAAATTTCTTTAAGCGGTACTCAGGAGAGGTTGTCTTCCTCTTTTTATTTTTTATTTTTGTTGAGAAACAGGTTGTCTTCCTTTTATATCATTATATATGGGTCCAAGGCTAGCTACTAAATATTCGCAGTTAGTTTTCACTTGAAATGATTCTCCAAAAAGGAAAAAAAAAAAGGTTTTCACTTGAAATAAATATTATAACTAGGTTTACCTTTCACATTTAGGATTCTTTTAGCCATTTTTCTTGGACGCTAATTACGAAGAAATTATAAATAAATAAAAATAATAAAAATAAAAACCACGAGTTTGAGCATATGATATACAAAGATGTTGTTGCATTTTAAATATTTAATGATAATACATTAAATAAATCAAATAAAAGAATTAATCAATCTTTTGATTCTACAGGTCTAACATATTGGTAATTTTGTATACAATAACGTGTAGGCACGTTTCCTAATTATTCCTACACCAGAGTTGAACATGATTTGGTAGAAGGGTCAAAGAGTGCAGGTAGCAGGTATTTCCTTCCATTAGCACCATTTGCATTATAGCTAGCACCACTCGTTGGGTCCACCAAGAGGTCCCCAGCATAGCCAGGGTAAGCCCCCTTGCCATATACACCAGGACAAGCTGATGCAGCCTCTAGTGGCGCGTCCTTTGGTCCTTGAAAGTAGCCATTTCCAAATGGGTTCGTAGTTGTACCAGCCAAGAGGCTAGCCAGGTTGATGACCATCCCGTCTAGACCCACATCGTTGTTGGGTGCAACCAAAGGTTGGCTCTGGGGTCCATAGATGGGCTGGTGGAATGGCCACGCGCATTGGCCTGGGCATTGAGTCTCCGAGTTTCCAACCCAAATGTAAGCAAATTTATAGCTTTTGCCTTGAACTGATGCACCCTTTGAAGATCCATGGGTACCACATTTGCTCATACAGAAACCTTCAACTGCCACGTCATCTGATGTCAAAACCACGTTAATTGCATTTTTGGGGGCACCCTTTGATGCCAACTGTTCTATTTGCTGGTTTGAGAGTGATTTGCCTAAGGAGTAAGTCTCATCAATGATCTGGGTACCCATTGAGAGCACAAGACTGGAGGGCTTCTTTGAGTTAATTAGGTGGTAATATTTCTCAGTGGTTTTCCACCAGGTGGCAACAGAGGGTTGGGCTTTTGTGGGTGTGGAAGTAGAAAGAGAGGCAACGAAATCTGAGATAATAGCTCTTTGTGTGGGCTTGAATTTGCCATACCAGATGAGATTGATGGAGATTTTTCCAGAAAGTAGAGCACCATTGTGGTATTGGAAGAGCAAAGGCTGTTGGGTTTCTGCTGAATCAGCAAGTCTCCTTGCTGCTAAGTTGAAATGGAAGGAAGAGATTACTAGAACTAGCTGTAGTATCAGGTGTGCGGAAACTAAAGAGGCCATGACAAATTTGAGGATGTTATCTCAGTTGAGGTGTTTACTGACTACTAAAGATTGAGAAATTGAGAATTGAAAAAGTAAGAAGCTGAGAATATGATGTGAAGATGTGAGTGATTGTGAAGAAGAAGAATTGTGAGCGGATATATATAGTGCCCAAAGTATGGGTGAGAAACTACAAGGAAAGGAGTGAACAGTGGCAGTGTGATGCCAACCAGATATCACACAACGCGTTGTGTTTTTTTAATCAATTTGTGTTGAGTTTTCCTAAGTATCGCTTTCAACCGAATCTACTTTCGAGTCAATAACATTACAGATATGGGACAGCTAAGGGGAATAGGGACAATTTAGACAGCCGAATGAGGATGTAAGGGGACAAGATTGAGCGCATCTTGTCTTGACTTATACGAGAAAAGGAATTTATAAAACTGATCTCAGGATAGTGCGTACTCAGCAAAACCTCTGATAGTGCGTGTGAAACCAGATGTATGTTTCCTCCACTTTTCGTTCCTCTTTTTAATAAAAAATTTTAGCTGATGCACGTCCCCCATTAATCTTGGTCCCCCCGTTAATTAGGGTTGTCCAGATTGATCCGATAACTTGACTCAGCCGAAGAATCAATCGGAACCGACTCGAATCTGGCTGACCCGACTGCTCCGGTGGGTCGGCGGCAGATCTTCACCACCAGAAACCAATTCCGGCAGGTCGGTATTGGTTTTCCTCCCTTGAAACCCAAAAAACCCGAACCGACTAAATGTTTCCAGATTCCGGCCAATATTTCCAAATCCCAGCAAAAAATTTCCAGAATCCGGCGATAATTTTCCAAAATCCGGCGAAAAAACTCAGATTCCAGCGACATTTCCCTTAGATCCGGTGAGATTTTGACTGGATCTGACAAAATCTCATCAAATTTGGTGAGATTTTCACTGGATCTAAGGGAAATATCACCGGAATTTGGGTTTCTTCGCCGGATCTGTGTTTTTTTCACCATTTTCTCGCCGTCTTCTCAGATCTAAGACTCCGACCAACCCGCCCGCCACCGGTTGATGGTTTGAACCGACCGACCCGATTACTCCGGTGGGTCGGCGGCGGGTGCATTTTTTTCCCACCTGATTCCGGTGGGTCGGTTCCAGGCTGGGCACAAACCCGACCTAGACCGACTCGTGGACAGCCTTACCGTTAATCTTAGAATTATCGGTATAATTCAGTCTAATTCTAATGAGATCAACAACTTGTGCTATTGTGAGTGGTCAATGAAAACTAGTGAGTTCTTATAATTTTCCATGGGTAAAAAGTATTCACAAATTATAGTCACACAAGTTAACGAATTGTAAAATTTGTTAGAGTAAATATCATCAACATTGAGCAATTAAATACAAACCAAATCAGTAAGGAGAAACAATAAGAGATAAGAATACCTACAAAGGTTTGGCTTAAGAATCAAATGTCTCAATTTTAGTTCTCTTTTAATATTGGGGAGGTTTGGGCCACTGGTTAACTTATGAAGCTTACCTTTGGGGAGGGCAGGGAGGCGAACAAATGTGGATACCAGCTGGTTAGGAGATGGGCTATGTAATCAAGGGAAATTACAAATTGGCAAATAAATAATTGTTTCCTTTCTTTATCTTTGTTGTGCTAATATATATTTCTTGATTAATAGATTTGTGCTGAAACTACTGAATCAGAAAGAAATGGTTAATGGATTGCAAGAAATAGAGACCACATTGGAGCCATGTGAATTTATAATGAGAAAGCAGTTTGATGGTCATTTTCAAAACAGAGCTCGTGAAGAGCAAATAAGCCACTAGAATTTAATCACACTGACATATTCGAAAAACATGTGAACTTGTCTCAACCAGCAGATATAGTTATTCCCTTTATGTTTGTTGATGATTATTCTAAAGTGAAGTTGGTGTTGTTTTGTTTTGTTTTGTTTTTTTGTTTTGCCAGAAAGAAAAATCAAGGAAGAAAGAAGCCTTTTTTTTTTTTAAAAGGAAGAAAGAAGCCTTTGTTCTTAGCGTTTTAGTTTTTTTTTGATGACTTAATTTTAATGGTGACTTAATTTCAAGATGCAAAGTGAGTTACGGATACTACATCATATTTTGGGTATTGAAGTATCTCAAACAAAACTAGAAGATTTTAATTTCTCAAATGAAATATGCAAACTATTCTTAATAAATTTTTTTATGGTCAGGTGCAAATTAGTTTCTACTCCTTCGGTTGCGAATGAGATAGTGTGGAAAAAGCCAGTGCTGTAAAAAGTATTGAACTCCAGTTGGTAAACTCATGTATCTTACGGCTATTAGACTGAACATTGTTTGTTGCCAATTTACCTTCTCGATTAACGAAAAACCAAATCAGAATCATTTTAGAGTTGTAAGAAATTTATGAGATGCTAACAGTTACAGGGGACTTTATTTTTTTTGGGGTTAAGAAAATACAGGGGACACTTACTATGGGATCTTGGATAGGGGTGCTGAAGGTTTAGGACTAATTTGATTATTCTGAAGTTGATTGGATTGAATGTTTAGATGATATGAGTATAGTGGCTATGTTTTTGCCTTTGATTTATGGCATTTGCTCATGGACTTCAAGTGTGTTACAAAACATAGTGGCGCAATCTTTAGATGATATGAAAAGTACAAATGACCATTTTTTCTCTCTGTTAATTTAGGCATTGCTCGTGGACTTCAATGAAACAAAACATAGTGGCACAATCTTTAGATGATAACAAAATTACAATTGACAACTGGCTATGCTTTTTTGCTCTTCATTATGGCATTTGCTGAAAGGAAAAATAGCGACAAAATGTACAGATAAAGCAACTTCACAAGCGGTATGGCTAAGAAAGATTTTTAAAGATCAATGGGAAAAGAGACTAGCAGCTAGTTGATATAATTATTAATTACCAAGACACTTAAAAAGGAAAGATTCTGTTATCTAAGACAACTTATTGGAGTTGTAAAGAAAATGAATTTAGGGAAAATGTTGGAGAATAAAATGCATTTTCGCGTATTCATTGAATTTCTTAAGTGTTCTATCATCTATGTACATTACCAGGTTGTAATTTTGCTTGGGTGTCTGATTGTGTCTAAATAGAGAAGTATTTTGTGCAAGTTTTTCAGTTTTCTAGAAATAGTTCTAGAATTATCCAATGAGAATGAAAATATATGATCTGCATGCTGGATGTGTAAGTCTCATGAAATTAGCCATGCAATTGCTTCTTTATTTTTAGCTTTTACAGTAATATTCATGAGCAAGGCAACTTAACCAAAAGGTTTTTCCCTCTCTTACAATCAGCAGGAGAACTCTAACCCAGGTTCCTCTCAATGGCAGAACTTAATGATCCCATTGAACTATAAGGCCCGTGACTTTATTTTTTTTTTTTGGTTTCTTTTGCTGAAAACTTTATTTAATTTTTTTTTTCTTTTTAATCTAACTTAAATACACAATTTTTTTTAACATATTTTACAATTGCAGAAGTAACTACGTGACGACGTGGACACAACATTTTTCATAAATCCACTATGTTTATTCTATGACTGATTAATTTTGTTGTATCAATTAATGCTATTCACTTAGCTCTTTTTTAATGGCGAACTTCAATAATTAAAAGGATCACAAGCTTACGAATAGATTATAAAAGAATATTGGAATTTCATTATCTGACCGTAATACAAATGAATCAATAAATCAAAGAATTTATCTATCTCTTGATTCTATTGTCTAAGACATTTTTTGTATACAATAACGCGTAGGCACGTTTCATAATCATCCCTCAGACCAGAGTTGAACAAGATTTTGTAGATGGGTCAAAGAGAGCTGGAAGCAAGTATTTTCTTCCATTGCCACCATTTGCATTGTAGCTAGCACCTGTTGTTGGGTCAACTAAGAGGTCCCCAGCATAGCCAGGGTAAGCCCCCTTGCCATACACACCAGGACAGGCCGATGCAGCCTCTAATGGCGCGTCCTTTGGTCCTTGAAAGTAGCCATTTCCAAATGGGTTTGTAGTTGTACCAGCCAAGAGACTAGCCAGGTTGATGACCATGCCGTCCAGACCCACATCGTTGTTGGGAGCAACAAGGGGAGGGCTCTGGGGTCCATATATGGGCTGGTGAAATGGCCAAGCACATTGACCTGGGCATTGAATCTCCGAGTTTCCAACCCAAATGTAAGCAAATTTGTAGCTTTTGCCTTGAACAGATGCAGCTTTTGAAGATCCATGGGTTCCACATTTGCTTATACAAAAGCCTTCAACTGCCACATCAGCTGATGTTAGAACCACGTTAATGGCATTTTTATGGGCACCCTTTGATGCCAACTGTTCTATTTGCAGATTTGAGAGTGATTTGCCTAAGGAGTAAGTCTCATCAATGATCTGAGTACCCATTGAGAGTAAAAGAGTGGAGGCCTTCTTTGAGTTGCTGAGGTGGTAGTATTTCTCGGTGGTTTTCCACCAGGTGGCAACAGAGGGTTGAGATTTTGTGGGTGTGGAAGTAGAAAGAGAGGCAATGAAATCTGAGATAATAGCTCTTTGTGTGGGCTTGAATTTGCCATACCAGATGAGATTGATGGAGATTTTTCCAGTAAGAAGAGCGCCATTGTGGTATTGGAAGGGTAAATGTTGGGTTTCAGCTGAACTAGCAAGTCTCCTTGCTGCCAAGCTGAAATGGAAGAAAGAGATTAGTAGAACTAGCTGTAGTAATAGGTGTGTGTAAACTAAAGAAGCCATGATGAATTTTAGAAGTGCAATCTCTGTTGAGGTGTTTACTAAGTTCTAAAGATAAGAAGTTGAGAACTGAGAAAGTAAGAAGCTAGACTAAACTGTTGAGACCGGGTTGTGGAGAAGAAGCATTGTGAGTGAAATATATATAGTGCTGCCCAAAAGTTTGGGTGAGAAACTCCAAGGAAGGGATTGAATAGCGGCAGTGAGACGCCAGCGTGATAACGCGTTGTATTTTAATCAATATGCGTGCAACCTCTTTTTTCAGCCTCACTTTCAAGTTACAGATGAATCCGCTTTCAAGTCAATTTGATAACAGGTGTATGCCAGCTAAGGGAAATGGGACAAACTTTAATATGAGGAAGGAATGGATTAAAAATGTCCTACGATGGTGCATGTTATTCTAGAGATATCCAAATATGTCTGACTTTTTACTTCGTTTCTATTGGTTTTTTTTTGGGATAAATTTGATTAATAGATTAAAGTCATGGGTTGAAACTACTGAATCAGAAAGAAATGGTTAATGGATTGCATGAAATAGAGACCACATTGGAGCCATGTGAATTTATAATGAGAAAGCAATTTGATGGTCATTTCCAAAACAGACCTCATGGAGGGCAGATAAAGCCACTAGAGTTTATTCATACTGACATATTCGAAAAACATGTGAACTTGTCTCGACCAGCAGATATAGGTATTCCCTTTATGTTTGTTGATGATTATTCTTAATTGAAGTTGGTGTTGTTTTGTTTTTGTTTTACCGGAAAGAAAAATCAAGGAAGAAAGAAGCCTTTGGTCTTAACGTTTTAGTTTATTTTGATGACTTAATTTTTAATGGTAATAATGAGAATATGATTCAAGAATTCGACAAAGGCATGATGCAAAGTGAGTTAGAGTATTTCCAATGGAAATTGTAAATGTCATATGTTAGCAATATTTAGCATCGAGTCTTAAAAGTACTTAACAGCTGGTCTGCTAAACTTGTAGTATTTGTAATTTTTTTACATTACTGCTACAATACCGTTTTATTTTTATGACGATACTGTAGCATTTTGGATAAATATTTTATTATTTGTTCTCTCTCTCAGGCACTCAGTTTTCTTCTTCTTCCCTCTCTGATTCTATCTCTATATCCTCACTCCCTCTCTCACATCTCTATGTCTTCTTCTTTTAAGCATGCCACCGAAGCTAGGTTGGAGGTCAGTGAGGCACAGCATGGAGATCGGCGTACAATCAGTTTTTTTTTTTTTTTTTTTTTTTTTTCATCCTCACTCCCTCTCTCACATCTCTATCTTCTTCTTTTAAGCATTCCACTGGAGCTGGGTTGGAAGTCGGCATGGGCACGGCATGGAGATCGATGTGGGCATGGTGTGGCGTGTGGAGTGGTGAGACCGATGTCGTGTGCCTTGCGGTGGTGTGTGAATTGTAGGTGGATTTTGGTTTGATTTCTGGTGCCTCACGGTGGTAATGGGTTTGATTTCCGATGGGTTTTGATGTGAATTTTTCTTTAATTTTTTGTGGGTTTCTGTCCATGGTGGTGGTGGGTGTGCTGTCGTGGTGGATTTTTCTTTGATTTTTTTTTTTTTTTTTTTATTTTTTTTTTGTTGTGTTGTCGCTGTGGTGGTTTATTTGATTTTTTGTGTTGTTGCCGTGGTGGTGGTGGATTTTTCATTGATTTTTTGTGTTGTTGTGTTTTTGTGATGGTGGATTATTTGTGTTGCCATGAATGTTTTTTGTGTTGCTATGGTGGTGGTGGATTATTTGATTTCTTTGATTTTTTATGGGTTTCTTGTGGCAGAGGTGGTGGTGATGGGTTTTTTTTTTAGCGCTGGTAGTGGTGGGTTTCTTGTGACAGAGGTGGTGGTGATGGGTGGTTGAAAGGAAGATAGTGAGGAAAAGGTAAACAGATTGGTGGTGGAGAATGAAGTAAGAGAGATTAGATTATATTATTTTATTAGGTAGTGTTGATGTCCATTTTTTGTAAATCTGTACCCAAAAGGCCATACGGAGGAAAACCCAATGAAAATCAAGGCCCAAAGGCCCACTAAGAAGACCAAAGAGTAAGAGAGGTCCAAAGAAAAAAAATGCAAGGGAAAGCAATCTACAGTAGAATACAGTTCTTTAGCATGGCTTCGGCAGATAAAGACAAATTGGGCCCAAGACCCTTTTGATCTAGTCAACATTATTTGGCCCACAAAGGCCCAAGTCCTTTTGTATAAAAAGATAGGCGTGAAAACTAATATAAAGAAGCATGATGAAAAGAAACAAGGAATAGCAAGAAGTGTTAGCAAAAAGAATTGCATGAAGGAAAGAAAAGTCAAACCAAAGGAAATAACAAACACAGTAGGAAACACATGAAGAAATAAGACACAGACATGTAGCAGAACGAAACAAAGTTAATCTACAACGGCAGAAATGGTGTGGGAACGAAAGAAGACAGAAACAGATGATAGTGGAGCAAGCATAAAAGGGTCGGAGCACCACCAACCTATACCTAGCTAATACAAGGGAGGTGGGCCTATAGTCAAAGGGATTCAGAGGGTGTGGTTTGGTAGTGGAGGGAAAAAGGGGTCTATATTTGGTTTCCAACCGTAACTTCTTTTGGGAATATATCTTGCTGGGATGCTATCTTACAAAAAAGAAGTAATAGATAATCAGGACCATTTGATGCATGCCATAGAGCTAGGTAGTGAGGTAGTCTAATCATTATCCATTTGAACTAAGAGGTAGAGGTATACAACAAGAATAGAGAATTTTGTTACGAAATAAGTAATGGTGCAGCAAACATATTCTGAGTAGATGTAGTGGCTGGGCAACTAATGGGTTGGTGGGCAGTCTTGAAGGAATGCCCACAACAAGAAAAAAATAATTGGTGAAGCCCTAAGGGTAAAAGGGAGAAATCTCATTGAATTAACTTACTATAAAAGGAAGAGGTAACCATAGATACAATGGGGAAGCACCTAAGGGGGAGAACCCATAATAAGAGAGCAGTAAGCACCTAAGGAAGGCACTTAGAGAGAGAGAGAGAGAGAGAGAGAGAGAGAGAGGAACCTAAGAAAAGGATAGACCAAAGGGGAAACAACCCATGACAAGAGAGTAGTAAGAAACTAAGAGTAAAAAGAGCGGAGAGAAAGAAATTAAGTGGTAAAAAGAAGAGAGAAAACATGGCAGAAATAGGAGCATGCATCAATAAACCATCTTTTCCCTCCCTCTTAGCAAACCTACTCTTTGAAGTCCCCTAAAAGTAGTAGTCAGTAGCCATTTAGGCCTATTCTCCAAAATGCACAACTTTAATGGTAAAAGCCTATGACAAGGTTGTTTAAGTTGGGGTTTGGGTTCCTTCTTGGTTTACTTATTTTATGGGAAGATTCAATATTTGATTTCGATTACAAATATATTTAATTTAACTCGTTAGAACTTATGTCTACTGTATTTAGTTGTCCTGTTGTAGCATTTTTTTTATCTTGTTCGCTGCATCAATTGTCCTGTTGTGGTATCTTTATTTGCTATACTAGTTATTTTGTTGTAGCACATTTTTATTATATCTACCGTGTTAGCTATTATATTAGCTAAACCTTTTCTGTTGAAGCTTTCTTATTTCTTTGTTGTTACATGTTTTACTTTTGACACAAACTAATCATTATCTTGCCATAGGTATATATACATATACATTGTTTCTTGCGTTCTGCAAAAATATATTTTATATATATGTATATGTGAATATGTATGAGTGTATTTACAAATATATGTATGTATATATTTGATAATATGCTAACCCATGTAAACTAACATTTGCTTGATTGGTATTTTCTTTAGGTTTTAGATTTGTTTATGTGCAGGAAGTAGAAAAATATTTTTGCAATAAAAAATGAAGAGTAGTCATTTACGTTGCAGAAAGCTTTACTGCACAGTAGAAGGTGTTACTGCACAACAGAAAGTTTTATTACGTAGCAGAAAGTTTTACTGCACAGTAGAAGGTTTTACTGCACAGCAGAAAGTTTTACTGCATAGCAGAAAGCTTTATTACACAACAAAAAGCTTTACTGCACAACAGAAGATTTTATTGCACAACAAAAAATTTTACCGCATAACAAAAAAATCAGTCCTATGGCATAAACGAGAGAAAAGTTCCTTTTGCGGTAGAAACATAGGATAAACCCACTTTGCAGCGTCTGCCCTTGGACTTAGACTCAACATTTGCGCACAAACTAGCAGCGGCATAATAGTACTTTGGAGCCCATTCCGCGGAGCGCTAAACCCAGCTTCCTTCTTAGAAAAAGCTTAGCCTAAGCGTTGTCCAATAACATCAAGACGTGTGTCTAAGGTACAAGAAATATAAAAAGAACTCTCGACAGGTAGTATTTATTATTTTAATAAGTTGAATACGAAAATAAAAGTTGAGATGTTAGGTGTCTTGTAAAATGGTATATTATAATTGATAAAGTAGTTTTTTGAAATGATAAAATAGAATAGGATAACATTTCCCATTGTGAATGCTCCTAGGGATACTACATCATTTTTTGGGTATTGAAGTATCTCAAACAAAACTAGAAGATTTTCATTTCTCAAATGAAATATGCAAACTATTTTGAAGATAATTTTGATGGAAGTGCAAATTAGTTTCTACTCCTTTGATTGCAAATTAGAAGTTAAAGAGAGATAGTGTGGAAAAACGAAAAAGCCAATGCTGTAAAAGCTAAAAAGTATTGAACTCCAGTTGGTGAACTCATGTATCTCTCAGCTATTATTAAGATGCTTACAGTTACGGGGGACACTTTTTTTTTTTTTTTTTTTGGTTGAGAAAATACAGGTGACACTTAGACTATGTGATCTTGTATAGGAATGGTGAAGGTTTCAGACTAATTTGGTTATTCTGAAGTTGACTGGATTGAATCTTTAGAATTTAGATGATATGTATATGGTGGCTATGTTTTTGCCCTTGATTATGGCATTTGCTCATGGACTACAAAACACAGTGGCACAATCTTTAGATGATATGAAAAGTACGAGTGACTATTTTCCTCTCTCTCTTAATTTAGGCATTTGTTCGTGGACTTCAATGAAACAAAACATAGTGGCACAATCTTTAGAGGACAAGAAAATTACAAGTGACAACTGGCTATGCTTTTTTGCTCTTCATTATGGCATTTGCTGAAAGAAAAAATAGCGACAAACTGTCCAGATAAAGAAACTTCACAAGCGGTATGGCTAAGAAAGATTTTTAAAGATCAATGGGAAAAGAGACTAGAGTAGCTAGTTGATATCTAGAAAGCACAGACGTGGCTACAAGGTTGCCGCACCAGTGTCTAACGCGAGGTGTGGTGGACTTCTGAATATGTGCCGATTTGCGCCGATTTGGGTCGAATCGGATTGTATCGACTGGCCGAAACCAACCGATTCAGGCCAATATTGGCCGATTTAGTCCGATACTGGCTTTGAATCAGGCCAAAATTCAAGTAAAAATTATAAAAAAAAAAGAGTGCGAAATGCACCGTTTGAACTTGAACATCTTTAAAAAAAAAAAAAAAAAAAAAAAAAAGAACCCTAAAACAATCACTGCCTCCTTGCCTCTCTGCTCTCTATCTCTCTCTGCTCTTTGCTCTCTGCCTTCTTCCTTGTATTCTAATTTTTGAACATCATGGAATGTTTTAGTTTCAAACTTGTGGATTGTATTTAATTTATGAACATCATGTTTTAGTTATTATCTACTATTGCTTTTAAATTTGGCATATGTTTATATAATGTGAAAAAGTATGCTTAGCAATATATAGAAAGTATAAATAAAAATATTTTTAATAATTTTTTAATCGCCACACCCGCACCCTATTTTTTTAAAAATTGCTGAGTTCCACACCCATACTCGCACCCGCACTTGTACCCGAATCCAAAAACACACCCGTGATTCAAATGTTGATATCTATATATTACTAAAAGTTGAAGCATAGCATTTAATGTTGTTACGCTCATATTAAGCCACGTCAGCCGCCATGTCATTCACATCCTATTTTCTGAATTTTTAATTCAATTTTAAAATAGTTTTTACCAATTAATAAAATACTAATAAAACTAAAATTATATCCAGCCCTAACTCTAGTTTAAAGTCCACTTCTTATACATTTAAATCCACTATACAGCCCAAGCCCACACCCAAAGCCTTTTCAACTAACTCCCTTTGTCAAACCTGATCGTTTTTCACAGTTATAACTTATGCTATTCCCTTGCCTTCTGTTACAACTTATACATCTTATGCTTTAAGTTTTCACAGTTACAACTTATTCATTGTTTCAGGTTTAGTTTCTTCCCCTTCCCCACCTTTTCATTCTCATGGTTTCAGCTTTTGTTTTGTATTCTAATGGCAGCCTCTCTGTCTTCCTTCCTCTCCTCACATCTATATAAATACTAATGTAAGCTGGGTGGTTCAGTTGAGGTATCCCTACATCCCAATTTCTTACTCTATTATTTTGCTTTTCTTTTTTCCTTTCTACATTCGTTTCTGCCTATTTCATCTATGGTGTGGATGGTTTCATTTTTGTTAGGGTGTTGAATTTGTTATTGCTGGGTTACTTTCTATTACATTACATGCCTAGGTATCCCTACATCCCAATTTCTTGCTCTATTATTTTGCTTGATGGTTTCTTTTTTGTAAAAAAATATATTCTTTAATTTCCTTTATTTTCTCCCCTGCCCTTGAGTCCTTCTCTAGAAAATTGCCCACTTCTCTCTCTTTACATCTTCCTATTTCTTTTAAATTTTGCTTTTATTAGATGCACGCCAATTGTTTGATAAAATAGCTGAGTGTTTCAATTGTTTATTTATTATATATTCAATACTCAATAGATTTACTATGATTATATGCTGCAGTTTTATTTTAAGATGGGTTGGTAGATTGTTTCCTAATTCTTAAGCATCTTCTTGCGAAAGTATATATTCTTTGTTGTCCCACCACCCAAATTGGATTATGCAACTAAACTAATAAATTTAATATCCTTTGATATTTCAAAACCGATGGTAGCTAGACTTGATATTTAGATGAACCCCATGATGTGGCTTGGTGACAAATGGGCATAGGTACAACTAATAATACAATACAATACAATTTGATGAACAAGTACTTCACCATTACTAGATGCAATAAAAATTAGGAGTTTGAATTAACTGTAAAATTTGAATTTTTTTGTTGGGACTATATGATTTTGGGTGTTGGTATTTTTTTTTTTTTTTTTTAAACATGTTGCAATACCATTGGACTAATATTCAGATTTTGAGATAACGTCAGATGAGATTGTAATATGTTCAGAGATTAGATATTTTCTATTGAAAAAATGACTGGTGCAAAATATCACATAATTTTTATCTATGTTTTGCAGCCACAATGCTTAATAAAATGTATTTATATTTTCATTAAATTAAATCGAGCTGTTTTATGCTCCAATGCAAAAAAATAAAAACTATAAATTCAATTTGGGGTTTTCCTCATTAAATGTTAAAAATGGTTTTGTATTTCCTTTTTTTCTTTTTTTGATAGGGTTTTGTATTTTCTTAATATAATGAAAGATGCATAATGAGCATATGTGCACATAAAATAAATTTAAATGTAAATGTAAATATACCTTAGAGGGTATCAATATTTTAGTAATGATCTACATGTCAAATTAAGTTGCATTATTTTGTAAATCATCTACAACATTGGTGGTTCACTTTAGGGTTAGCAATCAAGATTCATGAGTAACCTTGCACACCTTTTTATGGACCAAATGTTTTTTGAAATGTCTTTAAAGGAATTTCAAATCCAGGTTTAAGACCATGAATGATGGGAATATTTGGCGTTGGGAGAGAAAATGACACAATGCACATTTGAAGGTTTGTCTTTTTAATCCCTTAAAAAATGGGACTATTAACTCCATATGCATGTTTTTTTTTTTCAAGGCAAATTTGTATCATTGTAGTTTCCTCTCTTGGTGTATTTTACCCCACACCATTTATGAGGCCTGAGGTTCCCAAAATGATTTGGTAGGTGAAGAAAATTCCCTTTTGATGTAGCTTTAATGAACCAAACACATATCTAAGATTTGGTGGTAAAGTCGCTCTCTCCACTATATCTACTCCTTGATTTCTTAGGTTGGTTTTTACTTAAAAACGTTGGTTTTTGTAGCACAAATTGTCATTACCTATGATTTTGAAGTTGGCCCCCTGTTTTATTGTCCCTTTTAATAGTCATAAATCATATATATTTTCACAGAAAAAATTGTATTATTTTATTAGGAAGAGATGATGACTAACTGGATTCGACAAAGTTCCAAATGATTGATATTCTAAATTTCCAATAATAATTCTCATTGTCTTATATGTGATTTATCTAAGTTTGGTCTTCTTCATTTTATGCTAACATGCATATTTTAAGGACAACACAATTTCTAGAAAGTGTCTTATGCATTGAGGTATCAATCTACTATTTATTTCTTTGAAATTGCCTTTCAATTCCCTAATGAACCCCACCTAGAGAAGTTCCAATCTTCAAAGAAATGTGTCACATTGGATTGGTATATCTTTTGTGACAAACTCTATTGAGAGCTTGAAATCAAAGCATATATAGGGGTTAGTTACTGTGGAGATATAATTACTTTATAGAAGAACCTGCTTGGGTTTCAACACTCTGTATCAGTGTCGTAGTTATGAGTTTACTTGGGATTCTAAGATATTTTGGCCTTAATTTTCTTAAACTGGGATTGCAATTGCTGAACATATTTTATGCTTTACTTGCACAAGGTAAAGTTTCAATTTCGTTTATTTTTAATTAATGAGGAATTCTTTGTAAGAATGACTGCATGAGTCATTAGCTCACGTTGACTACAACTATGCCCTTTGTAGACACTGCTCATTGCTCTTATCCATTGAATAGTCTGGTGAACTGTTTGGATCGCAGCAATGTGGGTGGTTAGTTGGTATATCTTGTGTAGTTTACCTCCCTGTCCAGAAATTTTTGTGCTTTCATAATAAACTAAATGCTATTGTTATTTGAGAGAGGTAGATTGCCTAATGTTTGCTTATTGAGAAAAAATTTCTTTTTTAACTATTAATTAGGAATGAACAACTTTTAGCTTTACCATTTAAGTTCTTAAAATAGAAATAGTATTTTTCACTATAGTAAATAAAAAAGTTTCTCACGCATTGTGCAGGTCTGCAACTAGTAATTATTAATTACGAAAACACTTAAAAAGGAAAGATTCTGTTATCTAAGACAACTTATTGGAGTTGTAAAGAAAATGCAATTAGGGGAAATGTTGGAGAATAAAATGCATTTTCGAGTATTCATTGAATTTCTTAAATGTTCTATCATCTATGTACATTTCCAGTTTGTAATTTTGCTTTGGTGTCTGATTGTGTCTAAATAGAGAAGTATTTTGTGCAAGTTTTTCAGTTTTCTAGAAATAGTTCTAGAATTATCCAATGAGAATGAAAATATATGATCTGCATGCTGGATGTGTAAGTCTCATGAAATTAGCTATGCAATTGCTTCTTTATTTTTAGCTTTTACAGTAATATTCATGAGCAAGGCAACTTAACCAAAAGGTTTTTCCCTCTCTTACAATCAGCAGGAGAACTCTAACCCAGGTTCCTCTCAATGGCAGAACTTAATGATGCTATTGAACTATAAGGCCCGTGACTTTATTTTTTATTTTTGGTTTCTTTTGCTGAAAACTTTATTTAATTTTTTTTTTCTTTTCAGTATAACTTAAATACACAAATTTTTCACGACATTTTTTACAATTGCAGAAGTAAACGTGGACACAACATTTTTCATAAATCCACTATGTTTATTCTATGACTGATTAATTTTGTTGTATCAATTAATGCTATTCACTTAGCTCTTTTTTAATGGCGAACTTCAATAAATTAAGACAATCACAAGCTTACGAATAGGTTATAAAAGAATATTGGAATTTCATTATCTGACCGTAATACAAATGAATCAATAAATCAAAGAATTTATCTATCTCTTGATTCTATTGTCTAAGACATTTTTTGTACACAATAACGTGTAGGCACGTTTCATAATCATCCCTCAGACCAGAGTTGAACAAGATTTTGTAGATGGGTCAAAGAGAGCTGGAAGTAAGTATTTCCTTCCATTGCCACCATTTGCATTATAGCTAGCACCTGTTGTTGGGTCAACCAAAAGGTCCCCAGCATAGCCAGGGTAAGCCCCCTTGCCATACACACCAGGACAAGCCGATGCAGCCTCTAATGGTGCTTCCTTTGGTCCTTGGAAGTAGCCATTTCCAAATGGGTTTGTAGTTGTACCAGCCAAGAGGCTAGCCAGGTTGATGACCATACCATCCAGACCCACATCATTGTTGGGGGCAATCAAGGGTGGGCTCTGGGGTCCATATATGGGCTGGTGAAATGGCCAAGCACATTGACCTGGGCATTGAGTCTCCGAGTTTCCAACCCAAATGTAAGCAAATTTGTAGCTTTTGCCTTGAACAGATGCAGCTTTTGAAGATCCATGGGTTCCACATTTGCTCATACAAAAGCCCTCGACTGCTACATCAGCTGATGTTAGAACCACGTTAATGGCATTTTTATGGGCACCCTTTGATGCCAACTGTTCTATTTGCAGATTTGAGAGTGATTTGCCTAAGGAATAAGTCTCATCAATGATCTGAGTACCCATTGAGAGTAAAAGAGTGGAGGCCTTCTTTGAGTTGCTGAGGTGGTAGTATTTCTCGGTGGTTTTCCACCAGGTGGCAACAGAGGGCTGAGATTTTGAGGGTGTGGAAGTAGAAAGAGAGGCAATGAAATCTGAGATAATAGCTCTTTGTGTGGGCTTGAATTTGCCATACCAGATGAGATTGATGGAGATTTGTCCAGTAAGAAGAGGGCCATTGTGGTATTGGAAGGGTAAAGTTTGTTGGGTTTCAGCTGAACTAGCAAGTCTCCTTGCTGCCAAGTTGAAATCTAAGAAAGAGATTAGTAGAACTAGCTGTAGTAATAGGTGTGTGTAGACAAAAGAAGCCATGATGAATTTTAGAGGTGCAATCTCTGTTGAGGTGTTAACTAAGTACTAAAGAGAAGAAGTTGAGAACTGAGAAAGTAAGAAGCTAGAATATACTTTTGAGTAGTGGAGAAGAAGAATTGTGAGTAGAAGTATATATAGTGCTGCCCAAAAGGCCGTGTGAGAAACTACAAGGGATTGAGTAGTGGCAGTGAGACGCCAGCGTGATAACGCGTTGTATTTTAATCAATATGCGTGCAACCTCTTTTTGTAGCCTCACTTTCAAGTCAATTTGATAACAGGTGTAAGCCAGCTAAGGGGAATAGGACAAACTTTAATGTGAGGAAGCAACGGATTAAAATGTCCTACGATGGTGCATGTTATTCTAGAGGTATCAAATATGTCTGACTTTTTACTTCGTTCCTATTGGTTTTTTTTTTTGGGATAAATTATATTTTTGGACCTTGAGATTTCAAAAATAATAGATTAAACACTGAATATGATAATAAACTTTAAATATAATTCAATACCACTACAATGTATTTGCTTGATTGCTCTAAGGACATTAGTTTAGGTACTATTTTTAGAAACTAATTTTGAAAAGAATGATAAAATAATAATATTTTGACAATTTATATATATATATATATATATATATATTTTTTTTTTTTATGAAAGTAGTGTCAAAATTTTCTTAATATAATTTATTAACAATTGCTCTAATGGTACTCTTTAAATAAATACTTTGTTGTTCTTGGTATTTTAGTTACAGGAATTAGAATTGTACTAACAGATTAATTTGATAGGTTTGGTGTATGGTTGGTGGATTCATTTGAAATCAGGGGTTTACCCCTGAATAAAGAAATCCAACCTCCACTGTCTCCAGTGGATTTATTTGACTATAGGATTGTTTAATGATGATAAAGTAAAAGCTGTATAATTCCAGCATATATTACTTGACTAGCATAATGGTAAGTGGAAGATCCGTTCTTGGTTTCGGAGAATTCAAGTAAACAAATAGTAATTTGATACAGTAAAGGACTTCCATTAAAGCTTGCTAATTTCTTAAAGCACTCCACTTTTTCCTCCTACGATAGTTTACTAAAATAGCATTTTGTATTTTTTTTGGCTATTGCCTATGTGTTTATGACTGTTATTTATTGTATGTCAGTCTACAATTCCATAAATTGCAACAATAAAGTCTAGAGTGGCAAAAATTTTCAAAATCACCGAGGTGGTGAGCTGTAAATGGTATGCAATGTAGTAGTGTCACACTGTCATCATAATTATGAATGAGAACTAATAACAATGATAACTTAATAGATGTGAAATTATTGTGAAAAGTAGTGTATTTGTAGCATTTCTTAGTTGCAAAACATATGAGATTTTTATCCAACAATAAAAATTCTCAATCTAATTTGTTTTGTTTCGTTTTATACTTTACCAATCATGATATCTCATGTGTATGTTTTTTTCCCTTCATTTTTAACAATGATTTTTTAATTTATTAGAAAAATATAATGAATACTTAATTAATTAGTTGTGATTAGTAAAATATAAAGTATAATATAAAAAATGGGATAAAACACGTGTATTCATAATCCAGATACAAATGCTCTTACCAAGACTCATGCAAAAGAAAATTTAAGTAATCTAAGAGAACTTATTGGAGTCCTAACTCCCAAAGAAACTAGATTATGAGCGATTGTTAGAGAGTAATGCACTTTCCTTTATTATTTGAATCTGTTAAAAAAAATTATGTACTTCATCAACAAAGAATTTTTGGCTGGTCCCAAATTGGTGTCACTCTTAAGTGTTTGTGTGTGATTTTGTCATTATATTTCTTCCAAAGTTAGTGTAGAACTGTGACCGTTGATTTATTGCATCATTGATTATAGAACTATCCAACGAGTCTGTTGATATATGTTATGTGCCGGTGGATATAATTTTAGGCTTTCAGCCCATTCTACTACTAGAGAGTAATGCACTTTCCTTTATTATTTGAATCTGTTAAAAAAAAATTATGTACTTCATCAACAAAGAATTTTTGGCTGGTCCCAAATTGGTGTCACTCTTAAGTGTTTGTGTGTGATTTTGTCATTATATTTCTTCCAAAGTTAGTGTAGAACTGTGACCGTTGATTTATTGCATCATTGATTATAGAACTATCCAACGAGTCTGATGATATATGTTATGTGCCGGTGGATATAATTTTAGGCTTTCAGCCCATTCTACTACTAGATGAGCTTTGTTTTGTTACCACAAAAGAACCATTCTCACTATAATAATGGGTTTTCCTTTGAAAGTTTGAATTCACTAAGGTTTTTTTGGATGGTATATCAATATATATAAAAGGACCACCAAGTTTAACTATTTAAGAATAGAAAATTAGGGAATTTTTATGTTTTCTTTTTTATGCTAAACATCAATAAATTAAATGAAAAACATTATGTACGTTTTAGTTAGCTTAACTGGTCTGATGGTTGAATAAGAGATTTGAAATTCAATTCTTGCCTACACTAAAAACTGATTAGTGTCTTTGTCTTTGTCTGATTTAAAAAATTATCATCAGAGCAGATTCTATAAGTTAAAAAAAAAAAAAAAAAAAAAAAAAAAAAAAAAAAAAAAAAACCACCACAAGTTTGAGCATACGATGTAAAAAGATTATAGCTTTTTCATTATTTAGCCATAATACAATAAATAAATGAATAAAAGAATTGATCGCTTTCTTGAGTCTACTGTCTAATATACTGCACTATACATTACATGCATGCTCATTCCTCAGACTCATACTAGAGTTGAACATGTTTGGGTAGATGGGTCAAAGAGTGCTGGGACCAAGTATTTCCTTCCATTAGCACCATTTGCATTATAGCTAGCACCAGTCGCAGGGTCCACCGAAAGGTCCCCAGCATAACCAGGGTAAGCCCCCTTGCCATACACACCAGGACAAGCCGATGCAGCCTCTAATGGTGCATCCTTTGGTCCTTGGAAGTAGCCATTTCCAAATGGGTTTGTAGTTGTACCAGCCAAGAGGCTAGCCAGGTTGATGACCATACCATCCAGACCCACATCATTGTTGGGGGCAACCAAGGGTGGGCTCTGGGGTCCATAGATGGGCTGGTGGAATGGCCACGCGCATTGGCCTGGGCATTGAGTCTCCGAATTGCCAACCCAAATGTAAGCAAATTTGTTGCTTTTGCCTTGAACAGATGCACCCGTTAGAGATCCATGGGTTCCACACTTGCTCATACAAAAACCTTCAACCGCCACGTCCTCTGATGTCAGAACTACGTTGATGGCATTTGCTTGGGCACCCTTTGATGCCAACTGTTCTATTTGCTGATTTGAGAGTGATTTGCCTAAGGAGTAAGTCTCATCAATGATCTGGGTACCCATTGAGAGTACAAGAGTGGAGGGGTTCTTTGAGTTGCTGAGTTGGTAGTATTTATCTGTGGTTTTCCACCAGGTGGCAACAGAGGGTTGGGCTGTTGTGGGTGTGGGAGTAGAAAGGGAGGCAATGAAATCTGAGACAATAGCTCTTTGTGAGGGCTGGAATTTGCCATACCAGATGAGATTGACGGAGATTTTTCCAGTAAGAAGAGGGCCATTGTGGTATTGGAAGAGCAAAGGTTGTTGGGTTTCAGCTGAATCAGCAAGCCTCCTTGCTGCCAAGTTGAAATGGAAGAGAGAGATTAGTAGAACTAGCTGTGGTAATAGGTGTGTGTAAACTAAAGAAGCCATGATGAATTTTAGAGGTGTTTACTAAAGATTAGAACTTTAGAAGTTGAGAACAAATTGAGATAAGAAGCTGAGAATACAATGTGGAGTCGGGATTGTTGAGAAGAAGAATTGTGGGTAGACTTATATAGAGCCCAAAAAAGTGTGGGTCAGAACTCAGAAACCACACGGAAGGGGGGTCAAGGGATTTGAATAGTGGCAGTGAGATGCCAGCATGAATGCATGATAATTGATTAACGCGGTGTTTTTTAATTAAATCGTGTGCGTCACTGCGTCCTCTTTTTTAACCTCGATTTCAAGTTTCAACCGAAACCGCTTTCAAGTCCATAACATAACAGGTGTTAGCCAGCTATGAGACCGAATGGAAAAGCACAAAATTTAGTACTTCTGGTCTAGACTTATATGAGGAAGGAATGAACTGAACGTCCTAAGAATCGGCTCATGTTAATCCACATATAGGATATAGTCTAATGATACTTTGCCCTCTTTTTTTTATATCCATTTTTTCAACATTCATTTTTATGTTTTTAAGGTGAATATATTTTTTCCGACTTTTGAAATTGTGATTATTTTCTCATCAATTAAAGATATTTACGTAATATAATGCATGTAAAAGAGTGTATGATTATATTTTCCCCATGATATATATATATATATATATATATATATATATATATATATATAACTTTAGAATTTTAAACTATTTAAGAAATCATATTTTAAACTTTAGAATTTCAAATACCAGAAATTAAATGCTCAATTCATATTAAAACTTAATTACAATTACATTGCAATTCCAAACATATATGCTTCACTGGGGGTGAGATTATTAGTTAAGAGGTGAATTTGTTTACAAGTCATGTCTTGGACTTACCTCCACATGCTTCATCCATTTTGAGTGTTGTGAGTTATTTTGGAGCTTTCGGGAAGGATCTGGTTATGCGATTCTATGGTGGATGCAATCAATCTATATATTACTAAAAGCTGAAACGTAGCATTTAATGTTGCTACGTTCACATTGAGCCACATCAGCAGCCACGTCATTCTCATCCCCTTTTATGAATTTTTAATATAATTTTAAAATAGATTTTACCAATTTTAAAATATTAATCTATATATTACTAAAAGCTGGAGCGTAGCATTTAATGTTGCTACGCTCACATTGAGCCACATCAGCAACCACGTCATTCCCATCCCCTTTTATGAATTTTTAATATAATTTTAAAATAGATTTTACCAATTTTAAAATACTAATAAAAATAAAATTATTTCTAGCCCTATTTCTATTTTAAAATCCACTTCTTATACATTTAATTCTACTATAAAGCCCAAGCCCACACCTAAAGCCTTCATAACTAAAATCCCTGATGTTTTTTTCACGGTTACAACTTCTTGTCTTCTAGTCCCACGTTTTGTTTCATTATTTCAGGTTTAGTCCCTTCCCCTTCCTCACTTTTTGATTCTCACAATTTCAGCTTCTGTTCTATTGTTTCACTCACGTTTTCATATTCCTGTTCTACGGTTTCAGCTTCTGTGCTCTATTTAATCCCTGTTGTTATTTCGTGCTGTGCTCTATTCTTTTGTTTGATGGTTTTTTTTTTTTTTTTCCTTTCTACGTTTGTTTCTGCTAGGGTGTTGAATTTGTTACTGTTGGGTTACTTAATTGGAGCACTACTTCTTTTGGGTATTCACTCTGTTTTGAAACCTCTTGAGTCAAATCCAAGATTTTTATCTATATCCATATATCTTGAATTTGTTCAATTAATTGGGTTATTTTTTTTATCTATATCTATATATCTAGGATTTTTATTCTTCTTACACACATATAAGGATATCGGAGAGTAAGCGGTGGACGAGCAAGAGTCAGAGTTGCTGTTCTTTCTGTCTCCTCAATATTCAGTCTCCACTCCCGTTTGAGCCTTTCCCTTCCCCGATGACGGAATTAGCCAACTCCTCCAAGAAGGTCACTCTCTCTCTCTCCGACTAAATCTATTTTAGTACGAATAGCATCATATATTCTTGAATCGTTTTAGCTTTTATTTAGTTTTACTAATTGGTTTATATTTGAATTGCTTTTAGTTTGAGTATTGTTGGTTTCAAAAGTCAATTTGGATTATAATAGTCTAATCGCACCTTAGAATTTGTTCAATTAATTGGGTTTGTTTGTTTGTTTCCATGTCATTAATTTTTTAATATAATTTCTTATTATGATTTCCTAGCCGATAAAGCTAATAGTAAATGTGCACACAGAGATAGATGGAGAGAGATTGAGAGAAATTCTAGGACTGTCAAACTGCTTCCATGTCAAATCATCACCCACCTTCAACCTTGCCTTTTGACACCTTCATATACTGCAAGAACCACTACCAGTACAGGTATTTTTAACAATAAAAATGTGTTAAATATTATTTAGGTTTTGCTATTTGTTAGTTTTTTTTTTTAAGATTTAATTTTGTGAAAAATAATTATTAATATAACTCATATTTGTAGTCTAATTATTGTGTTGATGGTTTAATTAGGCCGACAACTGTTCACAGTTGCTTATGCTTCACTGTCATCATTCTTTTGAACCCTTGGAAGGGTGAGCTTCAGTAATTTGAAATAAAATGATTTAGAAAGAAGATAAAGGTTTTCACTTACCAAAAAAAAAAAAAGGAAAGAAAATAAGGTTTTAGTCAATAGGCTTTCTATGTTGCTCCTATGGGCATAAGGCTATTCTTCATTTCCCAGCATTCAAACTAACATTATTGCTGCTGTGTTCTGCTATACTAAGGCCTAGTGCTGCTATTTGTGAATTTTTGTTGTTGTTGTAGTACATGCTAAAATGCATTATGCTTCTATTGTACTTAGTGTTAGTTGTATTGTGATAATTGGTAATTGTTGGCATTCTACTAGGAATTGATGCAAAGTCCAGGAAGTTTTGGTAGTTATTGGCAGATTCTTAAAAAAGCACTTAGTGAGAAATATTAACATAGGTTGTGTTTGTTTGCTTCATGTTAATAGAAGGTTGCAAGGTAAATTCAAATGTTAATAAAAAGTTGGCCTCTTTAAGAGTGTGCCACTCAGCTTTGGAGTCTTCACAATTTTACACCTCAACAATATTTTTAATTTTTATTTTTAGCATGGTATTTTAGTTAATATTTTACTTAGTTTGAACTTTGAACTACTTTGAACCCGATAATGCACTCCCCCTCTCTCTATCTCTAATAGCAACCTCTAAGGACAACCATCCAAAGGCAAGATGGAATGTGGGGTACCGCTGCAAGTGTTGTCTTGAAAGGAAAAGACTATAGTTGATTCAAATGCTCCAGCTCCTGCTTGCTACATTCACATTGAGCCACGTTAGCAGCCACATCATTCCTATCCCCTTTTATGAATTTTTAATTTGATTTTAAAATAGATTTTATCAATTTTAAAATACTAATAAAAATAAAATTATTTCTAGCTCTATTTCTATTTTAAAATCCACTTCTTATACATTTAATTCTACTATAAAGCCCAATCCCACACCCAAAGCCTTTATAACTAAAATCCCTAATGTTTTTTTCACGGTTACAACTTCCTGTCTTCCAGTCCCACGTTTTGTTTCATTGTTTCAGGTTTAGTCCCTTCCCCTTCCTCACTTTTTGATTCTCACAGTTTCAGCTTTTGTTCTACTGTTTCACTCACGTTTTCATATTCCTGTTCTATATATGCAGGATTTTTATTCTTCTTACACACATATAAGGATATTGGAGAGTAAGCGGTGGACGAGCAAGAGTCAGAGTTGCTGTTCTTTCCATCTCCTCAATATTCAGTCTCCACTCCCCTTTGAGCCTTTCCCTTCCCGACGACGGAATTAGCCAACTCCTCCAAGAAGGTCACTCTCTCTCACTCCGACTAAATCCATTTTAGTACGAATAGCATCAAATATTCTTGAATCGTATTAGCTTTTATTTAGTTTTACTAATTGGTTTATATTTGAATTGCTTTTAGTTTGAGTATTGTTGGTTTCAAAAGTCGATTTGGATTATAATAGTCTAATCGCACCTTAGAATTTGTTCAATTAATTGGGTTTGTTTGTTTCCATCTCATTAATTTTTTAATATAATTTCTTATTATGATTTCGTAGCCGACAAAGGTAATCGTAAATGTGCACACAGAGATAGATGGAGAGAGATTGAGAGAAATTCTAGGACTGTCAAACTGCTTCCATGTCAAATCATCACCCACCTTTAACCTTGCCTCTTGACACCTTCGCATACTGCAAGAACCACTACCAGTACAGGTATTTTTAACAACAAAAATGTGTTAAATATTATTTAGGTTTTGTTATTTGTTAGTTTTTTTTTTTTAGATTTAATTTTGTGAAAAATAATTATTAATATAACTCATATTTGTAGTCTAATTATTGTGTTGATGGTTTAATTAGGCCGATAAATGTTCACAGTTGCTTATGCTTCACTGTCATCATTCTTTTGAACCCTTGGAAGGGTGAGCTTTAGTAATTTGAAATAAAATGATTTAGAAAGAAGATAAAGTTTTTCACTTACCAAAAAAAAAAAAAAAAAGGAAAGAAGATAAGGCTTTAGTCAATAGGCTTTCTTTGTTGCTCCTATGGGCATAAGGCTAATCTTCATTTTCCAGCATTCAAACTAACATTATTGCTGCTGTGTGCTGCTATACTAAGGCTTGGTGCTGTTGTTTTTGAGTTTTTGTTGTTGTTGTTGTACATGCTAAAATGCATTATGCTTCTGTTGTACGTAGTGTTAGTTGTATTGTGATAATTGGTAATTGTTGGCATTGTACTAGGAATTGATGCAAAGTCTAGGAAGTTTTGGTAGTTATTGGCAGATTCTTAAAAAAGCACTTAGTGAGAAATATTAACATAGGTTGTTTTTGTTTGCTTCATGTTAATAGAAGGTTGCAAGGTAAATTCAAATGTTAGTAAAAAGTTGGTCTCTTTAAGAGTGTGCCACTCAGCTTTGGAGTCTTCACAATTTTACACCTCAACAATATTTTTAATTTTTATTTTTAGCACGGTATTTTAGTTAATATTTTACGTAGTTTGAACTTTGAACTACTTTGAACCCGATAATGCACTCCCCCACTCTCTATCTCTAATTGCAACCTCTAAGGACAACCATCCAAGGCAAGATGGAATGTGGGGTATCGCTGCAAGTGTTGCCTTGAAAAGAAAAGATTGCAGTTGATTCAAATGCTCCAGCTCCTGCTTGTAGTGCACACAAGACTGAGACAGGGCTGATGAATAATTTTATATGTAATAACATTATAACCTTATTTCACAAAGTTCAAGGTCCTCAATGTTTTTCTTTTAATATTTTTTTTTTAATTTAAATGGATGTAGTTTATTTAAAGATATGTAAAGCATTCTTGTGTTTGCATGTTCTGCTCCTTTTCTACTGTTTATTAATTGCACCATATATGACTTTTCAAATGATACTCCTAAATGTGATTTTTTAAGCACATTGATGATGACAAGAAAATGGAATAAACAACTAGGATTACTAGGATTTTGTAAACAGACTGAATAATAGAAGGGATTATGTTAAAAGAAATGATAGAGACCTTAAATTTCTTGAAAGAAAGGATGCAATTGATAATAAACGTGGGATGCCTACTAGTAGTTTGAGGTTGTTAACTAAAGGTACAAGTTAGTAATATAAAGTTAGATGTTGTTTTTAACTTTGTACTTAGGTAGAACACAGCAATCAAATTTCTCATATTGGTATAGTGTTTTAAGATATTTGAACTTCTATAAATACTCATGTATTATTTAACATTCGTAAAAATAAATAATAACACTATTTTGGAACTTAGTTATTAATTTTTCCATGCATCGCACGGGTTAGCGACTAGTATCTATATCTATATTATCTATATATAATAGATGAAGTTGAGAGAAAGTGAGTGCCTACAATTAAGGACGCGTTGACAAATCAGAAAAGTGACGTCACTTAAAAAAAACGATACTTTATGTTGATTTGCAAGGGTAACACCGTTTAACAGTGATGGTGTATATAAATTAAAAAAAAAAAAAAAAAAAACGACACAACTAAAAAAATCCCTACCATCTTCTCATCAGATCCTTATTACCATTTTCTCTCTCTAAAAAAAAACCCTAGCGATACTGCGATAGAGAAATTAGGGAAGGAGAAAAAAAAAAAAAAAAAAAAAAAAACCTGCGCCACACTGGAGATTCGTTTGGCCGGCCATCGCCATCCCCTTTGAGTTTTATAGGTACGTTCTTCGCTCTCTCCCTCTCTTTCTCTCCATGATTTTTTGTTGTTTTGATTCGGTTTTTAAACTTCTCTGTGATTTCGGGATAAGTTTTCCTTGTTTTCGTTAATTCGCGGAATATTGTAGATCTGTTTTGCGATACATTACATTGTTTACTAACGCTACGCCACCTTTATCAGCGATAAATGATAATGTTTGACTACATTAAAACACTGTTTAGGAGCCCTTAGTATAAAAGGAAACTAACCGCTTAAAGAAAAGAAAAAATGAAAACAAAAGATTGCTACGGAGAAAGGAGAGAGAGATCAAGAGAAAAGAGAGACAGAGAAATAGAGAGGTAGAGATAGAGAGAAAGGCGCCTCTGCCATCACCGTAAGGGCGCCACCCAGATCTTCTGCCATCACCGTAAGCCTCCGCTCACTACCTGACTATTGGAATCGCTAGGTAAAGTTCTGTTTTAAATTTAAAAATTTAGGGTTTTTGGTTTTTATTTGGAGAATAAATTGGGTGTTAATTATGATTTAGATTGGTATTTTGGGTCAGAAATAGAGAGAGGTGATGTAACAGAGAGAGGCCGAGAAAGAGAGAGACGATGAAATAGAGAGAGGATAAGGCCTGGGACACGGAGAAAGAAACAGAGAAAGAGGCAGAACGGTAAACACTGCATCGGTTGGGCACCGTACATTGCTTTTTTTCCATTTTTTAGATTTGGGTATGCAATGTTACTTTTGATTGAGTTTTTTTGTTGGATAGGTTTACATTTGATTCGTTTTTGTTTTGGGTTTTTGGATTCTCTATCAAAACGTTTTTTTTTTTTTTTTTTCTATTTTAAATATGATTTAATCTTTTAAAAGACTTGATTTTGGTTTAGGGTTACGTTTTTGGTCTAGCACCACCCATCTCCGGCTCCATTCAACCAGAACCTCAACGTACGCTCAACAATTTGACTCTCCCTCTTTTATTTTTTTTTTCTCATAAAACCTAAACCCAATGCATCAAACTTCTAATCCACTTCTTCCTTCATCAACGCTCACCAAGTTGAGTTTTTCATCAGTTTTGAGTGAACTTCTGGCTTTATGGGTTTAGTATTTATTTGGGTTTTATGAGTTTTGTGTGTTTGTAGTGGAAATTTGAGGTTTTTAATTCATAGATTTACTGAAATTTATAGTCTAGAAAGCACGGACGCGGCTAGGAGGGTGCCGCACCCGAGTCCGACGTGGCCTGACGCAGGACGCGACGTCCGACGCGGTTGACCGCGAGTCGGTGCCGCGTCTGAGTTTTTTTTTTTTTTTTTTTTTTTTTTCTCGGATTTGCGCCGACGAGGCTCGATTCACGCTGACGAGTCTCGATTCGGCCAGAATTGGTCCATATCGACCGTATCGAGACGTATCGGCTGGCGACCGATACTGCCGATACAACCGAAATATGCCGGAAATGGCCGAAACAGGCCGATATCGGTCTTGAAACTCGCTGGAACAGCCAAAATTCTGACCTTAGAGGCATAATAACGTGTTTCTTGCCTTCTTCTTTCTTTGTTTTGTGAATCAAGGCATAGCAATGTGTTTTTTAAGAATATTTTAATAGTAAAAATATATAGAAAATATAAATAAAAATATTTTTAATAATTTTTTAATCGTCGAGTCCCGCCGCACCCGCACCCTACTTTTTCAAAAATTGCCGAGTCCCGCACCTGCACCTGCACCCGCACCCGAGTCCCGAAACGCACCCGTGCTTCATAGTTTATAGTGAATTATTCAATAGTTTGATTAGCTTAATTTTTACTTTAAATAACTGAAAAATTATGCTTATCACCTTAAATAACCCCTAAATCCTAGATCTCTATGGATGGAGAGAGAAGGCTCAGTGAGGACTTGGGGATTTTTACATACTAATATTGCCAATGACCAAATTTTCTCGAATTTGTCCTTCAAATATTGCTCTAATGCATGCCTTACAAGGTTCTCACAGCATAAAAGTATTTAGTATCACAGCATAAAAGTATTTTGTATATATTCTATCTTTCTGTACATTGATCTGTTGGTATGGTTGTCACTCATGCACAACCCGTGGTTGAAGTTATAAAGCAGGGAGAATGATGTTGTGTGCTATAGTGTTGAGTTTTATTGTGATGATGATGTGAAATATTGATCTCCAATCTCACCCGTTATAGTCTTAATGTCCTCTGTTTTATTTTTCTCCACTTTAGTTTTAAAATATAGTCAACAAGTTGCAAGTTACAGGAAATTAGAAATATTGCTCCAGTATTTCTACAAAGTGAAAATTTGTATCTTATTCTAAGTTGCATGTTTAAGAGTGATTTGGGAGGGCAAAGAGTATTTGATCTGATTGTGTTTGTTTTGTTTGTGAAGTTAATCTAGGTATATTAGATTGTGCTCCACTTATTTATTTGGGTGAGTTGAAGCATCCTTTCCAAGTTTGACTAAATGGTTGGTTGTCTTTGCAAAAGGTGGGTTGATTCCATTGAGTGCTTTTATTTTTCTATTGCATTTCAGTGACATTCAATTACAAACTTTTAAATTGATTTGCACTTACAGTTGATTTGCATTTGACTTTTTAAATTGATTTGCATTGCATTTAGGCGGTTTGAATTAGAATTCAACTAACATTTTATATATAAAGCTGTATTTATATGAAAACCATTTTACTAAATTTAGGTTGTATTCTAATTTAGAATTCAGATAGTTCAAATGTACATTTAAAAAAAAAAAAAAATTTGTTCTTCTTAAATGTTGTTATACAGTATATTTATATATTGGTTGTTGCATCATTATGTCATAGAAGTTCTTCTAATTGAATTTTTGGCAACCACATCTATTTACCTAATTTTGAATATCACATTATAACATGTATAAGCTGCAATATCTATAATGTGTGAATGGTGATTGAAGTCTACAAGGTTTTTTATAGTTATTACAAAGTTAACAAAAAAACTTAGAAAATTTGTTGACATTTGCTTAGAAGTTGTGCAAACATGATTTTTTTTGTAAAACTATAATATTGAAATTGGTTCAATTTGTATTTAGAGGCTATGCACGGGTCCCTATTTTTCCTCCTAGATGATAAAACTATACACTTTTTGCTGGCATGCTTTACTGACAGTGGTGGATTTTTTCATTCAGTATTGAAACAGAATCTGTTTTAAAAAAATTGAAAGGAGCTGAATTTTCAAGGTAAGAAATTGAATTATTATTAGAAAATGAAGAAGTTAAACTATGCGTATTCTAAGAGTTCAAGCTATTATAAAATGAAGAAGTTGATCATATAATTATTATTTTAACGCTTTTGTTTAAGTATAAATCTAAATTCCTCCTTAATAAATGAAGTCCCATGATATGTAGCACTGTAGAAAACAACACTCCTTAACAAAAGCTACTACACAATCTAATCTTAGCAAGTAAGCAAACACTTTTTCTTTAATAAGCATTAATTTTGAAATGATGCATTTCTTTTCAGTGTATACGTAACATATTGGTTCATTTGTATGTAAATTTGTTATTTTTCAAGTTGGTGATTTTAAATATATGATGTGTTTAAGTTCAATCTAATGTCACTATGTCAGGTTTACATGCTCAGGGTGAGGAACAAGCAATATGGTACGGTTAAGTTTTTTGATATAAGTTTTGATGATTACTCTCCGGAGGAGGATCAAGGCCTAGACTACAAAACTGTATGGTCTAAATGGTGCTGAAATTTTCAGTAGACACAATTTACTGGTTTAAGAGAGTTTGGCTAGAGCTGTAAGTTAAGGAGAAATTGAATTATGTGTGACAGTAACACTACCTATTAGTCATTTCAATATGACTTAATAGACTAATATGTTACTGTCACAATTTGCTAGTTTAAGAGGGTTTGGTAGGAGCTGTAAGAAAAGAAATTGAAAATGAAGTATATGTGACAGTAACACTACCTGTTGGTCATATCCAATATGACCTCGCTGACTAATATTTACTTTTTTTGGTGGCATTTAGGGATCATTAGAATTTTTCTGAAAAAACCAGCACGAAACCATGTATCTATATGGTTTGGCCATAGGAAAGTAATGATAACTTTGTAGAATACATAGTAGAGCATATTAACTTTGTGGCATGTGTATATAGAGTTTAGAGCATCTATTTTGTCAGATTTATTACAATACAGTGATGCAGTGGTGTTGGTGGTGAATATGAGTTTAGCACGGGTGGTTATGTAAGAAGGATTTGGTTCTAGGAAGACTGAAGCCAAAAATATGTAAAAGTGTGGTAGGGTTGACATCTTATAGTATAATCAATGTTGTGGATTGTGGAGTAATTGCAGATTTATTTGGTGGGTGTTTGCTTTTGTGGCTAAATGTCAATTGGACAAGGTTATGCAGGAGGCAACATAGCAAGGCTTCTATTGGATTATTTAAGGAAAAACATCAACTACAGAATTCAATTCAATTTTCAGTTTCTCTTTTCCATCCTACCTGATTTGCTGTTTTTGAAGAGTGATTGAAATTGTACAACTTTGAAATCTGAAAGTGTAATGTTTTTTATACAAAGTTGATTATATCTTAGATTTTAGTTAATATTCCACTCTATCTGCATAATTACCACTTACCAGGGTTAGCTACTTTAAACTTTTATTTTAATTGTAGATAATTGTAGAAAATGTATTTTGTTGTTGTAACTTTATGGTTACCGGTGGGTGAATTTTCATTTATAAAACAATGAATGTGATTGCTATTAAGTTGATAGAAATTGCATGTAATTCATTTAGTAGATCATGTTTGGTTGGAGGACACCTCTTATTCTTTGAGTTTCACGCTGTAGAATACATTCAAAGATTGTGTGTGCAGCAGCCAATGTGGCATGGCCACAAAGCTGAAGCTGCAAAGGGGTATCAAAGATTTGATTGATTTACAAATACTTCTTTTTATTGAGAAGGTGATTTATATATAGATACTTTATTAGTCAAGATGAAAATGAAAAAATTTGCTAAATATTTGCTAAAAATTCTGTTGTACCAATAAAATATGGACATCTAATCATGGTTAAAGACCATTTTAAAATCTGTCTGTCAATTATCATATGGAATTTATGGAATTTTCAACTTAGTGCTATTTTCCCCATGTTTTTAACATGTGAAAGCAATCAGTTGGATGGTGTGGAATAGTAAATGTGGGTACTTGCACTTCAACTTTGTACTTTTTCACACAGGTTCAAAAGATTAAAATAATAGCGTGTTGAATGGATGGTCCAAACTCCATATTTTGGGCAAAAATCTTAGGTTGAAGAAGGGACATAAACGTGGTATTAATTAGTAGTGCTTCATAAGTAATAGTAATCTTTAAAGTTTGCAAAATGAACCAATTTGATTGCCATGCCAATCTAGACACTAATGTGTCATGAATTTGGCATATTAGCAGCAAAATTCTGGAATTTATAATCTTATTGAACTCAATGCACTAATTGTAGTTTAGTTTATGATTAGCAACCAAACATTGCAACCTTTTTTTTTTAAATTTTTTTATATATTTATATTTTGAAATTACTGAAGGAATATCTTTTACAGTTTTTCTAACTCCTACAATATGTCAAACGGGCAAATAATGCTGTCATAATATATTAAAAAAAAAAAAGTCAAGCTTTTACCAAGAATTATATTACTTGGCAAGTCAAATTTTTATCTACCATGATAAACATTTGGAATAGCTTTTAACTTTTAACTTTAAGTCTTTTAACTTATTTGCTTACATATATTCTCATAAAATCCCAAGATTTTTTAGATACAAATATATTACTGCCTTCTTTCCAAAAAAAAAAAAAAAAACCAACCTGCACATTGCACGGGTTAAACATTAGTATATATAATAGACAAAGCTGAGAGAAAGTGAGTGCTTACAATTAAGGATGTGTTGACAAATCAGAAAAGTGAAATCACTTAAAAAAGCGATACATTATGTTGATTTGCAAGACTAATACCATTTAACAGTGATGGTGTATATATTAAAAAAAAAAAAAAAACGTCACATCTTAAAAAACCCTAGCATCTTCTCATCCGATTCTTATTACCATTTTCTCTCTCTTAAAAAAACCCCAGCGATAGAAAAAAAAGGAAGGAGCAAAAAGAAAATTATCGGTACCTAGCATCTTCTCATCAGATTCTTATTACCAGTTTCGCTCTCTTAAGAAAACCCCAGCGACAGGAAAAAAAGGAAGGAGAAAAAAAAATTACGGAATATACGGATAATTTTTAAACTTCTCTAAGATTTTGGGATAAGTTTCCCCTGTTTCCGTGAATTTACAGAATATTGTAGATCTGTTTTGCGATTAAAACCCTAGCGATCTCTTCTCTTCAGGCCACCATATCTTGCCGGACTTAGACCATCACAATCGGCATCCGTCAAACCTAAATACGATCAAACGTCACAGAGGTTTTGAGATACGGAGTTAGAGATCGGCGCTATTCCGACGAAAGGTACGCATCAATTCTGTGTTCAATCTCCTTCTTTTGGTGCTTTGTTGTGAAAATTGATTCTTACGGCATGAACAAGAATGCAGAACCCTAGAATATTGATTCTTCAAATTTCTGCAGTAATTTTCCTGCATAATTTTGTTTTAGAATTATTTCTCGAAAAAACTGTGTGCTGTGATTGATATATGTGATATATTCATTCAATTTTCGGATACTATGGCTTGGCATGTATATAATTTTATATAGGTACAAACTTGATTCGTAAAAGCTATGGTTACAGATGCACACCGCTAATGAGATTGCTAGGTTTGTTGAGATATGATATAACTTTTTTGTTTTGTCATGTAATAGTTGAAGCACTAGAATTTTTGTTATGATTCTGATATATCTATGGAATTATATGCTTGACAACATTTTTATGCTTTTATATCCTTAGATTAAATGAATATATATATATATATATATATGCTTTTACTAATGGTTTTTTGATATCAGTTCATGATTATATGGGTTAGATTTTGTTTTAGCTAAGGTTTTTGGGTTAGAATTGTTTTTGTTTTGGGTATGTGGTTTAGATTTGATTCTTTTTGAGATTATTGTTTTTTGGTAAAAGAAATTGAAAATGGTGTTGAATCGCCCCAAACTGTTCATCTTCTACTATTTAGAAATCTCCCTTTGAAGATACTTGCAACCAATCACAGGTTCTTTACAAATACAATTTCTCTTTTTTCAATAAATATAAATATTTGGATGGCTGAAATAGATAAGAATAGGTCCAGCGACTAAGAGTTGAGCAGCATCTGTTGATCAACTCTAGTCTTTGGGAGGGAATTCATGAGAGGCAGGCATTAAGAAGTGTAGCAATTTAAGAATGAATATTTGATGCGAGATTCAATTCTTACGTATATTTGTGTTGTTAGTTAATTGCTCTCTTCTTGCATTTAGTATTAGCATCTTTCTATGATCTCACTTCTACTAACTGAGGCAATACCAGGTCATATGGTGCCAATGTTGCTAAATAGTAGTTAACCTTCTAACTTCTAAAATTCTTATTCCTTTTAAGTTTGATATTAATTATGATTTAATTATAGTCAAAGCTGACAGTTTTTTAAACTGCATTATTAGTCTATTGAGGAAAATGACTTAGATGTAGTTATTTTGGTTTGATTGATTCTGATTTAGAACTTGCTTGAGAGAGAGGGTGAACCTACTTCTTTAAATTAGTAAGTTTTATTTAAAATGAGGTATGACTTTAATTTGTATTAGTCTGTATCTGTCAATTTTGTTTTGTTTGTTCACCTGTCTTTTGTTTATTTATTGTTAAAATACTTTCTTTGTTTTCATAATTATAATTGTTTGTTCAATGTTCAAGATCACCTTTTGTAAGAGTTGAATCTATCTTCATCAAAATGTATAAATATTGTCTAAATTTGTTGGATTCTTCTTCATTTGCAAAATTTATGGCTTTGTTTTAATGTTTTGGTGTATTTATTTCCTAATTGTTTAATTGCTCATTTGTTAGTATAATAGCGACTATATTTATCTGTAAGTTCATGGAATTAAGTTAAAGCTTTACATATCCATAAAAGTCACTGGTCATATGACGTTGAACTATTATGTTTTATTTACAAAAAATTTGACGGTAAAAGCATTATCATACAAAATTGGTTGAGAATTTATTAGCACTTTTGAGTCTGTACTGATTGGTTGTGGCCAAAGCTAATCAGATTTACGCCCAGGTTTAATGATTGACATTAATTAAGAAAGAAGGGAAAATTGATGGCTTTTGTGTTTGTAATCTTTATGTATACAACGAAAACAAACTTTCCAGTTCAAGTTTGTGCCAAAAAGTGTTACTGTTTGATGATAATTTTGCTTCAAGTATTTATTTTATATATCCTTGGCTAATGGAAGCCAAATTCTTTGCCATCATCATATGGGAAATAGCCAGTAGATTGTTAAAAACTAAATCAAATTTTCATATTTTTTGCAACTCAAACCATATTACAATGTTTGGTTTTGATTAGGTTCTGAATTGCATATTTTAATCTGCTTTTTTGTTCATTTTTTTTAAATTCAATGAATTCTTATTTTGTATTTTACTGAATTGTAAAACTGTCACGAGTTTTTTTAAATTCTGCATTTGGTACCTCCACCATTTTCACATAGTGGCCTGCATTTGATGCTTTCTTCTTGATTTATCATAATCCAGTTTCTTTGTGAGTGGCGTCATGGTGATCGAGCTTTTGTTTTGGGTAATGATTGTTGTTTTCCGAACATAATGAAATTGATATTTTATTATATTTTCTCCTTGAAACTTGATTTGTTGTAATGTTTAACAGCATAGTCAAATGATTAAAATAAATACATTTTCCCCTTTTGTTTTGTGTTATAAAGTGAGTAGTATGATGTGTTGAGGTTTGAGTACAAAGTAGATTTACCTGCTAGGCTGAACATTATTTTAAGTTATGTGTGTTAGGCTATCTGCATAAGTTCATTTAATAATTAGATATGTAAATGATGTTGTATTGAACCATTTTGGTGAATAGGTATAGTTTTGCTGCTGATAAAATGCATCCATCTGGATAAACTGACTCAAGAGTCTCTAATAAATATATATAGGATGATTTGGATCTTGACCAGATAAATTGACATTGAGAAATGAAATTTACTGATTACTTAAAATGAGGGATTTGCTTTTGTGACCAAATGATTATTACACTTTCTTTTTTTTCATTTGCATCCTATTGATCTGATTCCGAACTAGATTTTATGGAATGTATATGGTTGTGATGCAGTGCGTATTCTTTGCTTAGGGATCCTCAGTGCAACAAAGGACTTACCAATGCTTTGGTCATTTAGTTGATTCCTTGCTGTCAGTCTGTACTTGCTGTCATGCTAGCAAAAAAAAGAGTTGCAACTGTTTTTTCCTATTATTGGATTTGAACCAATGACTTATTGCTTGCTATTCAAAGGGGGGCTGAGAGCTAAGAAAGAGAGAGTGTTATCACTATTCGAAATGATGCAGCAGCTAGCACACTAAGATCAGAAGGGAAAATAGCAACTACAAAATACAATTTAGTTTTCAGTTTCTATTTTCCATCCTATTTAATTTGTTGTTTTCGAAGAGTGATTGAAATTGTAGAACTTTGAAATTTTAAAGTGTAATGTTTTTTATACAAAGTTGATTACCACTTAGATTTTAGTTAATATTCCACTCTATTTACATAATTATCAATGTCAGCTAATTATGGTTAAAGAACATTTTTAAAAATTGTCTATCATTGATCATATGGAATTTTCAACTTAGGCTGTGTTTGTTTTGACTTCAAAGTAATTCCAGAAAACCATTTCCGTAAAATTGGAGTGTTTGGCTGATTTGGAAAATTCGGTCAACTGAAAATGAATTCACCTTTGACCGTAAAATATACCTCCACGGGCGGAAATTCGTTTCACCTTCTATTTTCACTTCAAATGCCATTTTCCGGAAAATTGAGAAACAGAGAGCACGAAGGGAGAGAGGGAGAAAGAAAGGGAGAGCCCAGCGCCCAGCGCCCATCGCCGAGCCAAGCCCAGCGCCCAACGCCGGCGGCCACGAACCCACGAACCGCCGATCCAAGGCCAGAGACCATCGCCGGCGACCACGAACCCAGTCCCCATCGCCTCACCGCAACGAGCAGATCCAGTCGCACCTTCGATTGCACCGCGCCGCGCCGTAGAACGTCGTTCTCCTTCGAACCCAGAACCCAGCGCTCTTCGCACCGGCGAGTTGCTTCCTCTTCCTCGATCTCCTTCGCACCGGCGAGTCGCTTCCTCTTCCTCGATCTCTCCGTTTTTTTTTTTTTTTTTTTTTTTTTTTTTTAAGTTTGATTGTTGTTGTTTTTTTTTGATGAACTGATTGTTGTTGTTGTTGTTGTTGTTGCGTTGTTGTGCCGGAATCAGTTGTTGTTGTTGTGTTGTTGTTGCCGGAATCAATGTGGAAAAATTGTAGGAAAATAGCATTTTCCTAATAGAACCAAACACATCAACTCAATTTTCCACAACAATTTTCATAATTCAACCAAACACTTAAAAATATTTTCCTTTTTCGGAAAATAGCATTTCCGGAAAATACATATTTTTCGAAAAACGTTTTACACGAAACAAACACAGCCTTAGTGCTATTTTCACCATGTTTTTAACATGTGAAAGCAATAAGTTGAATGAAATTTCAAAAGATTAAAATAATAGCCAAATTCCTCTTCTACTTATGAGATTTCAAATGATTCCGCGCATTGCGCGGGTTAAACGCTAGTATATATAAAAGCAGAGACCTCATGTAAGAGTGCATGAGGTCCTGCCACGTGGCACTCTAATATTGCATTTAACTTTTTTTACCTTTTTTTATTAAGTTTTTTTTACTGTTACCCAATAAATCATAGTAACTTATTTTTACTATTATATAAATTTAGCATTTTTTTTACCTCTTTTTATACAGACAAATTCTCTGTCATCGACCAGTGTAACAAAAATATATATAAATCTTGAAATCCCTCAAGTTGCTGAAATAATTGACAAGTGCATATTTCTAAAATTTATAATAACAAAAAAGTCTAATAAAGAGCATATACTATCTCACAAAATGCCATTAACTTAATATTTTCTTTTAAAAAATTCAATGATAGGAATGGTAAAAAACATGATCCTATACAAGAAATACCAAAAATACATGCAAAACAATTTTCATAGGAGGATTTATCTTTAAATATTATGAAGACAATAGTAAAGATAAAATGCATTGAATGAGATCCTACGAAAAAGGTTGTTAATTATTTCAAATTATACTCATCATTTATGTATAAAAATAATAATAGATCATATTATTTACATTAAAAAAAATACATATTAATTTCAAAGTTCATTGCAAGATGTGAACTGCTAGGGTATTGCAATAATAAGTAACACTGATACAACAATAGGTTGGTATTACATTTTGTATATACTTTGTGAAAGGAATGTCAAATTACAAACAGAATCATTTTGGTGTGCAAAATGTAAAACAAAAATAAATATTTCTATCCCAAAGTTAGAGGCACTCACATTAACTACATACTCTCCAAATATTTATAATATATTTATCTCACTATAACTACTACATATATAAAATTGCAAACTACTTTAGATATAAGATTCAAATTAAAGTTTTTAATGCAACTAATAAAACAAAGTTTGTGATATTTGATCGAGATGCCGAGAAAATCCTAAATAAATCTACAAGATCGAGATCTTGCTGAAAAATAAACTAAGGTACAACTTATTTAAATTATTATAAAAATATTGATATTGGAGAAGGAATCTCACGTTATTTGAAAAAAAAAATTAGGAAAAAAATGGATTTCTCTACTTCATTTGAATGAATTCAATCTAAAAGACGGTTTTGAAAATTATATAGTTGCTAAGATTTTTGATGCGCCTTCAAATGATAAAAAAGTATGGAAAAAAAAAAAACACACACACACACAATTTAACATGCTATGTTAATTCTTTTGCTACACTATTCCAAAATTAACAAAAATAAAAAAAAATTTACAAAAAACTATCACATCATTGAAATTTAATATAAATGCAAATTCCTATGAAAAATCTTAGTGACAAAGTTCAAACTTTGTAAGATCTAATCAAGAATCTCTCGGTGCCAATTCATTAGTAATTAACACAAATGATGCAAGTTGCAACAAAAGGAAAAAATGATGAAAGCTCAAAAATTGAACAAATGTGGACAGACTAAATTTCAAATGTGGAAGATGGAGAAGCTGATAATGACAACAAGCGTTACCATACCACAATAACAAAGCATTGAAGAAAAAAAAATCCGTAATGAAGCTTCTTATTACATCACATAATAAAAATCAATAATATAGAATGAATTAATATGCTTTTATCAACTTTTATTATACAATATTACTCTAAGTTGTTTTCATTATTGCTCATTACTTGAACAAAATAATTATAATAGATATATGTGTGCAATTTATAATTGTTACTTTTTATGATGAACTCATTACTAACAAAGTTTTATAATAAATATGTTATAATATATGTATAATATTTTCCAAAAACAAATTTACATAAAATATTATAACATTATCCGTGCATCGCACGAGAAACTTACTAGTTTGTGATAATTGCAAGATCTAGAAAGTTAGTGCTAACAAGGCTCGATGAAGCCTGTTGGTAACTGAGACTTGGAGGGTCGAAGTATAGAGGGTAGTCTAGGCTTGGAGAGTCTATATTGTAATCTTTGTACTCCAACTTATTCACTAGTGGATTGATTCAGCTTAAAGGGTTGGAGAGAAGTTTTTACGTCGCGCACTTCAGTTTTCTTCTTCGATAATACATCGCTGTGTTTGCTTGTGTTTACATCTCTCTTTCCTTACTCCTTGTGTTTTATACTTAATTGCAAATTATGTATGCCCATGCACTAGCTAGTAGTCTTGGTCAATTATACATTGATTACTCTCATTCTGCATCTAATTGAGTAGATTAAAAGCAATTAAGTTGTAATTTTAAAACTAGAAGTCTAAACAAGTTTTAGTAGTTTTACTATTGATTTTTCAGTTTACAGTTCATGTTTTGTTTACATTTAGGAGTCAGTTGCGTACATTGTCCTGGACTTAACTATCAAATAATGTTTCCATTCATAGGAACAGAAAAAGAAAGTCTTTGATTTTGCAATTGCTGATATGGATTTAAAAAACGAGATACTTTGTCATTTTGATTAGTTTCCACCACATGATTTCTTGATTTTTGTGTTACACTAAAAAGAATTGGAACAAACTACTTTGATCGGTTTGGTGTGTGCATCTTTGGTTGGTGGATTCACTTGCATTTGAATTTCCTCACTTAAAGAAATCCATTTCTTCAATGGATCTTATTTGACTAAAGGTTTCTTTAATGATGGCAAAGCTGTGGAAATCTTGGATATATTACATGACTAGCATAGTGGTGAATGGAATATCCGTCCTTGGTTTTGGAGCATTTTAGAGATAAAATATTGCAATTTGACATAGTAAAGAGCTTTCACCAAAGCTTGCTAAAAACAATTTAATTTTGTAAACCACTCCATTCGTTTCTTATATGATAGTTCACTAAAATAATGTAATGTGTTTTTTGATGTTATTAGGGTCATATTTATTATGTATTGGCATATCTTTTGACAAAATATATTTTACTTATAATTGGGTAGATCTAAAATGTATTTAGAATATCAAGAAATGTGTTGATAAGACAAAAAAAAAAAATGATATCATTAAAGACATGAAGATTGAACTAAGAAATAAGTCAAGAAAAGCTAAAACAGTGAAGCTCAACACTTATCTTGACACAAGCTCGACACTAGCACTTATCGAGACTTAATGAGTAATTCTTGACATAAGCTCAACACCTTTCAATTGATCGAGTAATGCAGATCTAGAATTCTCGATTCAAAATTTCGGCCTATGATGGCTTAGATTGCTAGGATTTCATTCACTAAACTCATAAAGGGTATAAAAACTTTATTTTAAAGTCATCAAAGACATAGAAACTAAGATTAGAGAACTCACATATTCTTAGAGAAGTTGCTTCGTCCTTGTACGCCTTTAGGTTTTGTGACCAAGTGCTTCCAAATCTTCAACATGCTTTGAAGTGAAAAATTTTGCATCTAACAACAAATATTAGTTGCTGGAAAGTCAGACATGTACTAGGATTCATGCAAAGAAAGAAGTCTCTATAAGATCAAGTCCATTTGGGGATTAGAATAAAGTTTCAACTGTAGGTTGGCATTTTGGGATAGGCTAGAGTAGTGGTAAGATTCCTTATACTTATAACCGCTTATTCTTGATTAGTGGATTTTCGGAAGTGGTGAATTGAAATTCACCTGGTGAGAGTTTTTGCCTTGCAAAAAGTTTTCTCCATTTGTTAACAAATCACTGTGTTAATTTAATTTTCACTGCACTTTAGTTTATTAGGTGATTTTTGAGTGCCTCCATAATTTACATATAATTTGGCCTAATTAATTAACTTGAGTAATTGAATTAATTAACTGAAGTCAATTTTTAAACCAACATTGGACAACTTGCTAATGCTCTTTCTATGACACATAAAAGAAAAAGATTATTATTATTATTTTGGATATAACTAGTTAAAAGTGGGAGATTTGTACCTTTTATATATATTTTCGTAAAAAACTCTAGTATGTGTCGATTAAGTTAGAAGGTTCTTAGTACCTACAAAAGTAAGATTCAGTCATCTTAGAGCACTATTGGAGTCCTAAATATATAGTTTGGGGCCTTGTGATAGAGAGTAATGCTCTATCCTTTATTCATTGAATTTATTAAAACTTTAAGTACTTGATGTTAGATTCTTTTAATTATTTTCATATATGATATATGGTATACCCAACTTTTCTTAAAAAAAAAAAAAAAAAAAAGCCATTGGAATGTTAAAAATCAATTCCAGTTTTTAGAAATGGCTGCTGATAGGATCACAGATTCACAATCATACATGTGAGCAATATTTGTGCACCATTATATGCGACATTAATGGTGGATGCACAACTTGTGAAATTTATCTAAACCTCCTCCAAACACGTTCCACAATCCACATTGCGGGATATGGAAAAGATAGTGTGGTGGTAACAGCCAAAGTGCTATATAAACATATGATACTCCATCCGTCAAGGTATGAGAAAAATCCAAAAACACTGTATACAACATATACTACTACTATAGTCACTAACTTAAGCATGTATTATTAGCTGTCACCAAATAGTGTCTTTCCAGATTCTATGTGTGATATTGTCATTACAGTTCTACCAAAGCTCGTGTAGATGCGTGACCATTGATATATTACACCATCAATTCTTTGTTTGTTTTTTTTTTTTTTTTTTTTTTTTGGTTGTTGATGAAATTGCATTATCAATTCAGATTAAATTCTATAAAGATGGGGTGTAAAACCTATATTTTACACCATCCAATAAGTGATTGCCACATTAGCATTTTATTTAAAATTTATTAAAATTCAATACATCCTATCATACCTAATAACATCTCAATAGATTCCCAATTTGGTTGGATTTATATATGGGTATTAAAATTGATTGAGTATGATTGTGTTTATTTTTAAATATGTGATAAGATGATGTGGCATGTTAGGATTGGAGGGGTAAATCATGGATTTTACACCACATCCTTATAGAATTTAATCTCCGCAAGTATCCAATGAGCTATAAATATATGTTATGTGCTACAGAATATCCTTGATTTACTACTAGATGGACTTCGTTTTGTAACAGCCAAGGGATCATTCTCATCTTAGAAATCCTAGACCTTGTTGTTGCCCAAGGATTCACATAGGGAATAGACTCTTAGCCTGTTTTGTGTAAAAAAAAAAAAAAATTCGAGTATCCGGTATCCCCCACTCATTAAATGAAAAAAAAAAAAAAAAAAAAAAAGAACCAAAATTTCCAATTGCTTCATTACTTTGTATTGAATACAAAGTAATGAAGCAATTGGAAATATTGGTTCATTTCTTCGGTGTTTTTTTTTTTTTTTTTAAAAAAAAAAATCTTAAAATAACTCAAAATATGACCAATCATAAATTCATAACCCTGTTTAAGCATAGGACCCAAGGGCAAGTTTACCTTTTCTTTTATATGGTTAAAGAAAAAAATAAATAAATAAAGAACCACAAGTTTGAGCATATGATATAATATAAAAAGATTTAGCTTTTTCATTATTTAACCATAATACAATAAATAAATGAATAAAAGAATTATTCTCTTTCTTGAGTCTACTGTCTAATATACTGCACTATATACATTACATGAATGCTCATTTCTCATGCAAGAGTTGAACATGTTTGGGTAGATGGGTCAAATAGGGCTGGGACCAAGTATTCCCTTCCATTAGCACCATTTGCATTATAGCTAGCACCTGTTGCAGGGTCCACCAAAAGGTCCCTGGGCCCGGCATAACCAGGATAAGCCCCCTTGCCGTACACACCAGGACAAGCCGATGCAGCCTCTAATGGTGCATCCTTTGGTCCTTGGAAGTAGCCATTGCCAAATGGGTTTGTAGTTGTACCAGCCAAGAGGCTAGCCAGGTTAATGACCATACCGTCCAAACCCACATCGTTGTTGGGGGCAGCCAGGGGTGGGCTCTGGGGTCCATAGACGGGCTGGTGGAATGGCCACGCGCATTGGCCTGGGCATTGAGTCTCCGAATTGCCAACCCAAATGTAAGTAAATTTGTTGCTTTTGCCTTGTACAGATGCACCCGTTAGAGAACCATGGTTTCCACACTTGCTCATACAAAAACCTTCAACTGCCACGTCATCTGATGTCAGAACTACGTTGATGGCATTTGCTTGGGCACCCTTTGATGCCAACTGTTCTATTTGCTGACTTGAGAGTGATTTGCCTAAGGAGTAAGTCTCATCAATGATCTGGGTACCCATTGAGAGTACTAGAGTGATTGAAGGGGTTCTTTGAGTTGCTGAGTTGGTAGTATTTATCAGTGGTTTTCCACCAGGTGGCAACTGAGGGTTGAGCTTTTGTGGGTGTGGAAGTAGAAAGGGAGGCAATGAAATCTGAGATAATAGCTCTTTGTGAGGGCTTGAATTTGCCATACCAGATGAGATCGATGGAGATTTTTCCAGTGAGAAGAGGACCATTGTGGTATTGGAAGAGTAAAGGTTGTTGGGTTTCAGCTGAATCAGCAAGTCTCCTTGCTGCCAAGTTGAAGTGGAAGAGAGAGATTAGTAGAACTAGCTGTAGTAATAGGTGTGTGTAAACTAAAGAAGCCATGATAAGTTTTTTGAAGCGTTTACTAAGTACAAAAGATTAGGAGTTGAGAACTAATTGGGAAAGTAAAGAAGCTGAGAAGCTGAGAATACAATGTGGAGCTGGGATTGTAGAGAAGAAACTACCAGGAAAGGGTTCAAGAGTGGGCGTGGGATGCCAGCATGATAATTGATAAACGCGTTAGTTTTTTTATAATTTGTGTCCGTCCCCTCTTTTTTAGCCCTTGCTTTCAAGTTTCAACCAAATCCACTTTCAAGTCAATAACAGGTGGTGGGGAATGGGAAAGATTTAGCGCTTCTGGTCTAGACTCTAGACTTATATGAGGAAGGAATGAATTGAACGTCCTATGATGGTTCGTCTTAATCCACATATAGGATACGATCTAATGATACTTTACCCGTTCACCCCTTTTTTTTTATATCCATTTTTTTTCTTTCAAATTTTATGTTTTAAGGCTGAATATATTTTCCCCACTTTTTAAAATGTGAATATTTTTCTCATTAATTATAGATATTTATGTAAAATAATGGTTGTAAAAATGTGTATGATGATATTTTCCCTCTGATATGTGTTTGACTTTTTCCAGTGAATATTTTTCTCATCAAATATAGATATTTATGTAAAATAATGGAGGTAAAAGAGTGAAATTCCAAATATATACATTCATCTTCTATCAAATATATATATATATATGTGTGTGTGTGTGTGTGTGTGTGTGTGTTTGTGTGTATTCATCTTGGGAGGTGAGATTCTTTGTTAAGTGGACAATATGTTTACAATTCATGTTTTGTTTACATTTAGGAGTTAGTTGCGTGAATTGTCTTGGAATTAATTATCAAATAATGTTTCCATTAGCAGGCACACAAAAAAAGGCTATACTTTTGCAATAGCTTATCTGGACCAGCTTAGTTTTGCATTAAAATTTAAAAGCGATCTATTTATGCAGTGGATCTTACTTGACTAAAGGACTCTTTAATGATGGTAAAGCTATGTAATTCCGGGATACATTACATAACTAGCATAGTGATGAATGGGTGATCCGTTCTTGGTTTTGGAGCATTAGAGCTAAAAAATAGTAATTTGGCACAATAGAACTTTCATCAAAGCTTGCTCTAAAAAATTTAATTTTTTAAATCACTCCACTCATTTCTTATATGATAGTTCCTTAAAGTAATGTAATGTGTTACTGGACACGTGTTTATGATCGTTATTTAGTATTAGTCTGCCACTGCATAAATTTGCAAAATATATGAAATGGTTTTCGGGATGCTAATGCTCTTACCAGGACACTTAAAAAAAACTATTTTATTAATATTTTGGATATAGATAGTGAAAATGGAGGATTTGAACCTTCAATTGAGTTACAAAGTTTTTGTACTTGGCTACAAAAGAATGATTCAATCATTTAAGAGCACTTATTGGAGTCCTAAATAAATTGGTTTAAGGCCTAGTGATATTGACAGAGAGTAATGCTCTTTTCTTTATTCATTGAATTTGTTAAAATTTGTAGTACTTAAGTATTAGATTCTTTTAATTATTCTCATATTCCCAACTGTTTTTTTAAAAAAGAATTGAAATGTAGAAAATCAATTCAACCTTTTACATTCTTCTAGAAAAAAAAAAAATTGAAGTTTTTTCAAATGGCTGTTGTATGGGCTAAAATCTGATTCTAACTAATTGGGTTGGGCTAATATTCAAGACAATTAATTTGTAGAAATGAATTTTTAGGATTAACAGTTGAGTCTAAATTAATATTTCCACTCAAAGAACTAAAAACAAAGAATTGCAAGATAAATTTGTATGATAAAACAAGACTTATATTTTATTTCTTCTTCCTCGAAATTTCCAACAAGGTTTTCAAAACCAGATTAGACCAGGAGGTAGGACCGTGAAAACTAAGAACCATGATGAAAATCAGTTTTTTAAGTATAAAGAACTAGATTTTTTGTTAATTCCGTAAACCCCTAAAACCGAGGTTGGACCGCACGAACCGGTGGCAAGAACCGTGCGATCCAACCCCTTAGCAATTTTTTTTTTTTTTATATAAAAACAACTTAACGCAATTTTATTTTACTTAATTAAATTATCCATCTCATACAAGGAATAAAAAAAATTATAATTAAAATCCTTTGAAGATATTCAACTTTACTTCAAAAATTAATCATAAATTTTAATGTTTTCATGGTTATTATTTTATTTTATTAACATTCTTATTTAATTATTAAATATATGCTTGAAAATCATTAAATTTCCCTCACCTATATAGATATGTTAGTCAATTTTGTTAGTTTTATAAATTTAATATCTATATTTAGGCTTTAATTAATTATAACGTCATCACGATTCGACCTCGGTTTAATCTCAAAAACCTTAAACCTCTCCCTTTTACGGTTCAATGAACGATTCGGGTCTGAAAACCTTAATTTCCAAAGAGCATTTAAACTTAAAGAAAGATACAGGAGTGGACTTCTCTCAATACTCCTAGCATTCTCTTTTTTCTCTTTCTATTTCTAGATCTGGTCCTGTACATAGGGAATCTACCACCATTTGTAATCTTAGTGCTTCAATCTTGGCCATCCACCTAGGGGTTGGGTGATTCTTTCCACATGATACTTGTCCCATCCTTCTCCTCTCATCCTTTCGATGTTGTGGTGAGCAGGTAATAAGCTGTTATGGCACTGTCAGGTGTCATTCATCCATTAATGCTACATACTTGGTTGGTGCAATGCGTTTAATGTGAATGTAATGGTGTCTTTGCTAAGAAGTTTCCTTCAATTTTTGCCTAGGATTGTTACAGTTATGGCGTTACCTTCCTCGGGCTGACATGTTCAGTTTTGTGAAGCACCGACGCGGCTCCAGAGGAGCCGCACCAGAGTCAGACTCGGCCAAACGCGGCGACGCGGCAGGGACGCCGCTGACCGCGAGTCCGTGCCGCGTCGGGCCGCGTCCTGCCATGTGGCATCGCCGACTCGTGCCGACGCGGCGCGAATCGGGCCGACTCGGGTCGTATCAGCCGTATCGGCCGATTCGGCCGAATCCAAAATTTTCGGTTCTGGCCGAAATTAAAAAAAAAAAAAAAAAAAAAAAAAAAAAAAAAAAGGTGCGAAACGCACCGTTTGACCTAACCTAAAAATACATTAGGAACTCCTCACTTGATCCAAAACCCACCCTTTCAGTCCGTCCCTCATCTCTCTTTCTCTCTGTGCTCTCCGCGCGCGGCTCTGCCTCCGACCTTCCCTCTCTGCCGTGTTCTCTCCTTTAGGTTTGCTCTCTCTTTTCTTTACTTCCCTTTTAGTCTCTATTTCTCTCTTCTCTGTGCTGTGTTTGTTGTGTGTGTGTGTGCTTGTTTTTTAACCCGATTTCGTCCCTCTCTGTTGTGTTTGTGTGCTTGTTCGTCCCTCTCTGTTGTGTTTGTGTGCTTGTTAATTATCTTTTATTTTGTTTTAGTTTCGAACTTGTGAGTTGTAGTCTAATTTCCAAACATTATGGAATGTTTTAGTTTTAATCTTGTGGGTTGTATTGAATTTATGAACATCTTGTTTTAATTATTATCTACTATTGCTCTTAAATTTGGTATATGTTTATATAATGTGAAAAAGTGTGCTTAGCAATATATTAAAAATATAAATAAATATATTTTTAATAATTTTTTAATCGCCGAGTCCCGCCGCACCCGCACCCACCTTTTTCAAAAATTGCCGAGTCCCGCACCCGCACCCGAGTCCCGAAACGCACCCGTGCTTCCTAGGTTCAGTTCAGTCCAAGAGTTTTTCACCTTGGCTTGTCCTTCACTCTGTTCCTTCCTCGGGCTAACTACCTCCTCAGATGGTCTTTTCCTGCGGCCTATCTCGGCCTTCCTATCTCATTTGAACCTCTGGTTGGGCGCATTTAGACTCCGACTTAGGCCCAATTTGCTACAAATCTCTTGGTCCTCACAGCTATTGATAGGATCACAATCAAACATGTTAGCAATATTTACGCACCATTATGTGACAAATTAATGGTGGATGCACAACTTGAGAAATTTAGTTGAACCTCCTCCAAATACGCTCTACGATCCACATTGCAAGATATAGCAAAGATTATGGGGTTAAAAACCAAAGTGCTATATAAAAATATAGTACTCCACATACCAAGGTATGAGAAAATTCTAAAGATACTATAGTGTATACAACATATACTGCCACTATGAGCTCTAACTTTAGTATCAAAGTATCTTTGGTTGTCACTAAATCGGGGTCTTTCCAAACTCTGTGATTTTGGCATAACAGTTCTTCCAAAGCTCGTGTAGATGTGTGACCACCGATTTGTTGTATCATTAGTTCTATCAGTATCCAAGGAGCTATAAATATACGTTAATGTGCTATTGGATATCCTTGACCCACGAAATGAACCAGATTTTAATTGCAATTGAAGCAAACCAGGACCAAAAATAATTTCATAACCCTGTTTTGAACCATATTGTGGGTGCTTGACTCCACACAAAGGATTTTGTTCGCTTTGGGGAGCCAGGCCCTCACGAATTTGTCCCCCGACCGAGTGCAGGCGTTCACCCCTTTGAGGCAACTTAGTCCCACATCGGAAGGAGAACCCTCCCACTAGCGCTTTATATGCTTCTGAAGCTTGCACTAGTGTACCACTACTACATATGCTTCTGGAGCTTGCACTAGTGGTCAGAAGCATATAAGGTCCTAGTGGGAGGGTTCTCCTTCCGATGTGGGACTAAGTTGCCTCAAAGGAGTGAACGCCCGCACTCGGTCGGGGGACAAATTCGTGAGGGTCTGGCTCCCCAAAGCGAACAAAATCCTTTGTGTGGAGTCAAGCACCTACACATATATATTTTGTTTGCCTTTGGTTATTGAGTTAAAATTCACTATGGTCCATTTGGATGGTATATCAATAAGGATCCCCAAGTTTAGGCAGAGGATGCAAGGGCATTTGTACCTTTTCTTTTATATAGAAAATAGTAAATACCAACAATAATTTAAAAAAAAAAAAATTGAAGAAGAGGAAGAAGAACCACAAGTCTGAGCATATGATATAAAAGATACAGGCTATAGCATTTTCATTATTTAACCATGATACAATTAATAAATGAATCAAAGAATTAATCCTATTCTTGAGTCTACTGTCTAATATACTGCACTAACACACTATACATTAACTTGCGGGCACATATTATGTTCATTTCTCAGACTAGAGTTGAACATGTTTGGGTTGATGGGTCAAAGAGTGCAGGAAGTAAGTACTTCCTTCCATTTGCACCATTTGCATTATAGCTAGCACCAGTCGCAGGGTCCACCAAAAGGTCCCCAGCATAACCAGGGTAAGCCCCCTTGCCATACACACCAGGACAAGCAGATGCAGCCTCTAATGGTGCGTCCTTTGGTCCTTGGAAGAAGCCATTTCCAAATGGGTTTGTAGTTGTACCAGCCAAGAGGCTAGCCAGGTTGATGACCATACCATCCAGACCCACATCGTTGTTGGGTGCAACCAGGGGTGGGCTCTGGGGTCCATAGATGGGCTGGTGGAATGGCCACGCGCATTGGCCTGGGCATTGAGTCTCCGAATTGCCAACCCAAATGTAAGCAAACTCGTAGCTTTTGCCTTGAACAGATGCACCCTTTATAGATCCATGGGTTCCACACTTGCTCATACAAAAGCCTTCAACTGCCACATCATTTGATGTCAAAAGCACGTTGATAGAATTTTTCTGGGCACCCTTTGATGCCAACTGTTCTATTTGCTGATTTGAGAGTGATTTGCCTAAGGAGTAAGTCTCATCAATTATCTGTGTACCCATTGAGAGACCAAGAGTGGAGGGCTTCTTAGAGTTGACTAGGTGGTAGTATTTATCTGTGGTTTTCCACCAGGTGGCAACAGATGGTTGAGCTTTTGTGGGTGTGGAAGTAGAAAGAGAGGCAATGAAATCTGAGATAATAGCTCTTTGTGAGGGTTTGAATTTGCCATACCAGATGAGATTAATGGAGATTTTTCCAGTGAGAAGAGGACCATTATGGTATTCGAAGAGTAAAGGTTGTTGGGTTTCAGCTGAATCAGCGAGTCTCCTTGCTGCCAAGTTGAAATGGAAGAAAGAGAATACAAGAACTAGTTGTAGTAATAGATGTGTGGAAACTAAAGAAGCCATGATTAATTTTTGAGCTGTTTAGTAAGTAGTAAAGATTAGAAGTTGAGAAAGTAAAAGAAGCTTAGAATACAATGTGGAACTGGGATTGTTGAGAAGAAGAATTGTGAGAAGATATATATAGTGCCCAAGAAGTGTGGGTGAGAAACTACACGGTAGGTGACTCACTCAAGGGATTTGAATCGTGGCAGTGAGTTGCCAGCATGATAATTGATTAACCGCGTTGTTTTTTAATTACTTTGTGTGCGTCCTCTGTTTCTAGCTTCGCTTACAAGTTTCAGCCGAATCCACTTTCGAGTCAATATCATAAACAGGTGGTAGCCAGCCATGTGACCGAATGGGAAAGACTTAGTGCTTCTGGTCTAGACTTATATGAGGAAGGAATGAATTGAACGTCCTACGATGGTTCATGTTAATCTACATATAGGATATGTTTCTCAAAAAAAAAAAAAAAAAAAAAAAAAAAAAAAAAAACATATATGTTTCTCAAAAAAAAAAAAAAAAAAAAAAAAAAAAAAAAAACATATAGGATATAGTCTAATGATACTTTACCCTCTCTTTTTTATATCCATTTTTTTAAAATTCATTTTTATATTTTTTGTACTTTTTACAATGTGAATATTTTTCTCTTCAATTATAGATATTTATGTAATATAATGGAGGTAAAAGAGTATATGATGATATTTTCCCCATGATATATATTTAACTTTTTCTTTCTTTTTTATTTTATTTTAAGAAATCGTATTTTAAACTATAAGATTTCAAAAGGTAACAAATTAAATGCTCAGCTTGTATTAAATCTTAATTACAATTACATTGCAATTCCAAATATATACGCTTCACTACATCTTAGGGCCTTAGGGGTGAAATTATTACTATTCTCTGTTTGTTTTGGAGTAAAATATTTTCATTTTATAGTGTTTGGTAATGTATTGGAAATTACTCAAGTTCTAGTGTTTCTACATTGTAAAATGCAAAAAGAAAAAAAAAAAAAAAAAAGCTTCAATAAGAAACAACGCAAACTCAAAATTCTCAAATTTTAATAAAAAAACACAACCATGAATAAATCATGAATCAAACCCAAACTCAAATTAGCCCCCCCCCCCCCCCCCCAAAAAAAAAAAAAAAAAAAAACCAAATTTGCCCAAGCACATATTTGCAAGAAAAAAAACCCAAATATGCCAATAAACCTAGATTTGCCAAAAACCTAGATCATGAAAGAACCTTCAAATTGGAGATCAAATAGTATTTTTTTGTGTGGCATGCAATTAATTGAGGTGTGGAAGTATTGAATGTTGAACTCTACACTAGTAAAGCCTTAGAAGATCACAAAATGATGATGAGTGTTGATACTCATTTTCGCAACTAATGTATTATGTTTTATTTTATTCTTTTAAGCATGGCCCAAGCCCATGCGACTTATTGGGGAAACTAAGAAAGTATAGCTTGGAGGGTATGGGTCGGCTTCTTTTGGACCTTTTGCATGAGCCTAACCCATGCATGCTACCAAGTGGGCAAGGGACACTGGTAGCACTTTAGGCTCATAGAGGAGGTCTTGTACCCAAAATTTCCACCTCAAAAGAGGTTTTATGCTCTAGGTGACTGTGCCCCTAATTTTTCAGCCTAACTCCATTTTCCACACCAAAACACAACTAACTCTAAGAAAAAGGCTGCACAGCCTAGCTCACTCAGCCACCCAAATACAATCTCCAAGGACCTGCAATGTCTAGGAAACATCAGCCCATGAATTTAGGCTCCTTTATTTTCCAAACTATGCAGAAAGCAAGGCATCCCTCTTACCCAATTAAATCAAATCTAACTATAACTTTTTTAATTCATACCTTAGGGTTCAAAACATTTTCTATTGACCAAAAACAGTTGCTTAGACCACCCCAAGTCCAATACAAAATGCCCCAATTAGATTCAAAATAAAGGAGCCACGTTCTACTCACATACTTGAAACTTCAGAGCAAAACCTCATTTAGCCAGTCAACAATCTCACAATTCCAAAGCTTGGGAGTGGAAACATGGGTACAGGGGAACCTTCCTTCTCTTTCTCACAACCTCTTTCAATTTCCTCTTCTCGGTAACTATGGGTCAAAGTTTCAGACCTGTTGAAACATGTTTTCCCCATAGAGCTTAAACTTGAGAGCAAAAACCCACTGAGCCAGGAAACATTCTCACAATTCTGAACCTTAGGGGGGTGGAAATATGGGTTCAGAAGAACCTTTCCTCTCTTCCTCACAACCTCTCTCAATTCCCTCTTCTCGGTGACTTTGGGTTGAAGTTTCAGACCTATTATGTTTTTATGATTTTCTACACTTTTGTTATATACATTTTGATTCTCTCCTGTCAAAGCACCATTAACCTTTTGTTCATTATACATTTGGAATTTTGGGCTTGATTCTCCACAATAAACACCTCTAAAGAACCCAATGGGAGATTTGGGCTATTCTCACATTTTCGGCCCTTGTCGCAAAAACGTCCCCGACAATGAGTTTCTACCATCTTCTTCTATCTTTAAGAAACTGCCCTGTTGGGTGTTGCTAAAGAAGGTGGAGCCATTACTGGGTGGGACCGTGGGAGAAAGGGATCAAAGGGGGCTGGGTTGTGGAGAGAAAATTGAGAGGGAGAGAGAGTGTGGGAGGGAGAGAGTATGAAAGGGGCATTGGGCCTAAGAGGGAGCAATAAATGTAAAATATTTTACCAAAATTTCAAGTGTAAAATATTTTACACAAATTTGATTAAGTTGATTGGGTTAGCTGAAAACATTTTACTTTTGACTAAATATTTTACTGTAAAATAAACACTGTAAAATGTAAAAATATTTTTTTTGAAAATATTTTATACGAAACAAACAGAGCATTAAGGGTGAGATTATTAGTTAAGTGGTGAATTTGTTTACAAGTCATGTCTTGGACTTAATTATCAAATAATGTTTCCATTCACAAGCACACAGAGGCTTTAATTTTGCAATTGCTGATCTAGATCATCTTAGTTTTGCATTAAAAGAGAGTTACTTCATAATTTTGGCCAAAATGGGTATTTACCCCTTTCGCCAAAACTATCTAGCAAAATGCTCATATTTTAAACTTGATTTTCTATAAATCGAGTTTCAATGAAAAACTAGATTTTTAGAAAACTGAGTTTAAAACATGGGCATTTTGTGAGATAGTTTTAAAATATGAGCATTTTGCTAGAAGGTTTTGGCGAAATCAAACTTAAAAAAAATAATAATAAATAAAAAATACATGGAACTTGAGTTCCATGTAAAATTTCTCACATTACTCGAATTTTTAAGATTCAAGTTTTAAAACAGATGCATTTTGTTAGATAGTTTCAGAACATGAGCATTTTACTACATCTTTTAGGCGAAAGGGGCAAATGCCTATTCTAACCTCGTAATTTTGTTTAATTTCTGATTTCTTAGTTTTTCGGTTACACCTACAAAAATTGGAACAAACTACGTTAATCGGTTTGGTGTGTGCATTTTTGGTTTTGTGGATTTAATTGAATTTGGGTTTTCCCACTTTAATGAAATCCATCTCTGGAGTGGATCTTATTTGACTAAAGGATTTTTTTAATGATGGTAAAGCTGTGTAATTCCTGGATATATTACGTAACAAGCATAGTGGCGATTGGTGAATGGAAGATCCGTTCTTGGTTTTGGAGCATTAGAGCTAAAAAATTGTAATTTGACACAGTAAAGAACTTTCATCAAAGCTTGCTCTAAAAAAATTTAATTTTGTAGACCACTCCACATTTCTTCCATGATGGTTCATTAAAATAATGTAATGTGTTTTTGGATGTGTTATTATTGTCATTTATTATTAGTTTGCCATTGCATAAATTTGCAAACCGTATGAGATGGTTCTCTCCAGATGCTATTGGTCTTACTACGACACTCTAAATTTTTTTTTTTTTTTTTGGATATAGATAGTTAAAAGTGGGAGAGTTGAATCTTCAATGTTTTCATTGGAAATTCCAGTATATGTCAATTGAGCTATAAGGTTTTTGGTAGTTGGCTACAAAAGAATAATTCTATCATCTAAGAGCACTTATTGGAGTCCTAAATAAATTGGTTTAAGGCCTAGTGATAGCGATAGAGAGTAATGCTCTTTCCTTTATTCATTGAATTTGTTAAAATTTGTAGTACTTTAGTGTTAGATTCTTTTAATTATTCTCGTATAGACATATACACAACTGTTTCTAAAAAATGAATTAAAACGTAGAAAATTGATTCAAGTTTTTACAAATGTCCATTGATAGGATCACAGTCGTACTTGTGAGCAATACTTGTGCACCGTTATGGTGCCATATTAATGGTGGATGCAGAATTTGAGAAATTTAGCTAAACTTCCTCCAAACATGCTCTTTGATCCACATTGTGGGATATGGCAAAGATTATAGGGGTAACAGCCAAAGTGCTATATGATACTCCACATGTGAAGGTATAAAAAAATTCTAGAAAAACTGAACGCAACATTTACTACCACTATATACGCTAACTTAAGCATCAAAGTATATTTGGCTATCACCAAATTGGTGTCTCTCCAAACTCTGCGTGGTTTTGTTATTACAATTCTTCCAAAACTTGTGTAGACGCGTGACCATTGATTTATTGCATAATCAGTTCTGTGAGTATCCAATGAGCAATAAATATATATTATGTGATACAGGATGTCCATGACCATGACTCATTTTACTACTTGATGGACTTCATTTTGTAACAGCTAAGGAATCATTCCCATCTCAGAAATCTTGGACCTTGTTGTCACCCAAGGATTAGCATATGGAGTAGATTCCTAGCTTGTTTTATGTAAAAACATTCTATTCTCCCCAAATGTTTCATTATTTTCGTTTTGTGTTCCCAAGCTCAATGAAATCAACTCAAACAAAGTTTTCTTTCTAATATTAAAATAACTCAAAACACGACCAATCGTAATTTCATAACCTTGTTTTAAACGTACTATAATATATATTGTGTTTGCCTTTGAATTGAGTTAGAATTCATTGGATATCAATATATTAAAAATGACCACAAAGACCACAAAGATATGAGTGCTCACCGTGATAGCATCCCTATTTGTCGATAACTCCCTCTCATGGGCTTCTCATGGCTGCTGAACTCTGGGGTCTTCGTAATGGTTTGGACTTGGTTCGAAATCTTAACATTAGAAAGCTCTACATCTAGATTAATGCAAAAGAAGTGGTCCCTTCTCACCTCCTATGGTTATTCTTCATCCGATTCATCTCAACTCTGTAGTACTTTGATCATTAATTGCAAGTCTCTCCTCTAGTTTTTTGAGAAGACTCACATCCACCTCACCTACTTCGAAAAAAATCAATATATAGAACTTTTGGCCAAGGAAGAATCTTCTATTAGTGCAAGTTTTATTTTGCATTCACATCCTCCTTTTTATATTTTGTACCAGTTATATGATGATGCTTGGGGTGTTTCCTACCGCAGACTTTGAATTAAATTTCATTTTCACCATAAATAAATAAATAAACAAGAAAAGAAAAGAAGAGAGGACCACAAAGTTTAAGCATAGGATACAAAGGGAAATTTTCTTTTATATGGTAAGAAAAAGGAAGAAGAAGAACCGCAAGTCTGAGCATATGATATAAAAAGCTATAGAATTTTCATTAATTAACCATAATACAACAAATAAATGAATCAAAGAATTAATCTTTTTCTCGAGTCTACTGTCTAATATACTGCACTATACATTAACGTGTGGGCACATTACATGTTCATTCCTCAGACTCAGACTAGAGTTGAACACGTTTGGGTAGATGGGTCCAAGAGTGCTGGGACCAAGTATTTCCTTCCATTAGCACCATTTGCATTATAGCTAGCACCAGTCGCAGGGTCCACCAAAAGGTCCCCAGCATAACCAGGGTAAGCGCCCTTGCCATACACACCAGGACAAGCCGATGCAGCCTCTAATGGTGCATCCTTTGGTCCTTGGAAGTAGCCATTTCCAAATGGGTTGGTAGTTGTACCAGCTAAGAGACTAGCCAGGTTGATGACCATTCCATCCAGACCCACATCGTTGTTGGGGGCAACCAGGGGTGGGCTCTGGGGTCCATAGATGGGCTGGTGGAATGGCCACGCGCATTGGCCTGGGCATTGAGTCTCCGAATTGCCAACCCAAATGTAAGCAACCTTGTAGCTTTTGCCCTGAACAGATGCACCCTTTAGAGATCCATGGGTTCCACACTTGCTCATACAAAAGCCTTCAACTGCCACATCATTTGATGTCAAAACCACGTTGATAGCATTTTTTTGGGCACCCTTTGATGCCAACTGTTCTATTTGCTGATTTGAGAGTGATTTGCCTAAGGAGTAAGTCTCATCAATGATCTGTGTACCCATTGAGAGACCAAGAGTGGAGGGCTTCTTAGAGTTGACTAGGTGGTAGTATTTTTCTGTGGTTTTCCACCAGGTGGCAACAGATGGTTGAGCTTTTGTGGGTGTGGAAGTAGAAAGAGAGGCAATGAAATCTGAGATAATAGCTCTTTGAGAGGGCTTGAATTTGCCATACCAGATGAGATTAATGGAGATTTTTCCAGTGAGAAGAGGACCATTATGGTATTCGAAGAGTAAAGGTTGTTGGGTTTCAGCTGAATCAGCGAGTCTCCTTGCTGCCAAGTTGAAATGGAAGAAAGAGAATACAAGAACTAGCTGTAGTAATAGATGTGTGGAAACTAAAGAAGCCATGATGAATTTTGGAGCTGTTTAGTAAGTAGTAAAGATTAGAAGTTGAGAAAGTAAATGAAGCTGAGAATACAATGCGGAACTGGGATTGCTGAGAAGAAGAATTGTGAGAAGATATATATAGTGCCCAAAAGTGTGGGTGAGAAACTACACGGTAGGTGACTCGCTCAAGGAATTTGAGTAGTGGCAGTGAGATGCCAGCATGATAATTGATTAACCGCGTTGTTTTTTAATTACTTTGTGTGCGTCCTCTTTTTCTAGCCTCGCTTTCAAGTTTCAGCCGAATCCACTTTCAAGTCAATATCGTAAACAGGGGGTAGCCAGCCATGCGACTGAATGGTAAAGATTTAGTGCTTCTGGTCTAGACTTATATGAGGAAGGAATGAATTGAACGTCCTACGAGGGTTCATGTTAATCTACGTATAGGATATAAGTCTAATGATACTCTACCCTCTTCTTTTTATATCCCTTTTTTGACATTCATTTTTATATTTTTTCCACTTTTTAAAATGTGAATGTTTTTCTCTTCAATTATAGATATTTATGTAATATAATGGACGTAAAAGAGTATATGATGATGGATTTGGTTTACTTCCAGTATTTTTTTAACTAAAATCTCATTTTGTTTTAATGAATATCGGAGGTAAACCAAATTTTATGATGATATGTTTTCCATGATATATATATTAAAACTTTTTTTTCCTTTTTTTTTTAATTTTACAAAATTGTATTTTAAACTTTGGGATTTCAGAAGGCAACAAATTAAATGTTTAGCTCATATTAAATCTTAATTACAATTACATTGCAATTCCAAATATATACGCTTCACTGCATCTTAGGGCCCTAGGGATGAGATTATTACTATTCTCTATTTGTTTCAGAGTAAAATATTTTTAGATGTAAAATATTCATTTTATAGTATTTGGTAATGTATTGGAAATTACTCAAGTTCTAGTGTTTCTACATTGTAAAATGAAGAAAAAAAAATCTTCAATAAGAAACAACGCAAACTCAAAATTCTCACCAACTTAAACTAAAATTCTCCAATTTTAATTATTAAAAAAAAAAAAAAAAAAAAAAAAAAAAAAAAAAAAAACAACAACAACAACAACCATGAATCAAACCCAAACTCAAATTAGCTCCCAAAAAAAAAAAACCAGCCCAAGCACAGATTTGCAAAAAAAAAAAAAAAAAAAAAAAAAAAAAAACCGAAATATGCCAATAAACCCAAATCTGCCAAAAACCCAAATCATAAAAGAACCTTGAAATTGGAGATCAAATAGTTTTTTTTTTCTTTTTTTTTTTTTGGGCATACAATTGAGCTGTGGAAGTATTGAACGTTGAATGGTCTCTATGCTGGTAAAGCCTTAGAAGATCACAAAATGATGTTGAGTTTCCACCATCTTCTCCTATCTTGGAGAGACTACTGCGCTAGGTGTAGCTGAAGAAGGTGGAGCTGTTAATGGGTGGGACCGTAGGAGAGAGGGATCAAAGGGGGCTAGGTTGTGCAGAGAAAATTGAGTGGGAGAAAGAGCATGAGAGGGAGAGAGTATGAGAGGGATATCAAGACTTAAAGGGAGCAGTAAATGTAAAATATTTTACCAAAATTTCAAGTGTAAAATATTTTACACAAATTTGCTTAAGTTGATTTGGTTGATTGAAAATATTTTACTTTTGACCAAATATTTTACTGCAAAACAAACACTGTAAAATGTGAAAATATATTTTTTTAAATGTGAAAATATTTTTTTGAAAATATTTTATATCGAAACAAACGAAGCATTAGAGGTGAGATTATTAGTTAAGTGGTGAATTTGTTTACAAGTCATGTCTTGGACTTAATTATCAAATAATGTTTCCATTCACAGGCACACAAAGGCTTTAATTTTGCAATTGCTGATCTAGATCATCTTAGTTTTGCATTGAAAGAGAGTTACTTTGTAATTTTGTTTAATTTCCACTACGTGATTTCTTAGTTTTTCAATTACACCTACAAAAATTGGAACAAACGACGTTGATCGCTTTGGTGTGTGCATTTTTGGTTCGTGGATTCAATTGAATTTGGGTTTTCCCACTTTAATGAAATCCATCTCTGCAGTGGTTCTTATTTGACTAAAGGATTTTTTAATGATGGTAAAGCTGTGTAATTCTAGGATATTTTACATAACAAGCATAGTGGTGATTGGTAAATGGAAGTTCCGTTCTTGGTTTTGGAGCATTAGAGCTAAAAATTGTAATTTGACACAGTAAGAAACTTTCATCAAAGCTTGCTCTAAAAAAATTTAATTTTTTAGACCACTCCACTCATTTCTTCTATGATGGTTCATTAGAATAATTCAATGTGTTGTTGGATGTGTTTTTTTTTTTTTTTTTGTCATTTATTATTGGTTTTCCATTGCATAAATTTGCAAACCATATGAGATGGTTCTCTCCAGATGCTAATGGTATTACTATGATGCTTTAAAAAATATATTTTTTTATTATTATTTTGGATATAGATAGTTAAAAGTGGAAGAGTTGAACCTTCAATATTTTTGTTGGAAACTCCAATACGTGTCAATTAAGTTACAAGGTTTTTGGTACTTGGCTACAAAAGAACAATTCAATAATCTAAGAGCACTTATTGGAGTCCTAAATAAATTGGTTTAAGGCCTCGTGATAGCGATAGAGAGTAATGCTAGGGTTTCTTAGCCTTAATTTTTCAAAATTAGATTTATTTAGTTCATAAAAAAGTTACATTTTTCCAAAAACATCTTTCTCAAGTCAATTTCAATATGATCAAATCCTAAACCAACCTTAAGTTTTAGAATTCCAACATCATTAGAGAATTGGGGCTCAAGTCGTAAGAGGTATAAAATGTGGTGTCAACAAATGATTTATTGCATCATCAATTCTATGAGTATCCAATGAGCAATAAATATATACTGTCATACAGGATATCCATGACTCATTTTACTACTAGATGGACTTCATTTTGTAACAGCTTAGGAATCATTCCCATCTTAGAAATCTTGGACCTTGTTGTCGCCCAAGGATTAGCATATGGAGTAGATTCTTAGCTTGTTTTATGTAAAAACATTCCCCAAATGCTTCATTATTTTCGTTTTGTGTTCTCAAGCTCGATCAACAAAATCAACTCGAACAAAGTTTTTTTTTTTTTTTTTTTTAAATATTAAAATAACTCAAAACTAGACCAATCATAACTTCATGACCTTGTTCTAAACCACTATTCACTATAATATATATTGTGTTTGCCTTTGAATTGAGTTAGAATTCATTGTATATCAATATATTAAAAATGACCACAAAGAAGATCGACCTCTTCTTCTCCTTACCTATCAAAGATATGAGTGCTCACCATGATAGCATCCCCATTAGTCGATTACTCCATCTCATGGGCTTCTTCAAACTAAACAAGGATGGTTTTGTATGTGGCAATCCCTTAGTATAGCTAATGCTGGTGGGCTTATTTGGGCTAGCAATTGCAAGGGCTCTTGGATTGGGAGTTTTTCTAAAAGTATTGGCCACAACCACTCCATGGCTGCTAAACTCTGGGGTCTTCGTAATGGTTTTGACTTGGTTTGAAATCTTAACATTAGAATGCTCTACATCTAGATTAATGCAAAAGTAGTGGTCCCTTCTCACCTTCCATGGTTATTCTTCATCCAATTCATCTCTCCTATGTAGTACGTTGATCATTAATTGCAAGTCACTCCTCCAGTTTTTTGAGGAAACTCATGTCCATCTCACCTAATTCGAAAAAAAAATCAATACACGGACCTTTTGGCCAAAAAAGATCTTCTATTAGTGCAAGTTTTATTTTGTATTCACACCCTCCTTTTTATATTTTGTACCAGTTATATGATGATGCTTGGGGTGTTTCCTAACGTAGACTTTGAATTAAATTTCCTTTGCACCAAAAAAATAAATAAATAAATAAAAAAGAAGAAGAAGAAAAGAAAAGAGGAGAGGACCACAAAGTTTAAGCATAGGATACAAAGGGCAATTTTTTTTTATATGGTAAGAAAAAGGAAGAAGAAGAACCGCAAGTTTGAGCATATGATATAAAAAGTTATAGAATTTTCATTAATTAACCATAATACAATAAATAAATGAATCAAAGAATTAATCTCTTTCTCGAATCTATTGTCTAATATACTGCACTATACATTAACGTGTGGGCACACTACATGCTCATTCCTCAGACTCATAATAGAATTGAACATGTTTGGGTAGATGGGTCAAAGAGTGCTGGGACCAAGTATTTCCTTCCATTAGCACCATTTGCATTATAGCTAGCACCAGTCGCAGGGTCCACCAAAAGGTCCCCAGCATAACCAGGGTAAGCCCCCTTGCCATACACACCAGGACAAGCAGATGCAGCCTCTAATGGTGCATCCTTTGGTCCTTGGAAGTAGCCATTTCCAAATGGGTTTGTAGTTGTACCAGCCAAGAGGCTAGCCAGGTTGATGACCATACCATCCAGACCCACATCATTGTTGGGGGCAACCAAGGGTGGGCTCTGGGGCCCATAGATGGGCTGGTGGAATGGCCACGCGCATTGGCCTGGGCATTGAGTCTCCGAATTGCCAACCCAAATGTAAGCAAATTTGTTGCTTTTGCCTTGAACAGATGCACCCGTTAGAGATCCATGGGTTCCACACTTGCTCATACAAAAGCCTTCAACTGCCACATCATTTGATGTCAGAACTATGTTGATGGCATTTGCTTGGGCACCTTTTGATGCCAACTGTTCTATTTGCTGATTTGAGAGTGATTTGCCTAAGGAGTAAGTCTCATCAATGATCTGGGTACCCATTGAGAGTACAAGAGTGGAGGGCTTCTTTGAGTTGCTGAGCTGGTAGTATTTATCAGTGGTTTTCCACCAGGTTGCAACAGAGGGTTGGGCTTTTGTGGGTGTGGAAGTAGAAAGGGAGGCAATGAAATCTGAGATAATAGCTCTTTGAGAGGGCTTGAATTTGCCATACCAGATGAGATTAATGGAGATTTTTCCAGTGAGAAGAGGACCATTGTGGTATTGGAAGAGTAAAGGTTGTTGGGTTTCAGCTGAATCAGCAAGTCTCCTTGCTGCCAAGTTGAAATGGAAGAAAGAGAATACTAGAACTAGCTGTAGTAATAGATGTGTGGAAACTAAAGAAGCCATGATGAATTTTTGAGCTATTTAGTAAGTACTAAAGATTAGAAGTTGAGAACTAATTGAGAAAGTAAAAGAAGCTGAGAATACAATGTGGATCTAGGATTGCGGAGATGAAGAAATGTGAGTAGATATATATAGTGCCCAAAAAGTGTGGGTGAGAAACTACACGGAAGGGGTTCAAGGGATTGAGTAGTGGCAGTGAGATGCCAGAGTGACAACGCGTTGTTTTTTAATCAAATTTGTGCGCAACCTCTTTTTTTTGCTTCGCTTTAAAGTTTCAGCCGAATCCACTTACTAGTCAATAACATCCAGTCTCTCAAATATTTTATTTTATTTTTAAAAAGTCAATAACAAAACAGGTGTAGCCCAACTAAGGGGAATAGGACAATTTAGACCGTGAAATGAGGATGGGAGAGCACACAAAATTTAGTGCTTCTGGCCAAGACTTATATGAGGAAGGGGGTCATTCTACAATACCCACCTCTTTTTTAAGGGGGTACGGTACCGCCCAAATCTTAGCCGTACATTTTAAATTTTGCAATCCTGACCGTTTATTTAACTTATTAGGTGAACTTGTCACCGGTAGAATAGGTAGTGTATAAAACAAAAAAGATAACCAAAAGAAAAAGAAACAGAGAACGAAAGAGGCTGAACGAGAGAGAGACTTGGCAAGCTCTGTGTCACTGCCACTGCCGCCTCCACCACCACCACTGCAGCCGCTGCGCACCATCTGTCAACGTCAGATCGTCCGCTACTGCCACCGGTGAGAATTTTTGTGGGAGAAGCTGTTTATATATATATATATATATATATATTTGATATGGTTATTACTTTTAGGTTAGATTTGATTTAGGTATTTTAGTATTGAGAAGATAGATCTTGTGTAAGAATTGTTTTCCTTTTCTTCCTGATTTTGGATTAATTTGTTTGGTTATTTTGGGTTATATGATTGCTAGTTATCTGTGATGATTTGGGGGCATAGATATAAGCTCGGAAATTATATCAACCAAAACAGGATGTCCCCCAAAGTCTTCTCAAATTAATAAGTAAAATCAAAACAAAATTAATATAATGTATGATTAAAAATACAAAAATATTGACCATTTGAAACTTTTTTCATGCATGATTAAACATTTTGTGATGTCATCTTTTCCCCTTACCATGATAATCATGCCTAGAAGGGTTGAATTTGCCTACTTTGGATGGTGTGTTTGTGTTGTTATTGTGGTATGTAATGCAGAGTTCTACTATGTCAGCTGCTGGTTTAGAGTCTTTGGGGCTCCTACTGTATACTTATCTTACTTTGAATAAAATTCTTTACTGTATCATCCCAAAAAATATATCTTTATTGATTCATAAAATAATAATAATAATTATTATTATTATTATTATTATTATTATTATTATTCAAGTTTTAAGTATTGGTCATTTGGAAGTTTTGGATAATTTATAATTATTTTAATGACACAGTTCATTGAGTTATTTAAATGTGAAAATATGCATGCTTGGAAGTCACCAACTTCAAAATGTGGCAAATGCCACTTATTCAACACTCTGCCTTCATAATCAAGGTTTCTTTGATTATGTTCTCCACTGAAGGGAAGCATTTTGTATATTCCATCGATTTTAGGTTTATACTTCTATTACAACATATTTTGTTTTGTCATTTTATTACTAGTAATAAGAGTATTGTGCATGAAATTGTTAGGTTGTAAGAGATCTGGCACAAGGTAAGCTTGGAGAAAGAGTAGATTGCATTACATGTTCATGTCCTTTATAATTTATGGGTGTCACCCTTAGTTTCTCAACTTTATTAGGTAGTTATGAATGTTTATAAGGTTTCGTAGTTGCTCTAGTTTACTTCTTAAAGGAGCTACCACATTGTAGTTCTAATAGAGAATAATACTCTCCATCTCGACCCAGAGAAATTAAATCATTATGTGACCCTTGTTCATAGACAGATCAGAGCCCTTGATTAGAGGGTTTATTTGACATTGGAAATAAGGATTTTCTGTATTTGTTTGTATATGTACTCTAATTATGTTTACAGAGCATATTTCCATATGTTGGCTTTATTTTTGTGTATTATTGTAAGCTTTGTTTTCTGCACTTTTGGAATTGCACTAGATAAAGAAAAATGACATCTATAATTGGTGGGATTTAGTACCATGTTTACTTAAAAGCAACCATGTGCAAGCATGTCCATATGTGTAAAAATTGAATCCCAAGACTACCAACTCCACATAATGTTTTCACTGGATATTAGTCATAATCCAGTTCAACCCTCAAAGATTGAAATAAATTGATGCCCATTGTTAATTTAGTTGAAGTTAAGGTTTTTACTACTTTAGGTATTTCCTTTCATAATTTGAATTGCTTTTATATACAGGATATGGTTAGATATGCTAACAACCAGCTGTAAAATATGGTTAAAAGTGTGAAATTTTTTATCACGGTGTTGTCCAAGATGTACTTCCTCCTTTAATGGATCTTGTAAATCATGGAAACTCCAGTTGTGGAGCCCGAAGCAATTGATTATGTAAAGAACCAACTGCCAAATGTGTCAATGGAGTCACTGTGTATGTTTATGTTGCGCAAAGTGATATGATTATTCTTGGAAGCTATTAGGGAACATTTGATGTAATTTATGGATGGGTTTATTAAATAAGTTAATTTTTTTGCTTATTATGTTGTGTATTGCTTCTGTAAATTAGTCCAAACACTTGTAACATCTAGAATGCATATGCACATACAATTGAAGTCCATGTAACAAGATCAAGCTCTAAAACAGAGCTGAAAAACTGATATGCACCCACAATCATTTACATTATTACTCAACTTTCAGATGGTAAGAAACCTCTCAAAGGTTAATTATATCCCTTTTTTTAGCATGTTGTTCTTTACTTGATTTTTTTTATAATAAACTTATTACATATGATTTTGAACTTGATATTGTCAATTTGAGCTAGATAAGCTAAAGTTCTTGAGTAATTGTAGTTATTTAAATAATAACTAAATTTCTAAGGCTCTATGCAAAGAGATATGCTCTTACGAACATCTTTGGTTTTTTTTTAAAGCACTAATAGTTATACCATTTCAATGCAGATATTTCAGTTGCCATTGGAGTTGCAGAATGGACTATAAGAAATTCCTACAAGTTAGAAGTTGCCCTCTTGAGAATTTAAGAATGAAATCCAAACATGCAGATGCTTTTGGTTGTCTCTTTTTCAATTGTTACCATGATGGTATTTAGATATATATGTGAATGAAACACATTGTAGCGGATATTTTTTTTTAAATGAATTTTCCCTTTTTAAATGGATTTCTTTGTAGTTGTTTTGCTTCTTTGAGATACTTTGCAACAAGAGACTTGCTTGTAGTACATGAAAGTGAGTTACATATCAAATCAAGTTATAGATATTATGTGATAAAAATTTTCATTTATAGCTCCAAGTGCAAGTAGTTGGTCAGATTTCTTTGGATCATCTATGGTATATACAAACAGAACTAGTGAATTCTTTATCTTTTCATATGTGAATATGGAAAAGTGATTTCTTAGTAAACAAATTGCATCATATACAAATGGATAATCTAGGGTGAATAGAAAAAGATAACAGCAAGGGTTATGTTTTAAAGTGTTAATTATTTTTTAAAATTATATCAACACAAAGGCTCAAACCAGGGTATCCTGGTTAAAACATGCTTGTTTTACCACTAAGTTATTGCTTCTAAGATGTTTAAAAATACAATTACATGTAGATAATTCTATGCATGAATGTTAATTATCTTAGGCTTACCACTAAGCTAAGATATAAAGATCTCACAATTAAATTTGAATTAATATTTTATCAAGCACCAATCAAAATTAACTTAGGATAATCTTATGCATGAATGTACATCATAAATCTGGGATTCATGTTTGCAAGGTAGGCCACACTTTGCAGTTTTCAACCATCTTTTCTTTATATGTCAATGTGATCTATTTCAAATGTTCAACCTTAATAATAGAAAATAAGTGGTTACAAGGTCATTTTAATCATTTTTTAGGTTTTAGGGTCATTTCAGTCATTTTCTTGGTTTTAAGGGTGTTTTGGTCATTTTTTGGGGTTTTAGGGCCATTTCAGTCATTTTTCAAGATTCTAAGGGTATTTCGGTCATTTTTTAGTCTTCAAGTGCATTATAATTGTTTTTTAGGTTATGAGGGTATTTCAATCACTTTTTGGTTATAAGGTCATTTTAGTCATTTTATAGATTTTAGGGTTATTTCGGTCATTTTCTAGGTTCTAAGTGTATTTCAGTCATTTTAAAGTTTCTATGAGTATTTCTGTCATTTTTACGTGAATTACGGTCATTTTTTATGTTCTAAGGGTATTTCAGTCACTTTTTAGGTTACAAAGTAATTTCGGTTATTTTTTAGGTTTTAAGATCATTTAGGTCATTTTTTAGGTTCTACGGATATCTTGGACATTTGTTAGGTTTTAGGGTCATTTCAGTCATTTTATAGGTTCTAAGGATATTTTGATCACCTTTTTGATTTTAAGGGTATCCTAGTAATTTGTGAGAGTTTCAGGATATTTTGGTCACATGTGATGTTGGTACTGCCCAATGGACTATCAAATGTAAGGGGGGGGGGGGGGGGGGAAAGGAACCATTGAATGTGATAAAAGTACGATTACATGTGATGTTGGCACTGCCTAATGTAACGATGGAACTATCACTTGTAAGAAAAGAAATAAGGGTACAACTGAATGGGGTAAAAGTACAATCATATGTGATGTTAGTACTGCCTAATGTGACAATGGAATCGTCAAATGTGAGAGAAAAAAAAATTAAAGTACCACCAAATGTTAGAAAAGTACGGTAAAATGTGATATTATTACTGCCTAATATGATAATAGAATCATCAAATGTGAGAAAAAAAATAAGGGAACCACCGAATATGACAAAAGTACAATCACATGTGATATTAGTATTGCACAATGTGAGGATGAAACCATCAAATATAAGAAAAAAAATAAGGGAACCACCAGATGTGAGAAAAGAATTGTCACATGTGATGTTGGAACTGCATAATGTGAGGATGAAATTGTTAAGTGTGAAAAAAAAAATAAAGGAACCACCCAATGTGACAAAAGAACTGTCATATGTGATGTTGGAACCGTATAATGTGAGAATGGAACCGTCAAGTGTGAGAAAAAGGTAAGGAAACCACTCAATGTGACAAGAACTGTCATATGTGATGTTAGAACCGCACAATGTGAGGATGGAACCATCAAATGTGAGGAAAAAAAAGTAAGGGAACCACCAAATGTGAGAAAAAAAAAGTCACATGTGATGTTAGAACTGCACAATGTGAGGATGGAACTGTCAAATGTGAGAAAAAAGTAAGGGATCCATCAAATGTGAGAAAAGAACTGACACGTCTGATGTTGGAACTACACAATGTGAGGATGAAACCATCAAGTGTGAGAAAAAAAAGTAAAAGAACCACTCAATGTGAGAAAAGAACTGTTATATGTGATGTTAGAACCGCACAATGTGAGGATAGAACCGTCAGATGTGAGAAAAAAAAGTAAGGGAACTACCAAATGTGAGAAAAGAACTGTCACATGTGATGTTGGAAGAAAAGAACTGTCACATGTGATGTTGAAACTGCATAATGTGAGAATGGAACCGTCAAATGTGAGAAAAAGGTAAGGGAACCACCAAATGCGAGAAAAAAACAGTTACATGTGATATTGGAACTGCACAATGTGAGGATAGAACGGTCAAATGTGAGAAAAAAGTAACCTATTGTAGCAGGTTACCTACTAGTGGGTACCGTACCCCCCTTTTTTTTGGAGGGGTACCGTAGAATTACTCATGAGGAAGGAATGGATTAAACGTCCTAATATTGTGCATGTTATTTTAGATATATTATATATGGCCGACTTTTTTCTTCATTTCTATAGTTTTTATTTATTTTTAAATCTTTAATTTATACGTAACAGTGGTTTCAAAAGTAATTAATTAAATAATGAGATTTACTTTCCAAAAAAGAAATTAAACAATGAGATTTCAAAAATTAATAAATTAAATCCTCTTATAGTTTCTTTTGGTAAAATAAGAAATAGGTTATATATATCAAATGAGTCTCTAAATATTTGTTATATGATACGGGATATCCTTAATACATCTCAAAAATCATAGACCTTGTTGTCACTAAATTAGCGGCAGAGCCAGTAATTTATTTTTAGGAGGATCATATATAATTTTTTAAACAATTACTAAATACATATTAATTTATTTTAATGAACACTAAATACATATTAATATAGTAGTGTAGGGATTGGGTTTGGGCACTTCTACTACTGAATGAGTTAACTCAGGCCCAACTAGCCCAATACAATAAATTTGTAGAAAATGGGTTTAAGAACTAGGTCTTAGTGAGGGTTACAATAACTAGACACAGTTATAGGCTGATTTGAATGACAATGATGTGGACTAAAGTATGAAATTTTGTCCTCGGCCCTCACCTGAGGAAGTTGTAGTTCTTATTATTTCTTCAGTGCTCTGTTACAAAAGTTTTAGAGACGATACAAATGGCTACTGTGTTTTTCTGTTTCTAAATTCTCGATCCCCCCTTTCATGGAGGATTTCCTACATTATATATCCTCTTTCGGTTGATCTTAGCCCTACATTTGTTGATCATATAGGTCACTACTTGAGTGCTTGTCGTCTCATCAGCTGCCTTACCAAACCTTCTGTGAGTTGCAGCGACCAAGACAGCACTGTTCAGGGGGTCATTTCTTCATTAATGCGGCCAGAACGTTAATTGTGGGCATTTAATTCGGAGGTGACAGTTTCTCCTTGAATTGCTCCTCCACCATGCTCCCATGGTTAACTCATTGCGCTTGTCTTTTTTCTTAGGAGGCTGCCTTTGATGGCGTGCCACTTTTCCTTCTATGATCTCAATTTGCCGAGAATAGGATTGTCCTCGATAATGGCTTCTAGTAATTTGGATCTTCTTCGTTCATCCTTGAACATTGCTTCCTCCTCGATGTGGGCCTTGGGCTTGATATAAAATGGGCCGAGGTTGCCAAATTCTTTGACCCCACAAGTAGTATATTTTAATTAAGTACATTTATAATGTATGATATATAATATATTGATTATTATAAAGTTGTGATTTACAACTATGTTTTATGTTGGCTTTATTTCATAACAAAAAGTGTTGTAATAGCTTTAATTTTGTTTCTTGTATTTTGTGGGATTTTATTATATTGGGTTTAGTATCAAGTTGGTGAAGACTTAAGCTTAAGTGAAGAATCAGTGGATTTTGCGAGAAGCTTACATGAAGCTAACCCGTGAAAGAGCCATGTGAGAAGCACATGACTAGAAGTTGAAGAGTCGTGCCAGGTTGTCAATTTCGTGAGTATCTCGCTAGTAAGGCCTTCCCGCGAGGTAGTCGCTAAGCATTCTGCCTAGAGAATTTTAAAGAGTGACTTTCTTACCCTTCACCCATACTATATATACTCTCATTACCCAGAAATGTATAAGAGGCCAATTCAAAGAGAAAAAACCCTAGATAAGTTTTCAACAACACACACACCCATCTTTTTAAGAGAGAGCTACTCATCCTTAATGAGAAATCATTATAGCTTCCTCTCCATCCCTCTCCCATTGTCATACCTTAAGAGGAGATTTGTACCCTGATGTAGGACACAATTTACTATTTAATTATTATTTTTGGTATTTTTATGAAAAAAAACGTTATTTTAGGTTTAGGTGATTTATTTCCTTGCTTTTAGGTGTATTTAATGCTTTTTAGGTCAAATTTGGTTCCTGTTATGGTTAGGTATCAATTAGGAGTTATTTTAGATTATATTTTCTTGTCAGTCAAGTTTAAAGGAGCCCTTAAATAGGCCCCTAAGTCTGTAAACGTTTTTTCATAGTTTATTATCAATAAAAATTCAGACTTGGGTCTTTTGTGTTCTCTGGTGGATTCCAGACCTATCACCTTGTGGATTCAAGGAACCCCTCGTGGATTCAAGGAACCCCTCGTGGATTCGAGGTTTACTACCTAGAAACTAACAGTTTAGTTTCTCTCCATCAAAGAGAGCATTGTGTGTGCTTCTCTTCAGGCTTCCGCGATATCAGTTGGTATCAGAGCCTTGACTTACCCTGGTCTGATTGCTAACCGGCGAGACGGTAACCACCACCACAACAACGACGAATAACTTAGCGAGTATTACGTGAAGTACAACAAGCACTCACAAATATCTATGCTAGGATGGTGCCGTTGAAGAATGGAACCAATAGGGATAACTGCAACGGAGACATAACTCACGGGCAACCTATTGGTAAGCAAATTTCATATAGACCTTATAAGAGAATTGCAAGTTTTAATGGTTATTTTTTAAAAGAAGATTTTCTTGATTGGTTACTTAATCTAGAGGATTTATTTGACTATGAGAATATTTGTTATGAGAGAAAAGTTGGACTTGCTTTGTATAAACTTAGTAAGTATGCCTTATGTTGGTGGGAACGAGTATAATTTGATAGAATCCGACAAGGTAAAGACAAAATTCGATCATGGCCAAGGATGAAAAAGATGCTTGCTATCAAATTTTATCCTTTGGATTGTGAAGAAATCTTGTCGTATACAATACAAGATTATTATTGGTCAAGAAGTTCATACTTGAATTATTTTGAAGAGCCAAATATTCCACCGTTAAAGGAAGAATTACATGTTAAAGAAAATATCGTTCTTGAAGAATATGGAGAAGTCAAAGAAGAAAATATTGAGATTTATGAGGAAATTAATGAAGGCCTTGTTATAGAAAAAGAACCTAAAATCAAGATTGTGGAGGAGATTAATGAAGACCCTATTATAGAGAAAGGTCTTGAGGTTGAGATAGTAGAGACCATTAAAGAAGAAATTATAGAGGAAGTTGTCAACGATCTCGATGAAATCAAGTTAGATAATTGCAACATTCAAACTCCTATTATTTTATTGGAAGACACCGAAACAAAGTTTATTGATTTTATTGGGGTGGAAAGATTTGATTTGATCATTGACTCTTATTTGGTGAATATTGTCAATTACATGAAGATCAAGGGAGAAGAAGTTCAAGTTGCCCAGTTAATGACTTTCAAGTTTGGCAAAAAGACAAAGAAGATGAAGTATTCAGTGTATTTGTTCTCTTGGCATGGGAGATTTCAGATTTCAAAGATGAACTCGAGGACGAGTTTATTTCAAGTGGAGGGGTCTGATGTAGGACACAATTTACTATTTAATTATTATTTTTGGTATTTTTATGTAAAAAAACGTTATTTTAGGTTTAGGTGATTTATTTCCTTGTTTTTAGGTGTATTTAATGCTTTTTAGGTCAAATTTGGTTCCTGTTATGGTTAGGTATCAATTAGGAGTTATTTTAGATTATATTTTCTTGTCAGTCAAGTTCAAAGGAGTCCTTAAATAGGCCCCTAAGTCTGTAAACGTTTTTTCATAGTTTATTATCAATAAAAATTCAGACTTGGGTCTTTTGTGTTCTCTGGTGGATTCCAGACCTATCACCTTGTGGATTCAAGGAACCCCTCGTGGATTCGAGGTTTACTACCTAGGAACTAACAGTTTAGTTTCTCTCCATCAAAGAGAGCATTGTGTGTGCTTCTCTTCAGGCTTCCGCGACATCATACCCAAACACTTGCCACACCTTTTTAGAGTGTCAAGTGAAATTTTGGTGCTGCTGAGAAATATTGGAAGAAGCCAAAGATGGCAAATGCAACATGGAGCTTGTTGCGGGATCCGGAGAGTTAGATAAGACCCGATTCCGAGAGCCTTGTTGGAGTTAGAGATTGGGGGGCTTAGGTACATCAGGTAGATTAGGCTTGGAGGGTCTCTTGCTAACTCATATATCCCAACTGATTGTCTAGTAGATCGATTACCGCTTGGAGGGCGGCAAAAAGGTTTTTTACCGAGTTCTTCGATTTCCTCTTCAATAACATATCGGCATGTTATCTTGTATTTTCATCTTTCTTCCTTACTCTTTTACTTTCCATTTTATTGCTATGTTGCTTTGTTTATGGATTAGAGTAGCTTGTTTGTTTATCCACTCACTTTTACACTATTTCGCACTTAGAATTAAGTTAATGTAAAATCAATTGAGCCGTAACTTTTAATTGGGGGTCTAAACAGCTCTTGTGTTTTCAACACATTTTCGAGCTTTCAATTATTGTATTAACAAATAATATATTATAAGGAAAAAAAAAAACAAATGAAAAATAAAGTAAACTACCTGGGAAATAGTGAGAATTGGGAAAGTGGTCAGTCGGTCAGGGGCACAGTGCTACATAGGGTGAGGGCCTACACAGATGCTTCAAGGCTCAAGCTTGTCTTTCTTTTCTTGTCTAGTCTAGCCACACTCACACAAAAGCTTTATTAGATTTTACTTTTTACATTGCAAATCACAAAACTGCAGCGGCCTAAAGGAAAGAATTGAGAATAAAAGTAGCCCCAAAGGAAAGAAGAAGAAGAAGGCAAATAGAGAGAGAGAGAGAGAGAGATACTGTTTGTGGTAAAAGTAAACCTAGACGTGTTGCAATGAAAATTAGAAAATTTTCCCTCTTATTTATTGAGATAATTGTTAAAATACTTATGTGTTCATTTTTTTTTTTTATATAGAAATAGAAATTCTACTCTAACTTAATTTAAGTGTATATGTGCGTAACCTATGTGTTCATTTTAAAAATAGTAAATATCAAATTATTGTAATTGTTTGTTGTATATATTTATCACTAATTGGATTGTATTCTATTTAGATGAAAGTTATATTTATTCTTAGACTTTTTTTATAATATTTTTAGATTTTCTTATATATATATATATATATCCTTAATTTTTTTCAAAAAAATTGGGGGGCCAAGGCCCCCTTGATCCTTAAGTGGCTCTACCACTGCACCCAATGGATAAAATTCATGAGTATTCAGTGAGAAAAGTGCCCTACAAAATGAACTAAATTTCCTATTGATTCTTTATTATATTCTCAAGTTTTGCATAATCAACACAAACGAAGTAATTTCTTAATATTGAAATAATTCAAACCAAGACTACTCATCATTTCATAATATTGTTTCAAAACTATCATATTGGGTTTTCCTTCAAATCATTATCGGCTCAAGGCCTAGGCCCTAAGCCCACACTTGTCCCAAAATATTTAAAGGTTTTAAGACTCCCATTAAACAAACTAAATGCCCCCAAGATTGTACAAAAATACCCAAAATTGTAGAATCACAATTTATTTAAAGAAATAATTAAAAATAACGTATGTGGATTTTGCATTCTTTTCCCATCTTCAAGAAGGCCTCAAAATATTGAGTCAAAAGAAACTAACACAATTGAAAAACACTTAATTTAAATAAATAAAAAAAGTTTCAGGTTTGTTATGACTGTTCCAAATAATTTATATATAAAATTATATAAGCAATTTTGTATCTCAAAAAGTAAGAGGAATGGTTTTTAAACAAAAGCATATAAAAAATTGAATAAAGTATTTAAATATGAAAAAAATTCTAAAATTTATCACCTTTTGCCAAATAATGTATTGAGCTTGCTTTGTTTTTTTTTTTTTTTTTTGAAAACTTGAGCTTGCTTTGCTTTGAATGTTTGGATTCAATAAAGTTTTTATGGTGGTACAGTGGGAATTTTACCTTTACTTTCTTTTATATGGTAAATAATAAATATCAATACATTAAATAAAAAGAACCACAAGTTAGAGCACATGATATAAAAAAATGTAGCATTTTCATCATTTTAAACATATTACAATAAATAAATGAATCAAAGAATTAATCTCTTTCTTGAGCCTATTGTCTAATATCCTGCACTATACATTAACTCGTAGGAACGTTTCAAAATCATCCCTCAAACTAGAGTAGAACAAGATTTGGTAGACGGGTCAAAAAGAGCTGGAAGCAAGTATTTCCTTCCATTGCCACCATTTGCATTATAGCTAGCACCTGTTGTTGGGTCAACCAAGACGTCCCCAGCATAGCCAGGGTAAGCCCCCTTGCCATACACACCAGGACAAGCTGATGCAGCCTCTAATGGCGCGTCCTTTGGTCCTTGGAAGTAGCCATTTCCAAATGGGTTGGTAGTTGTACCAGCCAATAGGCTAGCCAAGTTCATGACCATGCCGTCCAAACCCACATCGTTATTCGGTGCAACCAGGGGTGGGCTTTGGGGTCCATAGATGGGCTGGTGGAATGGCCAAGCGCATTGACCTGGGCATTGAGTCTCCGAATTGCCAACCCAAATGTAAGCAAACTTGTAGCTTTTGCCTTGAACAGATGCACCCTTTAGAGATCCATGGGTTCCACACTTGCTCATACAAAAGCCCTCAACTGCCACATCATCTGATGTCAAAACCACATTGATAGCATTTTTCTGGGCACCCTTTGAGGCCAACTCTTCTATTTGCTGATTTGAGAGTGATTTGCCTAAGGAGTAAGTCTCATCAATGATCTGTGTACCCATTGAGAGAACAAGAGTGGAGGGCTTCTTAGAGTTGACTAGGTGGTAGTATTTATCTGTGGTTTTCCACCAGGTGGCAACAGAGGGTTGGGCTGTTGTGGGTGTGGAAGTAGAAAGGGAGGTAATGAAATCTGAGATAATAGCTCTTTGTGTGGGCTTGAATTTGCCATACCAGATTAGATTAATGGAGATTTTTCCGGTGAGAAGAGCACCATTGTGGTATTGGAAGAGTAAAGGTTGTTGAGATTCAGCTGAATCAGCAAGCCTTCTTGCTGCTAAGTTGAATTGGAAGAAAGAGATGACCAGAACTAATTGTAGCAAAAGATAAGTGGGAACCAAAGAGGCCATGATAAATTTGCAGATTATAAACTGTGTAAGGGTCACTAGGATGAGAGTATGAAACTGAGAATGCTTTGAGGGATGCAAGAATTGTGGGTGGAATATAATCTTATATATAGTGCGTAAAACTGTGGGTGAGAAACTACAAGGAAGGGGAGGAATCGTTGCAGTGAAATCCCAGCTTTCCTAACGCGTTGTTTTATTTAATGATCTTGCTTTCAGAGAAGTCAACTTTAGGTAATAAAAATGTCAATAACATTACAACTTTAGGCCAGCTAAGGAGAGTGAGACAATTTTGACAGCCCAATTCAATTAGGATAGATGAGCATAGAGTTTAGTGCCTCTGGTCAAGACTTTCAGCTGTTATTATTAATGTTTTATTTCTAAGGTTGTAAACTTTTGCTTTCAAAAAAAAAAAAAAATAGAAAAGGTTGTAAACTTTTAATAGCTCTTGTTCAACTTAAAAAAACAAACATAAAAAAAAAATAAATAAATAAATAAAAGATTCTTTTAAAAACTGGGTGGACTTCGATCGGATCCCTATAGTCATAAGGCTATCGGTAAAGTCCTAATTAATGATTGACTTAAGGGCTTTTTTTGCGTGTCGATTCTGGCCGTGATTATGCCCTAGCCGAAAAAACCTATTTCTACTTGCCAGCCCAAGCATTAAAAATGAGGAAAGGAAGAAAGAAAGTAAGCCTTCAGTCTCCATCACCGGATTAAGATTTAAGGGATTTGGGATTTTGATTTGGCCTATATTAAAAAAAATAATTGATATTTTAATTTAATGATAAAAAAATAATCAAGAGCGAATGCTATAAGTTAAAATTATCTTTTTAAAAAAATTTATAAAGCATGTTAAGTGCAAAATCAACTTTAGGCTTGAATATTAAATTAAATTTAAATGTAATAATATGTTTATCCTAGTTCATGATCACGAAACTCCATTTGATTATTTATAATCTTATTCTTTTTATATTATACTCGTATAATATATATATATATATATAATACAATTGTCTAAATTTACATTTATGTTCAATGGAAAGCAAATTATTATACATAGTAAAACTTACGTATAATTTTTACCAAAATAACAGCAGCAAATCTAATTTTATAATTTTCATAAGCAAATTTCTATCTAATTAAATTCTAATACTCCTAACTACAATTTTGTAATAACTAGAGTATCATATATTTGCAAGAGTATTTTTTTTTAATCGTGATATTTAATTTATTTGGAGAACAATTGAGTTAATGAAATAACTCATTAATAAGTTCTAACTTGTTTGATATGAAAAAAAGAAAAAGAAAAAAGGATGAGCATGTTATCTTGCTTAGCGTTGAGTTTGAACTTGACTTGTGTTGAAAGTAAAACTTGATGAATCAATCATGAACTTTTACTATTTTGCTTGGTTTGAATAAGTTGTGATCTTTCTTATTTTAATCACCTCTCCTTAATCAAATGCGAAAATTTTGTATTAGATACGATTATTTATTAGTATAAAAGCACATTTCAGTCATAAAAATTAGTATAAAAGCACATTTATTTGTGGTTTGATTCTCAAGTAACTGTTTCCAACAATTTAAGTGGTGACCCAAAACATGCAAGATAAGGCCTGTAAATTAAGATGTCAAAAAAATCTTTAAAAGATTACTCAATAATCATAGGTCTTACAAATCCAAACACATCTTTCCAAATCAAATCTACTTTTCTATCAAATAAATAAATAAATCAAAGCTAATCTCACTGGTCAAATGCATGCACACCTCAATTTGATCCAAAATCGACAGCCATAATCTTCACAACAAAAACTCACAGCCACACGACTCACATGGTCTCAGGGGCCGTCGTTGTAGCCATTGCTATGATATATCGCATGTGCGAGATTGGCTTTTTGCTAGTGGAGGCGGAGGCAATCTTGCCATCAAGTATAAAGATAATGCAATGATTTTGTCTTAGAAGGTCACGGCAGATCGAGTTGACGACAACAACACTCTTACATTTGGAATGTTTGTTTTATCACCTCTTGGCTTATCATGATTATCATCCCCCACTAGTTTTTCTAATTTTACCTATATCTCCCTTATAGTTATGGTGTTATACCCAAGGGTTTCTGCTAGGGCTAGTTCGATACTGTTTAGGCCTAAAATGATAATTTAAGTAAAGCTTTTTAAATTTAAAATCAACTACAAGTTTTTTCGTTTAATATCCATTCTTATTGTTTTGTGAGATGCAAAATTAATCCACTCTTCTAAATTTTGATTTTAGGAGAGAGAGAGAGAGAGAGAGAGAGAGAGAGAGAATGGCTAAAGTTGACAATCTTCAATGCATGTGAAAGACTTACAAAAATTATATAAAGTCTCAAAGTTTTTTGTAAAAAATTGATCATGAGTAATGATTTTTTTTTTTTTTTAAAAAAAAGAAGATATGTTCTCTTAAAAAGTTGAGTTTTCTAAATATAATCAACAAATTGAGATGGATGAAATATTAATCTAAATTTTTGGGCTCTTTTCCATTAAGGTGTTAATGGCCTAGATGAAGAGTCGGCCCTATTTTTATGGTGATTTGTTGTTGTTGTTGGTTATTTTTTTAAGAATCTTGTTTGTGTGGATGGTATATATGCTATATGCCACCCCATCACTCACTCCTGAGGACGATGATCTAACATGGTTAGAAGAAAAAGAATTAATGCAAATTAAAAGTATATAGTTGTATGTATTTAACCCTTTATTTTTTTTAAAGAAAAATATTTTCCAGAAAATATTTTCATATTTTCATGTGTTTCTTTGCATGTAAAATATAAACAAACTTATTTTTTATTGACTATAAAATCTTTTATAAAAAACTATAAAATGTTTTACCTTTGAAAATTTGGTAAAATATTTTCCAAAAGCAAATAGTGGCAATCAATGCCCGACATCCGATGGTCGAAGATTCAGTTCCAGTGACTGGTGCCAACAGTTCAGTGATTAGAGACTTCACTCAAATGATCGACATCGATGGTTGTGTGGCTAGAGACATCACCGCACCACAACCAACATTAGAGGTCTGCTTACTGAAGATGCCATTTTGTCGACCTGTATTGGTTGTATAGTTACTGAAGATACCGCTCCAACGGTGATCATCAACAATTCAGTTGTTAAAGCCACAACTCTAACTGCCAGTTCCAACAGTCTAATCACTGGGCCTCCAACACTAGCAGTTTCTGTGTTAAGTTATTGGTTATGTGGTTTGTTTAAAAAAATTTACTTGTCATACCAAATACCTGATAATATTTTACTCCAAAACAAATGGAATGTAAGACTAATTAAATTCCTTCTTCTTTTTTTTTTTCTTTTTCAAAATGATAATTCATTAACTTTGCGGTCTATTTTTTATTGTTATTTTAATGGATCATAATTCTTGCAGAAGTATGGAAGATTTAAAAATGATTATGTTGACATTCTCAAAAAAAAAAATTTTGTTTTTTCTTTTTATGAGAAATTTTGTTGGTATTTTTTTTTTTTTTTTTTTTTTGAATGATCAATAAACTCTTTCAAATTTATTCCAAAAAAAAAAAAAAAAGGGGGTCTAGCTAATTAATAAATGCTCTTAGGCCATTGATTAATGGACAATTTAAAAAATATTTATATATATATATATATTGATAAAATTTTTATGGCCAAGTATAAGTATTGATTCTATTCTACTGTACATCAACATATGGGCACATAACATTCCCTCAAATTACAATCGAATTAGCATGTTTTGGTAGATGGATCATAGAGCGGGGGAAGCAAGTATTTCCTTCCATTAACACCATATGCGTTATAGCTAGCACCGGTCTTGACATCCACCAACAGTTTCCCAAGAAAGCCAGGAGAAGCCCCCATACCATACATACCAGGACAAGCCGATACAGCCTCTCGTGGCTCTTCCTTCGGACCCTGGTAGTAACCATTTCCAAATGGGTTCGTAGCCGTCCCAGCCAACAGACTAGCCAAGTTCAAGACCATGCCATCCACACCCACGTCGTTGTTGGGTGCAACCAATGGTGGGGTCTTGGGTCCGTAAATGGTTAGGTCAAATGGCCACGAACAATTGCCTGGGCACTGAGTCTCTGCATTGCCAACCCAAATGTAAGCAAATTTGTAGCGGTGCTTTTGCTTATTAACGAGTTCACTCTCCAAATACCCATGGGTCCCACATTTGGAGCAGAAACCTTGGACTGCCACGTCAGCCGATGTTAGAACGACGTTAATGGCGTGTTTCTGGCTACCTTTTGAAGCCAACCGTTCGATTTGGTTAATGTTCAGGCGTTTGCCGATTGAGTAGTTCGGATCCGTGATCTGGTTCCCCAACGAGGGTACGGGTTTCGAAATCTTGGTCTTAACGAGGTCGTAGTATTTCTCGATGGTGTTCCACCACGTGGCAATGTTGGGTTGGGCTTTTGTGGGTGTAGAAGAAGAGAGAGAGAGAATGAAATCTGTGATGATAGCTTGCTGGTAGGATGCGAATTTGCCGTACCATATGATATCAATGGAGACATTCCCAGTTAGAAGATGGCCATTGTGGTATTGGAAGAGCAGTGATTGCTGCGTTTGGATTGGTTTGGCGGAGCTGAAAAGGAACAAAAACGTGAACAAGACGATCAGAAAAATTATTTGGGTTATTGAGACACAAGAGGCCATATGAAATATAGATATTAAACAGAACTTGGTCTAAAACAGCCATAAAAGGCAGATAGATCATAGACCTGATCAAGAAGAAACGGTAATGGCTACATTTGGATATGGTGCTAAAAGTGAGGAGGAAATATATATATAGAACTTTCTGTGGTAGAGGCCAGATAGATACCGCTTTGTGGGTAGGTAACTTAAGATGGCGATAAATAGTTTGGGTCGGGTAAATGTATCCTTAAAATTATTCATTTATTTTTTGAAACATTTTATGGAGAATTGAAAAAATTGTCAAAAAACTTGATAACTTTTTTCATTTTTTTATAAATAATTTCTTTAAATGATTTATGTGGGGGCTCCTTTTTCGGAAGGGCATCCCCGACAATGAATTTATAGAGAGTGGGGCAAAAAGAGTTTGGCTCCGGCCGGCCTCTCGTTAGTCTTCTTTGAACTCTTCGTCTATTGTTCTTCGTCTGGGGTTGCTCCTCGGCTGGCGTCCGAGGAGGCCCCCCCTTTCACAAGGGGGGGTTCTTTGCCCTATATACGCCCTTTAGCTCGATCCTGGCCTTACAGCTGTTGGCCATTCGGGCTACTGGTCCTGGACTTGTCCCATCAGACAGGTTTCTCACCATACTGGGGGTTGCGGCCTCCAAGGTTTCGCTAGTGAAGGGTCTTGTCATCATTAATGTAGCCTGGGGGGTCAGGCAGACTCATTAAGTGTGGATGTGACCACCTATTCTGGGTTTGCCCCCTACCTGGATTAGACTAGGTGTGCCGAGGAGGGGCGTATCCTCGGCTTGGGTCCGAGAAGGGCTACAACCCTTTGGCCGATTATCCGGGATGATTATCCTCCTCGGCCTGGGCCTTGGGCCGGCCTAAAGGTGGGCCGGGGATTCCGGGCCCACGGGCCCCACAATAGCCCCTCAAAACCCTGTTGCACGTCTCCTCGGACGGGGAGGAGGGTTTTACAAACCTCGGCCCTTGTGTTCCGGAAGGCCTTCAGCCGGCTGGTTCTTCCTTGAGTGGCCGGATCGACCCTTAGACTCTTCAATAGGTAGTTAGTTTCTCCACAGGAATAGGTCTTCGGACCATGCAGTACCTTGGCTCCGTCGTAAATAGCTAGCTCCCGTAGGCTTGAGTCCGTAGACCATGCAAGTCCTAGGTACAATTGCTGCATTCAGAATGAGTGACCAGCTCCCCGTAGGCTTAGGTCCGAGGACCATGCAAGACCTAGGTACAGTTGCTGCCATCGTTTGGTAAGTGGCTAGCTCCCCATAGGCTTGAGTCCGTAGACTATGCAAGACCTAGGTACAATTGCTGCCTTAAGTACGAATGACCAGCTCCCCGTAGGCTTGGGTCCGAGGACCATGCAAGACCTAGGTACAATTGTTGCCATCGTTTGGTAAGTGGCTAGCTCCCCATAGGCTTGAGTCCGTAGACCATGCAAGACCTAGGTACAGTTGCTGCCTTCAGTACGAGTGGCCAGCTCCCCGTAGGCTTGGGTCCGAGGACCATGCAAGTCCTAGGTACAATTGCTGCCATCGTTTGGTAAGTGGCTAGCTCCCCATAGGCTTGAGTCCGTAGACCATGCAAAACCTAGGTACAATTGCTGCCTTCAGTACGAGTGGCCAGCTCTCCGTAGGCTTGGGTCTGAGGACCATGCAAGTCCTAGGTACAGTTGCTGCCATCGTTTGGTAAGTGGCTAGCTCCCCATAGGCTTGAGTCCGTAGACCATGCAAGACCTAGGTACAATTGCTGCCTTCAGTACGAGTGGCCAGCTCCCCGTAGGCTTGGGTCCGAGGACCATGCAAGTCCTAGGTACAGTTGCTGCCATCGTTTGGTAAGTGGCTAGCTCCCCATAGGCTTGAGTCCGTAGACCATGCAAGACCTAGGTACAGTTGCTGCCTTCATACGAGTGGCCAGCTCCCCGTAGGCTTGGGTCCGAGGACCATGCAAGTCCTAGGTACAGTTGCTGCCATCGTTTGGTAAGTGGCTAGCTCCCCATAGGCTTGAGTCCGTAGACCATGCAAGACCTAGGTACAATTGCTGCCTTCAGGACGAGTGGCCAGCTCCCCGTAGGCTTGGGTCCGAGGACCATGCAAGTCCTAGGTACAGTTGCTGTCATCGTTTGGTAAGTGGCTTCGTCTCCGAGTATGAGGACACAGTGTTCACCTCTTTGGGCAACTCAGCCTCACGTCGGGTAGAAGTCCCTTCCATTAGCCCCTTGCAGGCTGCTGGAGCAAGAGTTAGTGTACCGCTACTGCACAGTTGCCTTCAACAGGAGTTCGTCCTCGGATCCGAGAACTTTGCTTTGGTGTGAAGACGTCCACGGGTTTTTTTCTGTGAGCTGTTTTTCCTCGGGTCGGATTGTGACTTCGCACGTGGGGCTGATCTTGCTTCTGGTTCGTGTTCCTCGTCTTTCTGGTTTATGAGGCGTCGCTTGGCCTTCCGCGCTCCGTGTTTGACGCTTCGGTGCCCGTAACGCGCCTCCATTAATGCCCTCGTGAATTAACACGAATCAGGCAGCTGGCAATTCCCTTGGAATTGGGTAGGAATTAATTCCCCTTGACAATTCTCCCTTCGAATTCCGCGCGGCTCAACTCCCACCAGTTTTTGCCTTCCATAAAAGGCGCTCTGGGGGGAGCGTTTCTCCTCATTCCATGAATCTTTCACCACAAACAGAAATATACACTTTCACCTTCCTGAGCCCCTTTGACACCGCCACCAGGATCGTGCCCACAGTTAGGAGATCTGGAGTTAAGGGCCGCCGTGGCCACAGCTCCCACTAGGCTGCCGGCGCGGCAGAATTTAGGCGTAACACTGGCAGGGCCTTGTATGGTGGCCAGGGGGGACATCATTGAAGTACCTAACGCCCCTCCGCAGAGCGCACCTCCGACGAAGGAGGCACGCGAACTCCCGTCACGGCTGGTGCCCGAGTATTGCCGTCTCCGACGGTCAGTGCTCGTGCAGTTTGGAGAGGGTCGAGGAAGCATCACGAGGGGAGGTGTTCCGGGGTCCCTGGGTCGGCTCCTCACTTTGTTCAAGCTTTGGTTTCAAGGTGAGCCAGCCCCCAGCCCCCCTTCCCGTGCTTTTACTGTCCAGTTCTCCCATTCTCTGGACGCTGGTAAAAGCACGGGTTGACACTTCCCTCATTCCTGATATTAATTCTTTGCGAGCCTCTTGCCCGGCCAGTTCCAAGACCGGTCCGCCTGGGCCTCTGATTGTAGGATTAGTTGGTAGGATTTTTTGTAAAACATGCCTGTCTGAGCCTCTAATTGTATTTGTAACTTTTCTTTTATGAAATAATAAAGATTGTTGTACTTGTAATTTTTTCTGCAATAATAAAGAACTTTTCCTTTATTTGTTGTTGAACTTTCTTTTCGTATTGCGATTCTTCTCTTCCTCTCCTTCTTTTTTTTTTTTCCTTTTTTTTTTTGCACCGCCAACTTTGCATAGCAATTACTTTGGAACGACCGCCGGTTACGCCGGCCGGTGCTCTAACCCTTCCCACAGACGGCGCCAATTGTGGGGGCTCCTTTTTTGGAAGGGCATCCCCGACAATGAATTTATAGAGAGTGGGGCAAAAAGGGTTTGGCTCCGGCCGGCCTCTCGCCGGTCTTCTTTGAACTCTTCGTCTATTGTTCTTCGCCTGGGGTTGCTCCTCGGCTGGCGTCCGAGGAGGCCCCCCCTTTCACAAGGGGGGGTTCTTTGCCCTATATACGCCCTTTAGCTCGATCCTGGCCTTACAGCTGTTGACCATCCGGGCTACTGGTCCTGGACTTGTCCCATCAGACAGGTTCCTCACTATACTGGGGGTTGCGGCCTCCAAGGTTTCGCTAGTGAAGGGTCTTGTCATCATTAATGTAGCCGGGGGGGGTCAGGCAGACTCATTAAGTGTGGATGTGACCACCTATTCTGGGTTTGCCCCCTACCTGGATTAGACTAGGTGTGCCGAGGAGGGGCGTATCCTCGGCTTGGGTCCGAGAAGGGCTACAACCCTTTGGCCGATTATCCGGGATGATTATCCTCCTCGGCCTGGGCCTTGGGCCGGCCTAAAGGTGGGTCAGGGATTCCGGGCCCACGGGCCCCACAATTTACTAATGTATACTTTTAAGTAAATATGTTAGTGAAACCCAAATAGTTTTAAATATATCAAAACTTGGAAGTATTACACATTTACAAATTTATAAAAGTGATGGAATAATATTCAGTACAAATTGAAACTCATTTAAGATATAGGGAACTCTCTAGGCATCAAATTCTTTGTTTATTGTATCCTCAACATCTCAGGTTTGATATATTTTTTTATTTTGTTTTCTTTTATTATGTCTACTTTACAAGGTTGGTCAGTGTGTTATGTTTTAGAGTCCATTTTATAAAAATATGAGTTGTCTAATTGTCTTAAAATGAATAAAAATTTTAAAAGTAAAAATTTAATTTACTATAGAATTCTTATATTAAAAAAATAATAATTCTTACAAAAATTTGTGTCACCTATAACATAAATTTAATAAAATCCTCAATTTTTGCAATAAGTGGAAAATACATGCAACATATTTGTAATATAATATGATTCATACAATAAGTGGAAAATAACAAAAATTAAATTCATAAATCACACAATTCTATGTGATTCAACTTTAATATAATATTTATTGTGGGCACTCAGAATGAGCTTATAGGACTAACTCACTTGTGGGCTCACAAAATATTTGTAATGTTGGCTTTGAGTTTCCTATCTTGGGCGATTCTTGTCAAGAGACCCAACTAAACCTCCCCAACCTCAGTATTGTTTCCCTCTCCCTCTTATGACTCACTTTCTACTCTCACCTTTCTTTAGAACCCTCTCAACCACCCCTTCTTCTTCTCCCACTTCTCTTATTTATAGCATCATGATTAGTGGGGTACTATAATTACTTTTGTAGTTAGTGGTTTGAAGGGTCCAATGGTTTGAAGGGTCCAATGTTGTTATCCTTAGGTGGATGTTTGGTGAGAGTGGCTTTGGAATTAGTTCCTGTTGGAGGAGGATGCTCGGCGGCAGTATCACGTAGGGCGTTACCGGGCATCCGAAATATGATTTTACCGAGCAGTTGTACTTTGTTGGAAATGAGGCTTGCTAGGCACGTTCCCCCATCGTGGAGTAATGAGCGAATATTTCAACAACTGGCCAACATGTTATGGGCTAAACATGAGGTCATAGGGCATGCATCCATGTCCCTAGTGGGCCATAAGCCCAGTTTTTGACAGGGGAGTTAGTAACCATGAGCCATTCTGTGGAGTTTAGGCCCAAGGTCCAGATGGTCCTGGGGGCCTGATGCCGTACATATATGATTCGATAATTATGGCCTTGCATATGAGCAAAGCAGTGGAGTGGAATTCTATGAGAAAGAACTAATTAAATTGTGTTTTGATTTGCTATGAGTAGATCTCATTAAGGAATGTGTGACTACCACAGTACCACATCATATATATGAAGTATTCATTCATCAAGATGATATATTAAGTCATCTAAAGGTATAAGGCAAGGTGATTCATTATCTCTCCATACCTAGTCTTACTTTGTGATGGAGGCCTTTTTGCCTTACGGAGAAAATTAGAGGTTGAAGGTAAAATTAGAGACTTTCAAGAGCAAGAAGGGAGATCCTAGTAAAATATGTGGTTCAAGCCATTGACACTTTACAATATGTCACACTTTAAACTTGTCAAGACATAGCGTGGTGAACTTAATTCCTTGACGGAAAGATTTTGGTGGGGGACAAATGGAAGTGAAAAGGAAAACTCACCATTGACAACTCACCACATAATAAGTTGTAAAAAAAGTTTTATAAGTCTTTTGGTCTAAAATATTTCCAAGGAAAAAAAAAAATTGGAGGAAATAGTCCAAAATGTGTTAGTCAAAACTCAAAAGAGAGTCAGGGTATTGGATTTAGAAATTCATGCTCTTAACTTAGCAATGCAAGCCAAGGAAGGATGGAGATTACCATACCAGTTTCATTCATTGTTTTAGTGGGTGTTCAAAGCAATATACTTTTTTTTCTTTTTGAGGGGGCAAAGCAATATACTTTATCAAATATAGTATTATAGTATATTACGGTATTTCGTGACTCATTTGAGTATAATAATATAGTTTTATGAGGTATAAGTATGCAAAATTAATTAATTTTAGGCTAATTAAATACCAAACTTTACATTCTCAAAAAAAAAAAAAAAAATTTACTTTTTATATGCCTTAATGTAGGAGAATTCTACCGTACATGCGAAGTATTTTAAAGTTGGAGAATACATCTATTTATACCCCACCCTCACAACCCACCCAAAATTGAAAATTGGTCTAGAGAACCCAAAAAATAATTTGGTCCTCCTACCCATTCTTATGGTTAACGGTTCCTCAATATATATTGTGGGGGGAAAAAGGGCCCAGTCTAACATAGTGGGCCGAGAGCCCATATGAGGGCTACTGTGCGACCAAGAAGAAGGAGATGGTAAGGGCAAGCCCCATCTGGAAGTGGGACCCTCAGAGGGAAGAGTAATTACAATCCGAAGAGGTCATCTTCCGTCCGAGGAGGTTATATTCCTCTGACGCGAATAGTATAGATCAATTGAGCGTATAAAAGGTTAAGATGATCTTCCGAGGACTCCTCCTGATCAAGATAAGTTCTGAGTACATTGGGAGACGATAAGGATAAAGAAATATCTAAAGGGAAAGCTGCTACCACCGTATTTAATGCTCTGAAGCAGCTCTTCTGACCGCATTTATGTGGAGAAGACCCCTGAACAGTGTATAAAAAAAAAAAAAAAAAAAAAAGAACTTGACTGTAACCCTAAGATCTGTGTTCATCAGATAATCAATAATATAGCTCTTCAGATATTTATTCTTTACGTGTAAACTCATGTTGGCTTGTGCTTGAAAGTTGTGATTCGTTGTTGTTGATCCCATATTTAACCTAACTCTTTCACCCATACTCTACAAATTTATTGTTTTGGGCTTGGGCTTGGGCCACAAATCCCAACCATACATATATATATATATATATATATATATATGTATGTATGGGGCACAACTCCCTCTAAGGCTCCTATGTTCATAGATCCAATGTATTGGTGTCACGTATATGAGACTTTAACCTTGTTAAGCATTGGGCCTTGGACCTTAGGACCTTGCATGCGCATATGAGTTCTATTGGGCTCACGACCTTGGCCCAAATAAGCCTTAGTACCCTTCCAAAGCTCAAAGACCACAATGATCATCGTGTTCGGCCCAGAACCTGTTAGGCAGGTCATTGCAATATATACCCATTGGTTCATGGCTAGGAAGTTGCCCGGCTAATCTCGTCCCTGACTAGTGTGACTACCCGGAAAGGCCGTATCCTGAATGCTTGGTGTCATCATGAGAAGTACCACTACCAAACATCACTCTCTTGAGGTAGGAACTAGTTTCAATGCCATTCTCACCACACTCCACTCCCAACTAAACACCTACTTAGCAATAACAACATTGGACCTTCTCTCCCACTAGCCATAAGAGTAATCATGATTCTTCTACTAATTTTGAACTATAAATATGAGAAACTAAGAAAGGAAAATGGTGGTGGAAAGGTTCACAAAGAAACTTAGGGTAAAGAGTAGGAGCAAGAGTGTATCAAGCTAGTGAAGTGATAATAGAAAGAGATGGAGTAAGTTAATTCAAAGGGCAAGACAGTTTCGCTAAGTCTCTATATAAGAAACTACCCAAAGTAAGAAATCCAAAACTCATATTACAAGTAGATTGTGAGCCCAAGTGAGGGTTGGCCTATCAACCCCTCCTTAGGTGCGCACAATATATATATATATATATATTATGTTACGTAGCTCAAATGAGGTGTGTTTGTTTTGTTTTTGTTTGTTTTTTTTTTTTTTTTTAAATTCAAATATGATTATATGTATGACACTATGCCTATAGCTTTCCCAAAAAAAAAAAAAAAAGAATATGATTTTCTAATAGACTCTTTAATTTTGTATATTGAAAGGAAAAAAAAAATTTTCTTTTGACATTTTGATAATTAGGAGAGAGGTAACAAACTCTTTAATTCAATTGTATATACGATTTTCATGATTTCAACGTCAATTTTTTTTTTTTTTTTTGAAAAGACATCAAGTTTTATTTTTATAGAGGATTTTTTTTTTTCTTTTAATCATATTTTCTTAATATTAAAAATATACTAATTTGAATTCTTGTATTTGTTTAATCTTTAATTTTGTAGATATTTTATTCTTGAATGATAATTGTTTTTTTCATTATGCCTTGACTCCTAAGAGCATCCACATCAGTAGATGTATAAATGTGCATAAGTGTGCAAAATAGAAAAAAGTCACTAATTTTACACATTTTGAGCAAAAAAACACCCACATCAGTGGGTGTAAACTCGTGTATTTAATATCTTAATAGTTTTTTCTGTCTCCTCTCTACTTGACTCTTACCTCCCTCTCTCTCAAGCGCACAGCACAGCTCTCTGTTTCTCTCATCTCATCAATTTTTCTTCCTCTAGCTTTCTCCATTTGCCATCGCCGCCAATGAGAACGAGGTCAAGCAAGCTGAGTCGCTGGACGAGTCCATTGCCTACAACACAAACAGAGTTCTCCGACAGGCTCGTCACCTAGAATCTCGTGGGTTTTGATCCATTTTTGGTTGAGCTTGAGGCCGGCAACCATCAGGAGGAGGTGGTGGTGCTGCGAGGCGTCATCTTGCTCAAGCCAGAGGCCTTGATCTCGCTCCGATCTGTTGGTTGCTGTTTTTTTTTTTTTTGGTTGATTGTTGGTGTGGGTCGGTGGGTTTTGATCTTGATTGGCTTGGCTTTTTTGGTGGGTTTTGATGATCTTGCTGTCGATTGGGTGGGTGATGATTTGGCTTGACTGGGTTTCGAGTTGGGTGAGTGATTAATGAATATGGGATTGAATGGGTTTGGGATTGAGTGGTTTTTCCTTAATGATAGTGGTTGGGTGGTGATGATGGTGGGTGGGTGTGGAGTGATCTTTGGTAGTGACGGACTGTGGGTCTATGACAGAGAGGTGCAGTGAGGGAGGGAATAATAAAAAATTGTAAAAAAATGAATATTTTATTGAATAAATGTGTAGAATAGATAAATTGATGTGATATTTTATAAAAATGAGCGCGTAAAATAGAAAAAGTAAATTTTTTCATGTAAATTATAAGATAATTTCTTCCATGTTTGTGCTTTGTGAGTAGGAAGTGGATTCAAATCTACTTTCTTCATTTGTTGTAAGCTTTAAAAAAATAAAATAAAAATAAATAAAAGTCTCACAATTATCCCCATAATTGATCTCAGCGTAAAGTTTCAGCTACCCATACAGATCCTTTGGTCTGGACCAAACTGAGTAATTTCAGAAAGTGTTCCACCTCTTTTCAAAATAAAGCATCCGTATAGCTGTAAGGCACATCTTTAAACATGGGAAAAACCCACGTCTATAATTTGTTCAACCAGAAGTCGTTGGATACTTTCATAAAGTCTCATTGAAATCCTTTTCCTATATCATATTTGTTGGTGCCATTTTCTTCTGCCTCCAATTCAAAGAAATTGGCCATAAACACGTTTTCTATATTGATTGGGGTCAGCCGCCGTTAGTCCCTTCCTGCCAAAATTTTGTTTTTGGCTCTTGCTTTTTCATTAACTTTGTTGGAATTAGTTTGTTGCTCCATTATCTAACGGGAAAGAGCCTCCAAACTCCAAAATTAAATTACACCTTATCCACATTGACTTATTCATAATATTAATTGGAAGCAATGCTCCATTTCGTTTCATCTAAATTTACAGAACGTTCAGTGGAGAATAATTAAGCTTCATTTGGATGATTGAAAGAAATTAAGTTATTTATTCAATTTATTTTGTAGAGTCTTTTGGCTGAATATTGCTAAATTCGGAGTTTATTTGCGTTATAAGCACTATTCCAAGTTATTTAGGAAACTAAGGAAAGAGAGTGAATTTCGGTAACGGTGTTGCTGAAATTCAATAAAAGTATGAGAGAGAAAGAGAAAAAGCGGAAGAGAGAAAATTTTGAATTTCAGTAATCACATTATCGAAATTCGCCCGAAAACCAATTGTGACAATACCATTGCTGAAATAAAGAAAAAAAAATTTGTGGCAATGTCATTGCAGAAAATGGGAGAAAAAAAAAAAATAATGGTTGCTGAAATATGGGGAGGAATTAAAAAAAATGCTACGTTCACAATATTTTTACAATATTTTCACTACAAATCATAGGTGATTAGTTATTATTAGTTCAAATTTGAATTTAACATTGAGATTACTTTTTTAATCCAACAATAACAACCTGCCACTTAAAATTTATTATAAAAATATTGTAAAAATTGTGTGCACGTATTATTTCTTAAAAAAAAAAAAAAGTGGAATGAATTATGGCAGGCAAATTGCCACAATCCATTCCAATTTTTTATTTTTTTATTTTTGAAATGATACGTGCACACAATTTTTACAATATTTTTACAACAAATTTTAAGTGGCAAATTGTTATTATTAGATTAAAAAAATAATCTTAGTGTTAAATTCAAATTTGAATTAATAATAACTAATCATTTCTAATTTGTTGTAAAAATATTGTGGAAGAAGTTATTTTTTTTTTTTCCCCAGATTTCGACAACTATTATTTTATTTTTTATTTCCTCCTATTTTCGGCAATGGCATTGCCACAAAATTTTTTTTTTTTCCCCTATTTTGGCATGGTTTTCGGTTAGTTGGTTTGGGCAACTGGAATTTCGCAAAATTTTTTTTTCCCTATTTTAGCATGGTTTTCGGTTAGTTGGTTTGGGCGGTAAGAATTTCCACAATACGATTGCCCAAATTCACTCTCTTCCCTCACTTCTCTAAATAACTTAATACAGTACTTTAATGCAAATAATCTCTGAATTTAACAATATCCAGCCATAACGCAAATAAACTCCGATTTTAGCAATATCTAGACAAAAAACACTAATATGTTTATAATTTTCGTCTTAAAGCTTGAACTTAATATCATCTGACAAAATGACCATCCCTTCTAATGGAGCCGTAATCTTTGGGAATTTTAGATACCTTTTTTTTTTTTTTTTTTTTTCTTTTTTTCCTCTTTTATGTTTTCTACAAGGAGTTCTAACTTTATTGGAGTGATTAATATGTACTTAATTGGCCTAATACCCATCTTGCAAATGTCCTCACAACTTGACCAGTCGGTTTCGGGTTTCCCATAGATTTAAAGAGCTAGAAGTAATTCACAAAATCTGCGAAGCCCATCAGCCAAGAAAAGCAAAGACACAAAATTTGCAAGTAGTCATTTGATTAAGAAGCAAACCAAAGTAATTTGCTCTTATTAATCCTCAAACCAATACTAACAAATAAATAAAAGAATTACAGTATCTGCCTAAGTAGCGTAGCGTGTACATTCCACTAATCCTGCTCTAGATTTACTAATCCACTTCTTTTTTTTTTTTTTTGCTCAAACAAGAGTTGAACATGTTGATGTAGAAGGATCATACAAAGCAGGAAGCAAATACTTCCTCCCATTAGCACCATGAGCATTGTAGCTAGCACCAGTTGTTGGATCCACCAACAAGTCCCCAGCATAGCCAGGGTAAGCCCCTTTGCCATAAACCCCAGGACAAGCAGATGCAGCTTCTAAAGGCGCCTCCTTTGGACCTTGGAAGTAACCATTTCCAAATGGGTTGGTAACTGTCCCAGCCAAAAGACTAGCCAAGTTGATAATCATGCCATCTAGACCCACATCGTTGTTGGGTGCAACCAGGGGTGGGCTCTGGGGTCCATAGATGGGCTGGTGGAATGGCCATGCACATTGGCCTGGGCATTGGGTCTCAGAGTTCCCGACCCAGATGTAAGCAAACCTAGAGTACTTGCCCTTAACGTGACCACCCTTTGAGCCCAGTGCAGACCCATGAGTCCCACATCGGCTAAGACAGAAATTCTCAACAGCCACATCTGAGGAAGTGAGAACAACGTTAATGGCGTTCTTTTGGTCACCCTTTGAAGCCAACTCCACAAGTTGTTTGCTTGTGAGTGACTTTCCCAATCTGTAGCTCTCGTCCACCATTTGCTTGCCCAAATAGAGGGAAAATGAAGATGGTTTCTTGGATTTGAGGTGGTAGTACTTTCCAGTGGTTTTCCACCACGAGGCAACAGATGGTTGTACTGTTTGTTGGGGTGGTGAAGATGATAGGGAGCTAATGAAATCAGTGACAATGGCTTTCTGAGAAGGTTTGAACTTTCCGTACCAAATGAGATTAATGGAGATTTTGCCAGAAAGAAGAGGGCCATTGTGGTACAAGAGCTGGGTCTGGTCTTGCACAAGCTCATTGAGCTTTCTCATAGCCAAAGAGACTTGAAACAATGACACTACCAATAGTAGATTTAAGAAAGTTCTGGAAACAAAAGAGGCCATTTTTAAAATTTTCTAAACAGTGCAAGAAATAAGAATTTTTTTTTTCCTTCGTAAGGAGAAGAGAAGAAGCTGAGATAGCTTTGTGTGTTTGTGAATGGTTTGAGATTCAGATGGAGAGAGCTCAATTATATAGGTCATAAAAGTGACTTTCTGAATTGGATTAATAAATAAAAATTGAAGGAACTTGCTCAGTAAGAGAGAGAAAAAAAGACTGTGTTAGCGTATGAGAGACGGTTTGCCATTACTGATTTTACGACTTGGCCAGTAAGAAAAAGAGAGGCCTCAACGGTACTCCCAAGCGCGTTGCTTTTAATTTTCAAAAATAAAAGAGAGACACTTTGGCTTATCTCACGCTATATATCAGCAAACCTGTCTCCACGCATCAATAATTTTTTTTTTTTTTTTGAAAAAAAAGAGAGAAGGTAATTTTTTTTATACAAAATAAAAATTTTATTTTAATTTAATCTAAATATATATATATATATATATATGTGTATAAAACTCTTTCTTAAAAATTTAAATTTTAATCTTTATGCTTACACTTTACAAATATTTATACTTATAAAATGATCATCATACCAAAAATATATGGTGATAAACTATATTAAAAATTCTATAAATACAAGACATGTCAACAAAAAATAATTTAACTAATAATTAAAAAATATGTATTATTAAATAATTATTTTTACGAACATATTTTTTTTAAAAATTTTGATAAGGCGACATAGTATCATTCATACAAAATAATTTTTCATAAAGAGGAGCGTGAGAGACAAGGCAAGAGAAAAGGCGTGGGGTTTGTAATTTCTTACAGCAAATCAGTGTAATAGAGTGGTTAGAGCCTATTGGGTTCTTTTGTGGGAGTAAGTGAACTTTTTTTTTTTTTTTTCCTCGCTAAAAAACAAAAAGCATTACAGCTTAGCTACAGAAAGCTGGAGTTTTGAACAGGGAAATTTGAGAAGGGTATTAAAGGAAAAGTGAGGAAAAAAAAAGAAAAAGAAAACTATACGTTAGGGAAGACAGGCTGGACACTGCTATGAATGAATGAAATTCTATTGGGAAGCGTGGGCCAGTCCAACTGGCAGTCAGCGTTTGGGCAGTGGTATCCAAGGTTGAGATGTGTGATGACGCGCCTAATAGTATGCTATTTCTGTGAGTTTAATAATACATGGACACACATACAAAACTCGTGAGCTGGGAAAGCAGAGGTTTTATTATTACCACTTTAGTCCAGTTGGATAAAGCTAACACGTAAAGTCTTCGGTGGCGTGGTGGCATCCAGCCTTATCACGTACCACTTGATAGAAATTTGTTTTTGACCAAAAAAAAAAAAAAAAAGATAGATATTTGTTTTACTATTCATAAGTAAAAGTCGTAAATAATTTTGTGGTACTGGTACCCTGGTTTACATTAGGTGGAATTCTAGCAATTTATTGGGCAAACCGGTGCACTTGCTTTTCTTTATTACATGTTTTACGAGCTTTTGGTATTAAATATTTGACTAAAATATACTAATTATTTCAATATTTGAACTAATATCAATTAAATTTAAAATATTTTATCTCGTAAAAAAAGATTTAAAATATCTTAAAATAGACTAATTCTATCCTTAAACACAAATGATCGTATAACATCATTTATATCACCTTTACTTTTTGTTGTGACCATTTGACTGATAAGTGAAGGCTAGCTTATATGATAATATGAATATTAATCAAATTGTTATGGCTGATGTAATCAAATTTTTTAATTATTTTTACGTTTATGGACTAAATTGGTTAATTTTAAAATATTTTAAATCTGATTGATGTTAGTCAAATTTCAATGATAATTATTATATTTTGCCCTAAATTTTTCAGGAAAGACAAAAAAAAAAGATTACATTGACTAATTTGTTCACCATGGATTTTTATTTTTGAAATCCAAAACTTGGAAGTATTGGATTTTCACAATAAATTATGCATTTATGCCCTATTAATTATTACTGCATAAATTTAATCTTTTTTTTTTTTTTTTGAGAAACACATAAATTTAATCCAGAGTGGAAGCATCTTCATAAAAATCTTTAAGCCCGAGTTGATCCCAGTGCATGTCATGTCAATCTCAGGATATGGACCAGGAGAAATGTATGATATCTAATTTCCCCCTAATTTTCCTTTCTATTTGTGACAGTTCATTGCACTGAGGACAAATACTTACTTTCCTTTATTGGGTCTACCAATAAAAGGCCAATAGGCAAGAGCGAGGCCATGCTGGCATGGAGGGATAGTGGATCAAATATTGGGGCCACCTGTAGATCGACATTTGCTACCACCATTGCCAGTAAAAGACTAGAGCTAATTTGTAGTTTAACTGAAGCTGGCATTAAAGGATCAAGAAAGTCGAAAGATAAAACACAGCCTAGTGCTAATTTAGTTGAAGCACCGTACAAGACACGTATTTAATTAATGAATTGGGTTGTAACAAGTGAATTAGATGAACGGGGTAAAATTTTTTATCATCAAATAATATATTTTCTGTTTGAACTTTTCTACTACAAAATTGATTGGTATTTTAATCTATTTAAAATTTAAAAAAAAAAAAAAATTGCAGCAAGCTTACTATCTCCTAATCCGTTTTTTTAAGGGAAAAAGTTAATGAAAATGCCCTTAAAGATATTGGTTTAGAAAATATTTTTAAAATTTTTAATGGCAAAAGAAAAAGTAATTAATTTTTTACAATTTTTTATATTTCTCATAAAACTTGTTAAAAAATTTGCTTAAAATAGTCAATTAACAAATACCTTGAGACCATTCTTTCTAATTTTTATTTTGGATAGGTTAGGTTCGAAACTTTTTGCTAACATCTTGGAACCACTCTCATAGAATTCCTTTCTTTGCAAAAACTTAATACGTGTGGGATGGGGGGATTACATACAATCAAGAAAACTCGAGAGTAGGGCTGTCCATCCAATCTGACGACCCGACCCACCTGAATGACCCGACTTAAAAACCGGCCAACCCAATCATGTCACCGATTGGCGGCGGGTCATTTGTTCCAAAAACCAACTCCAGCAGGTTGGTCTTGGTTTCCTCCCCAAAACCCAAAAAACCTAATTCGACCGATGTACTAAGAATTTCCAGCAAAAAATTTCTAGATTCCAGCAAAATTTCTAGATTTCAATGAGTTTTTCCCAGATTTTGGCAAGATTTTCCAAATTCCAGCATCAAATTTCCAGATTTCGACTTCAAATTTTTAGATTTTGGCAACAAATTTTCATATTTTGGCGACTTATCAAGTAGATCTAGTGATATTTCGTCCAAATCTAGTGAAATCTCATCGAATCTAGCAAAATCTCACCAAATCCGATGAGATCTCCACTAGATTTGGCTTTTTTTGCCTGAAATCAACTATTTTGGCTAGATTTTTCATAATGGACAGTTCCAACTTCGCCTACTGTGTTTCTAGTGCAAAACTGACTGTGCCAAACCGACCCCCTCGCCAGTCGGCGGCAGGTCAAGATTTCCTCAACCTAATTCAATTGGGCCGGTCTCGAGTTGGACACAAACCCGACCCAAACCGACCCGTGGACACTCCTATTCAAAAGAATAATTAGATACTAAAAAAGATCTGGACACCCTATTTGTCAAAAAAAAAAAAAAAATCTTTATCATTGGAGAACACCATATAAGGAATTGATGTGATGATATCATGATACAAAATGAGGGCACTCCAACTTCATTGGATACTTTCATGGATGAGTCTATTTTAGTTTTAGCTTTTATTGCAGGTCCAATTATTATTATTATTATTTTTCGTGCAGCGAAGTTCTGAATTATGATTTTGAGTTGCGCGCGCAATACTTCTCGCAGCCTGGCTTCGATGACATGAGCATGGCAGGGAATTTTTCCAACACAAATGGCTTGCAAGTTGCAAAGTGCATGCAGCTTGCTACAAATTCTTGAGTAAAAGATTTGTGTACACTTTTTCTTCATTTGCAATTCGCAAATGGCAAAAAAGTTCTGCTTATTATTAGCAATAAACAAAGGTATCACAGAGCAAGGAGAGCTAGATCGAAAACCTGTCGTCATTCTCTATCTACAACTTAAATTCACGAGCTTTTTAACGTTAATAAATTCACGAGCTTTATCAGTAATACTATATGCATTTTAACATTAATAAAACAAAGCATTCACGAGGCAAGCACCCATGAACAAAAAATTAATTTAATTTATGAGATTCTTCTTCCTTGTCAGTGTACTTATATATATTCAAATCAAAATGTTTAGCAGTGCGTCCACTTACAATGCCCTAAGTTCCCGATAGAAGCAAAAGAAAAGAGAAGTGCAGCGTGTCTCATGGGAAATTCATCACTGGAGATAGCTGCCTTGTTTCATACTTGCAGACATAAGAAATGAGTTGTTCAACAGTTTAACATGGTTTATAGCTGCACGAACGAGGTCCCGCGAATCCAACCCAACTTTGCCTAAAGAATCATAGGTTTCTATAGATGAGGAGCTTTGACTCAATTTTATATGCATCTTGGATTCTTTTTGTCTGCAATGTTTGAAGGATTATATAGCTGTAATTGTCCATTTGTCACCAGAAGTTATGTTATGTTATGTTATCTTTCGATAGTCTCTGGAGGCTGTCTTCTATAATAGTTCATGGAATTATGAACGGTATATTCTCATTTGAATGTCTGATAGAAACAAAAGATTAGTAAACTTCAAGTAATTTTCTTATATATGAAGTGTGCGTTTGGTAACACTTATTTTTGCCAACTTATTTTACTATTCATCATATTTTTGTTACTATTTATGGGTCTTACTACAATTTTTAGTATTATTCATAAGTTCTACTGTACTATTTCAACTAATTTTTACCTATATCTATAGTATTTTCAGCAAAAAGTTTTCAATTTCAGTAAAATAAGTAAATCCCAAACAGACTCGAACCTACATACTGTGTGTTTTTACCATATAAATAATTGATATTTTACATTAAATTACAAGGTGCTTCATCTCTCTCTGTGATGGAAATCTTAAACATGCATTTGGGTTAATTTATTTGATTATTTTCTTAATGCTGATAAGTACAATGGTAACTTAAAAAAGTGAGATTTTAGAAAAATATAAATAAACAAATAAGCTAAGAGAAACTAATTTGAACACACAGTAGATATTAATGAGAACACAAACTTTCTTCTTTTTCATAAATTTAATTTTGCTACCCTTTTGGTCCTTTTTGGGTTTCTCTGTTTTTTGTACTTACCACAGGATTCTTCTTTTAAGAGAGATTGATTGATGCCACTATGTTATAAATAAAACTCTTGAATATTAGGTTGCGTTTGTTTTGCTTTCAAATGATTTTAGGAAATCATTTTACACCAACCTTTGTGTTTGGTAGTTACAGAAAATTGGGTCAAACGGAATTCATTTTTCGCGTTGACTGTAAAATACCCTGTCTCTCCCGTAAAACCATTTCAGGTTTTATTTTACCTTCAAATGGTTTCCACCCTAGGAAAATAGAAAAGAGAGAGAGAAACAGCAAGAAGAGATCGCACAAAGAACTGGTCTCATCGCACCCCAACTCCGGCCCTAACCCTAGATCGCACTAGTCTCGTCGCACCCCAGCACCAGTGAGATCACGGCCCCTATAGCACCACCAAAATTGCATCCCAGAACCGGTGAGATTGCACCCATAGTCGCTGCTGGAAGATCATCGGCACTGCCATCTAGATCGTCACCACCCAAGACTGATCCACCCAAAACTGATCTCGTTCTCGACCCACCCAAGATCAAGCTTGTTCTCAACACATCGATCTTGTTCTCCCTCTTGCTTAACGTTACTGATTTGCCCGCCACCGACCACTAGCTCACTCCATTCCACCCCTAAACCCACCTGATCTGGCCGCCGTCCTCCATCCACTCTGATCTCTCTCATTCCCAATCTATCTCTCTGTCCCTCACTTTGTCACTCTTTCTCCCTCTGATCTCACTCTTTCTTCCTCTCCCTCAATGTTTTTATTTTGATTTTTGGTTGTATTAAGTGTAATTTTTTGGTTGTGTTAAGTGTATATTTTGAAATTTTTTGTAATAAAATTTGTTTGAATGCTAAGAAAATGTTAAAATTTGTAGAAAAATAGCATTTTTAGAATGTTACCAAACACTTAAAATCGTTTTTCGAACTATTTTCCATTATAAAACCAAACACCTGAATTTCATTGTCCTTACGAGATTCACTTTCTCCTGCATTCATTTTACACTCAGAATTCGATTTACATTGAACCAAATGTAGCCTTAGTTACTCACTTTTACTATTAGAGAAAATTGCAAAAACATCCTTTTTTTTTTTTTTTTGAGAAATGACATCCAAAAAGTTTGTTAGCGCTTACCCTAATCCCTTTTATTTCAAAGTCACTAATTTTATCTTATAGAATATATATTTCTTACACTTCTATTAACTATTTGTTAATAATCATTAACTTTTGTCTCCAACTAACTAATGATTTTAGTAAAACCCCAAATTGGTAATTTGATTTTTTTTAAATACATCGTAGGAGCGAGATGGTTAGAGTTACCTAATACACAAGTTTTAGAAAAACCCTAAATTGGTAATTTCATTTTGAAAGCTCACTAGTACTAGAGCTAATTAAGACCCCAAAATTTTAAATTACGACTTAATTGCTTTTAATATACTTAACTAGATATGGAATAAAAATATTCAATGCACAATTAACAGGGTACCTAATGTATAGGCATACATAATTGACAATTAAGTATAACATACAAGGAGTAAGGGAAGAGAGAAGCAAACAAAAAATAATACCGAGATGTGTTATCAAAGAGAAAAACTAAAGTGCTCGGTGTAAAAACCTCTTCGTGGCCCTCCAAGTCGAATCGATCCACTAATAAATAAGTTAGAGTACAAGGATTACAATTTAGACCCTCTAAGCCTAGACTACCCTATGTACTTAGACCCTCCAAGTCTCAGCTACCAACGGGTTTCACCAAGTCTTGTCTTTACTAGCTTTCCGAATCCCGCAATTATCACCAATTGCATCTCACCATAGAATGGCATGACCCAATGCCTCCCAAAAGCTCCAAATCAATTCATAACACTCAGAATGGGTGTGGTTTGTGTTTGGGCCAAGAACCTCTCAAAAAATATGGAATTTAGAGAGGAAAGAGTTTGAGGAAAACTAAGAGAAATGTGTAGGGGACTGTAGTTTTGCAATTTCTAACTCTCAAATGAATTCCTAGGGTTTTCTCTCTGAAACTCTTCTCACAATTTTGTAGGTAATATAGGTTTATATAGTGTGGGTAAAGAAATGAGGAAAAACACACAAAACATGTTGGCAATGCATCTTGTGAGTCAAGTTGCGAGTTGGCCAAGTCACAAGACACTCGCGAGATGCCTTTTGACACTAAGACCTTTGAACTTTCAACATGTGCTCCTCACGTGACATCTCGCTGGCTACACCACTCGCGAGCTAATAGCAATATGCACTGTCTTAACTGTTCTTCATCAAATTCTTACACTAAACCCATTACATTAAATCCCACAAAAATACAAGGAAATGATTGAAGAATTACAATTAAACTCGACACGGAATTAATGCCAACAAACAAAATTGAAAACCACAACTTTACAATTTTTTTTTTTAATATATCGTAGGAGCAAGATAGTCGGAGTTATCCATGGTTTTAAAAACCGAACCAGGCATCGAACTTTTTTATAAAAAATTTTCGATTCAACCTCGATTTTTGACCAGTTTTGAGAGTTTTTACCGGACTGGACTAGCTCCCAATTCCTGATTGAACTAGGAGGACCGACTGGTCCGGTCCGGTTTTTAAAACTATGGAGTTACCTAATACACAAGGCCAAGCAATATATGAATATAAGTTTGCAAAGCCAAGTTCTTAAGTGACGTTGGAAGTTACTTTTAGACCCCTAGTATGGCTTACTACCAATTTTAATCAATTAATCAAGGTTAAGTTCCAATAGTTAATTAACCGTTGATTTACAATTATGTAAATAAACAATCACACACAAGATAGGATGAATTATTCACGAAGTGAAAACCAAGTAAGGAAAAACACTTTGCATGGGGCCTATTCAGTTTGTCAAATCCATTTGACCTCTCCACTCTTGCTGCAACCACTATTAATCCAGTTCACGTCTTCATAGTTATCCAACATCACAAGTCCATCGCCAATCGCAAAATAGGAATGGCAACGGGTCGGGTTCGGACCGGGTTTTTTCATACCCGGACCCGACCCGCGGGCCAAGACCCACAACCCGGACCCGGCCCATTTACTAAACGGATTTTTTTTTTCCGGGGCCCAGACTTGGCCCTGCCGGGCCCCGCGGGCCCCGTTGGGCCGTGGTACTTCAGGGCCCATTCTGTGGCTCAATCAAAAAAAAAAAAAAAAAATTGCCTAATATTGATTTTCTTAGCAACCAAACAGGAGGGAAAAAGAACACCCAAGAAAACCCATTATTTTCTCAGCAACCAACAGATCGGAAACCCTTTTTTTTCATTACAATATTTTCCCCCATCAAAAGCATTTTTTTCATTACAATATTTTCCCACATCAAAAGCAAAAATAAGAATTAACATACAAACCTAGGTTTGAACAATAAGACCCTACAAAATCAAATCAAACAAGCTGACCTATTCAACCAAAATAGCACTAAAACTAGAAATTACAAATTTGATTCTTTGAATAGCAGCGCCGGCGAAGTAAGCATGGGAGGCGAAGCAGCGACGCCGGCGAGGTGAGGTGTGCAAGGTGAAGCAGCGGCGCGGGCGACCTTGCGGCCGCGAGGGAAGCCGAGCTCGTGGTGGAGCTTGCCGGCGTCGTCGAGGCGGAGGACGTGTTCGGGCTGGGAGGAGAGGAAGGTTTTGGATTTGGTGGCGAATCGGAGGTAGGAGTCGCGCTCGACGATGCACTTGAAGTGGGGATTCTTTGTTTCGCTTGTGTTTTTTCTTGAACTTTTTGGGGGTTTTGGTGACGAGAAAGGAAGTGGAGAATGGGGAGGTGAAGAAGAGTGAGAGGAATGGGAGAGAATGATTGAGTGGGAGCATTGAGAGGGTGAGGACTTGAGAGAATGGGTCTGACCGTCTGAGGGATTTAGGGGAAAAGAGAGTATTTATAGTTAGGGTTTGTTATTTTTTTTTTTTTTTTTTTTTTTTTTTAAATATTATATATACAGGTCGGGTTCGGGCCGGGTATGCCTAATACCCGAACCTGACCTGAACCCACTTCGGGTTTTTTAATGAAAACCCAGACCCGGCCCTAATGTTAAACGGGTCGGGTAAAACCCGACCCATTAGGATTGGGTCGGACCGGGTACCCGCGGGTCGGGTTCATTTTGCCATCCCTATCGCAAAATCGATCTCTCAATTACTTCAAGATCATTTGAAGATTTTGTTATGTATCTCTTTTCAATAGATGTCCCAACACTCTTTTGGTAAAGCCAGTGAATTTAATAATAAAACCCCTCAAGGGTATGGCAATGGCTAATAATTAGAGTTGAAAACTAAGTTTAAATATGTGTTCGGTTTGGCTTAATTGGCTACAAGAATAAGCCTTAGATAAATCTAAGATTTTCAGTAATAAGGTCTTGGTTAATTGAGTGTTTAACAAGACTCTATTGGGAGTTTCTATCTAAGCTTGCACAAAGGAGTCTTGTAAGGTTTGTGTCTTGTATGAGATACTATGTTTGATTTAATGTGATGCTGGAGGTTTTTTTTTTTTTTTTGGTCTAGACAATGCCTTGTAAGTTGTAACAGAAAATGAGAGATGGGATTTTGGAAAATATATAAATGATCTTGATTAATTACGAAAGTCTGAGTACAACTCTGCTTAATTATATACATGCAAGATGAACAGAGATAACTATCAAACTAAGGGCTAATTAGGTATAGAAAAACTAACTTAATTAAGAACTGACCAATTACATCTTTGCACCTGTACAAGGGAAACTACGTGACTGGCACATTGATCATTTAGAATACAATCAGTTATACGACGTGTAGTTGTAATCACAAGAGTAACTAAAACTACAGCCGTTTATGAGAAACTTTCATCTTCTGATTAGTTCTTCTATCTTCATTTTCTCCTCTTAATCTTTGATAACCTTGAGTTGTGAGTTTCATTTTTTTTTTTTTTGGGTTTGACACTTAACGTTCAGTTTGTGTAGCTTATTTTACGTGGTAAACCGTAAACCAGGCTGCGGTTTTTAGCTTATAGCATTATATATCTAATGGTTGCCGTGTTGTATATGACCGATTTGCTATTGGTACTTTTGGAATCAAAGCCCTGTCTAAATCAAGAAGGTCATATTATATGAGACACATTAATGACCGTGCACACCAATTCGTTTGCATGATTGATATTATATATATAGTTGCATGATTAATCAGATTTCTAAAAATGTGAGGAGGCCGCAACCCTCATGTAAAGAAACTAAAATAACGTTCTTTTCCTAGAAAAATAATATAACATTACAAATCAATAATGGAGTTATACAAGTCCCGTGTGCGGGCAAACAATTAATAAATACATGCAGAATATTGTCTACATATCATGTCGCCATTCAACTCAGCTAGCTGCATGCGTTTTATTTCTAAGCAACTTAGACAGCAATTATTTAATCTGAGCTTGGAAAACAAGCCCTTTGGTGCAACACAAAGTCAATACCAACAGATTCCTGGAAGGACAATAAATATTGCATGCATATGAATACACAGTAGCAAAAAACAAGTTGATGATTGAACTCAACGATAATTTTTTAGTGTTTCATTGACAAACAAGCAATTGTTGATTTATTTAGACTTATAGAGTCCAACTCAACTAGCTATACCTATAGATTATATAAAATTGAAAGAAAAAAAAAGGGGGTAATGTAACCTCACATTTAAACATTAGTCATCAATGGATTTTTTAGTTATAAATTACTAAAATTGAACAATAATTCTAAAATGTAATAAATAATTATCAGTGATATAGATAAGAATGAGCTTAATATAATCTTGAGCACACTTGGAAAATTAATTAGAAGAACCTTAAATAAGTAATACCACGAGCAAAGTATTAGAAAATGATAAATTATTGGTTAAAGAAATTATTCACATGCTAAAAACTATTTAAAGAAGAAACCATCACAAAATTGTATTAAATTTATCATAATTAAGTTCAAAACACGCATGAAAAAAGTATTAGCGTATGGTCCTGTAAGAGGGCTAAGAGGGTCGGGACTCAGGGGGCACTTCCCTACCACCTTCTCAAATGTTTCAACTTTCAACAACCTTTGCTTTGACTGTTCCTAATCTGAGCTGGGGAAAATGACAACTAAGATGCAACTTAGAAAAGCAAAGACCAAAATATATTATCAAGAACTTATATGCTACAATAATATTGCAACCTTGCACATAATATTAATTAAGAGGAAAAAAAAAACTATAAAAGTATGCAATTGCAACTTACTTGCCTATGGTTTTGGAACATAAATTAAAACTAATTAGTGTTAACACGTAACAGGTTTATGGACTTTAGGCCCATTTTACTTATTTTAATTGGCACACATACTTGTACAGCATACGTGCCCCTTATATAAAAGCATTCTTATATGTATTATCTAGTTTTATACTACAAGAATGTTACCTTACCTCCAATTATCATACACACAATTTAACCAATGATATAGCCGAAACTCTCATGACTTTTCTACAATATCCTTATTTTCAACAAGTCTCATAAATTTGTGGCTGACTTTTTTAGTAGTATAAAACTGGCAAAGTTTGTGTCAGACAATTTTATAGAATTCCATTAGCAGCGCATTTGGGCTCCTTGGATGCCACCAACTTTCCGATAAGCTCGAGCAGAGCATCCAGGCTGTCTGAAGGCCGATGATTTAAAGTTTTTTCACATACTTGGAGACATGGTTTCAAAAATTGAATAGTTTAAAAATTGCACGAGTGGTGTATCTCCATAACGTAACCCATAACACTTATCTACAACTGGTCGATCTGTACTCTGTAGCATTAATTCAATGTTTTACACACACTCAGAAATGCTGATTCAGCAACCAGTTGCTTCTACTCTAATATAGGAGTGGATAAAATTGATTAGGAAAGCAAACAATAATTCATAAAGCTAATTAATAAGCATGTACCAGCCTATTATACTCTAGTGTATATATGCATTTTCTAATAAATTAAACTCAGTGGAAGTAACTAATAATTGAGAGTTCATCGGCCACTATGCTAGACATGTAGATGGCAAACCAGGCACAGGGGCAGAGCCAAGAATTTTTGTTTGGAAGGGCCAAGTTGCGACGCTAGTATATTTATCAAGACAACTTCTACACCCACACACACATATATACACACACGCGCGCTTTTTATTATATATACACACATATATATACATATTTTTTTATTTGATAAGTTATATATATATACACACACCCAACAAAAAAAAAAAAAAAAAAAAGAACATAGTATGTTCAATCAAAATTATTTTTGACGGCAATCTTTCGTAAAATAAAATTCATTTTTTCTATTTTCATAGTCAAAATCTTAAAAAGTTTCATTTTAAACACAAATTATCAAATTTTATGCTAAAGTAAGTAAAAAATCTTTCAATTGAACTAATGAAATTTTCAAAAATATGAATGATCCAAAACTTGGAGAAATAAGTTAGGCTCCAAACATATTTAAAACTACCTTACTTTAACACATTATATGGCAACTAAAGACACATTTCATGTGCAGTTTTAGTGACAAAATTTTTTTAATGAGTCAATGACTTGCTAATCGTCACATAACGGGTTGAAAAATATAGATTTAAACATGTTTGATACCAAATTTTATCAAATATTTAACAGATATAAAAACACATTTTACAATAAAAAATAGAATTGCAAAAAATAAAGTTATATCTTTATAACTATTAGACCAATTAATTTTTTTAAGAGCATTATCGGACTAATTCAAATATTTTGAGGAGGGCCAACTCTTATTTTTAGACTAAATTTTGAAAACATAAAAATAATTGTTTATATATTTTTAAAAATTTTAAAATTTGGGGGGGTGGGGTCCATGGCCCCCCACCCTTGTACGTGCCTCCGCCTCCAGGCATGTCCTTTGGCACATAGAGGCTTGATGATACATGTCCTATGTTACGAGAAACAAGAGATTTTGGAGTCCAATAATGTGTCAGTGTCAGTTCAATGAACTTCAACGAGCTGTAACAAAAGAATAAAAGCATGAACCAGAACCTAGCTCCATTTGGGCATGCATATTCTAGGTTTCGTACATATTATGTACCCCTTGAAACGGCAAATTTCTTTAATAGTGTGAACAATAAAGAGAGGTCCTCACATGCATGGCTGGGTTTTAATTAGAAGGTGGTGTTGAAGTAAATGTCATTAATTAGCATCGATCCTTAATTGTGAGAGCCGGAATAACCCATAAATTTTGGGATAGGCGATGGATAAGCTTGTGTACTGCCCCATAGACGTCTTTAGCGTAATCTTTCTGTTCATAATTAAAGGTGGATCTATTTTTAAAAAAGTTAGTGCTCACCTAATCCCCATTAGCAAGGGTTGATAGCCACACTTTAATGAAATGACAAAAATGTCCTTTAAATAAATTTCTTTAAATAAAAAAGTCTCCAACTATGTAACAACTCAAATGACCATCTATATATGATTTTAATCATATGAGAAAAATTATAAAAACATAACAAGTAGACTTTGGTTAGCAAATACTTTTCATTATTTAAAAAAACTTAAGAATGTGTTTACTATGTAATTATTTAGTGCTTCGAGAGCACAATATATAAATGTATGCTAGTTCTATTTTATCACATAAATAGTAAATTCCATGATAAATTTATTGTGTACACATTTATTATACTCACTTAACACTGAATAATTACTTATGTTTGTCCTAAATAAATATGGGTTATGCTAACAAGTGCCCTTAGAGTACTGGTTAAGAATCCAATTAAAGAAAGTTTTTATGGAAAAAAAAAAAAAAAGTAATTAATTGTGGGGCCATAAAGAGTTGGTACCACCGGCCCACTCTCAATCAGGCCCAAAAGCCCATGCCGAGGATCGCCTGGAGTCCGAGGATATGCCATAGGTCCGAGGACGAGGCGCAAAGGACTTGCATGCTAGGAGGACGCGCCGAGGATAGAAGCATCCTCGGAAACCCGAAGTGAGGAGATACGCAAGCTGCAGTCCGTCAAGGGGAACTTCTCAGGGAATCCAAGGAGGACCTAGCAGGTGCCGAGCACCGGACATGGAAGCATGGTGGAGGCGCAAGTCCCAGACGTACTGTCACCTCCACATTAAATGCCCTCAACTAACGTCCTGGCCGCATTAATGAGGATAGGACCCCTGAACAGCGCCACCTTGGGCGCCGCAACCCGCAGAGACAGGAATGCGGCTGACAGGACAGGCACTCAAGTGGGAACCGGGTTGATCGACAAGTGTAGGGCTAAGATCATCTGGGAGAGGGATATATAATGTAGGACGTCCCCCACTAAGGGGGGGGGACGTAAGGGAAAAACGGGAAAGAAGACAGACTGTAACAGTGCATATTCTTTGGTAGGCTGAGAAGCTCATTTGAACAAGATAGGAATACGTCCGAGGATCCCTGTTGTGTTCCCTCAGTTAGTACTACGAGTACCACAGTCCACGAATAACCATGCATGGCCGTCGCGTCCTTCACTAGGGCCTAGATCTTGAGCCCACTCTCTACAAAATTCATTGTCAGGGGGCCCACCTCCGAAAAAGGAGCCCCTACAATTGGCGCCGTCTGTGGGAAGAACTTGTGCGCTAGCAGGAACGACAGTCAAGCATGGTAGGATCAGGCCCTCACCAAGGTACTCCCAACCGACCCGAACCGGCGAAGTCGCGGCATCAGGGCAACTATGGCGACCCGGGAGGCGGTCAGAACGACAATGGGCGATTTCGGGAAGGAAGCATGCATACTTCAACGACGAACGGGAGCCAAACCCGCCGGGAGGGGCACGTTCCCCAGGAACGCGGCGACGGCCAGGCCGCGCGGTCACAAGAGGCCCACAGCCACGCCTCCCAAAGAAGGGATGACAAGGTGGCCATGCAGCGTGAGATAGATGACCTCAAGAGGAAACTACGCCGTGTGCAGCGAAGAAGATCCGAGCCCAGCCCCGATCCATTCTCCGAAGGCGAAAGTGGCGATGAATACAGGCAAAGGTCAAGGACGCCCCCCAGTGAGACCTTCTCCCACGAGGAGGAGCGCTACCAGAGGCGTGGACGTACTAACCCAACCCCCAGGGGCTTGGGAGGCGACGCCATGAGCAGGGCGCTGGACCAGCTCTCCAGGTCGCCCTTCGCGCGTCGCATAGAAGAGGCGGAACTTCCTCGGCGGTTCCAGCAGCCAACCTTCATCGCTTACAACGGCAAGACGGACCCCGTGGAGCACGTGAGCCAATTCAACCAAAGAATGGCTGTCCACGCCAAGAATGAAGCGCTGATATGCAAGGTCTTCCCGTCCAGCCTGGGACCTGTGGCAATGAGGTGGTTCAACGGTCTAAGGTCAGGCTCCATAGACTCGTACAGGCAGCTGACCCAGGCTTTCGGTTCCCGCTTTGTCACAAATAGCAGGCCTCCTCGGCCCATGAGCGCATTGTTATCCCTGTCCATGCGCGAGGGAGAGACCCTGAAGGCTTATTCGGACAAGTACTGGGAGATTTACAACGACCTGGATGGCAAATACGATGCTGTCGCAATCAACACCTTCCAGAACGGGCTACCGATGGGACACGGCCTGAGGAAATCCTTAACTGGTAAGCCCGCCACCAGCGTGCGGCAACTGATGGATCGGATCGACAAGTACAAGCGGGTAGAAGAGGACCTGCTATAGGGAAAGGGCAAGGAGAAGGTTATCCCCCAAGAGAGGAGGGATTACAGGTCGGACCGTTATGATAACGCCCGTCCGAGGAGGGAGTTTGGTGGGCAGTTTGGAACGGCTACCACCCAAACGGTCGGCGCTGTGTTCCGAGAACCCGTACACCGGGTGCTGGAGCAGATAAAGAACGAACCGTACTTCAGATGGCCGGCCAAGATGGCTGGGGAACCCGCCAAGCGCAATCAGAGCCGCTACTGCCAATACCACCAGGACTACGGGCATAACACGGAGGACTGCAGGAACCTCTGGAACCACCTGGACCAGTTAGTCCGGGAGGGAAAGCTGAAGCACCTCCTCCACCATTCCAGCGGCCAGCAAAACCAGAACTTCCAAGAACCCCGGAGGGACCTTGACATGGGGCGACCCACGGGAACGATCAATGTCATCCTGGCGGCGCCAGGAAGGACAGGCACGCAGCCCACGAGGGTGCTGTCTATAGTCCGACAGCCCGCCGAGGATTCCTGGGAGGGGCTGAAGAGGGCCAGGAGGAGTTGCCCACCAGTCTTGAGCTTCTCGGAGGAAGACAAGGCAGGGACCGCCCAACCCCACGATGACGCTCTAGTCGTCACCCTCAGAATTGGAGGATACGACGTGAGAAGGGTGATGGTGGATGGGGGCAGTGCGGCCGAGGTCATGTACCCAGACCTCTACAAGGGGCTGGGGCTAAAACCGGAGGATCTGACACCCTATAGCTCTCCCCTAATGACTTTCGACGGGAAGCTCGTCACCCCGAAGGGTATGATAAGGTTACCCATACAGACGGGCCCAGAAGTGGTGGAGGTGAACTTCGTGGTTGTAGACACGTACTCTCCCTACACAGCTATCGTGGGGAGGCCCTGGCTCCACACCCTAGGAGGAGTCGCCTCTACCCTGCATCAAAAGGTGAAGTTCCCGTCCGGGGATCAGGTCCTGGAGATCCGAGGATGCCAACCCACGGCTAGGCAATGCACTGTCGCCGCCATATCCTACCGACTTGATGCACAGCCCTCGGCTCACGCCGAGGAGATATTATAGCAGTCAAAGCCACCGGCGGCGCCTCCTAATGCGCCCGCCGAGGGTGCCGCGTGCGAGAACCTGGAAAAGGTGCTGATTGGCGATAACCCGGAAAGGTTCTTCCAGGTCGGAGCCCAACTGCCTCCGCAAGAAAAGGAGGAATTGCTCAAGTTCCTCAAAAGGAACCTCGACGTGTTTGCATGGGACCCCTGCGATGCTCCTGGGATTGATCCCACTTTTATCTGCCATCACCTAAACGTCAACCCATCCGTGATTCCGAGGCAGCAGCCGCCTCGGCGCCCGTCGAAGGAACACGCTGACGCGATAAAGGAAGAAGTCAATAAGCTCAAGCATGCAGGGGCCATCAAAGAGGTCTTCTACCCTAAATGGTTGGCCAACACGGTGGTGGTCAGGAAGAAGACTGGAAAGTGGAGAGTCTGCGTGGACTTCACCGATCTAAACAAAGCGTGCCCAAAGGACCCCTTCCCAATGCCACGGATAGACCAGCTGGTAGACGCCACGGCGGGCCATCCTCGGATGAGCTTCCTTGACGCCTTTCAGGGCTACCATCAGATACCGCTAGCTCTGGAAGACCAAGAGAAGACAGCCTTCGTCACACCCATTGGAAACTACCATTACAAGGTCATGCCGTTTGGCCTGAAAAACGCAGGATCCACCTACCAAAGGATGATGACAAGAATGTTTGAGCACCTGTTGGGCAAAAGCATCGAGGTCTACGTCGACGATATGGTGGTAAAAAGCAAGCAGGAGTCCCAGCACGTAGAGGACCTCGGCTTCACGTTCGACGTCCTGAGAAAGCACAGGCTGCGCCTTAACGCCCTAAAGTGCTCTTTTGGCGTCAGCTCTGGCAAGTTCTTGGGGTACATGATCACCCACCGCGGGATCGAAGTTGACCCCGACCAGATCAAGGCCATCCATAATTTGAAGCCTCCCCGGAATCCCAAGGAGATCCAGAAGCTCGCCGGGATGATCGCCGCGCTGAACCGGTTCATTTCCAGGTCAGCTGATAGGTGCAGGCCCTTCTACCGCCTGATCAACAAATGGAAAGGATTCGAATGGTCCGAGGAGTGTGCCGAGGCCTTCCGGCAACTCAAGGACTATCTATCCCGTCCGCCTATCATGTCCCATTCGGAGGCCGATGAGGTCCTATACGCATACCTTGCTGTGGCACCCCATGCGGTAAGCCTGGTATTGATACGAGAAGACAGTGGCGTTCAAAAGCCAGTCTACTACGTCAGTAAGTCGCTCCACGAAGCGGAGGTGAGATACCTGCCACTGGAGAAGGCTATCCTGGCTGTGGTCCACGCCACGAGGAAGCTCCCCCATTACTTTCAGGCTTACACCATGGTCGTCCTAACCCGATTGCCTTTAAAATCTGTGCTGCGAACCGCCGACTACACGGGAAGAATCGCGAAATGGAATACGATTCTAGGGGCTTTCGACATCAGGTACATGCCTCGGACCTCCATAAAAGGCCAGGTTCTGGCAGATTTGACAGCAGAGTTCGCCGAACCAGCTGTGGAGGTCGCAGCCGAGGAGGGAAATCATGGTGAGAAACTAGTTGGGGCAGTCTCCACCCCTGAGGCACCCTGCTGGAAGGTATATGTCGATGGCGCGGCTAACCAGAGAGGTTCAGGAGTGGGACTAGTCCTGGTGTCCCCTGAAGGTCATGTCATGGAGAAATCCCTGAGACTCGGATTCGAGGCCACGAACAACGAGGCCGAATACGAGGCATTAATACAAGGCATGACCATGGTGCAGAAGATGGGAGGAAAGTCAATAGAGGTGTTCTCGGATTCCGGGTTGGTGGTAGGACAGGTGAATGGGGAAATGGAGGCCAGGGATCCACGGATGCAAGGGTACCTGAGCCAAGTTAAACGCTTGCAGTTGGGGTTTAGCCCCTACAGCTTGTCTCACATCCCCAGAAGCGGGAACAGCCACGCCGACTCACTGGCCACGCTCGCAACCTCCTCGACAGGGTCTCTGCCTCGGACGATACTTGTGGAGCACTTGGGAAGGGCAAGTGGAGCTCCAACGGGGGGAATCCCCATCCATCAGATTGAGACGGGTCCCAACTGGATGGACCCCCTAGTGGGATTTCTCAAGGATGACATCCTTCCCGAGGACAAGTCAGAAGCAGAAAAAATCAGGAGAAAAGCCACTCGATTCTGGTTGTCCGAGGACCATAAGCTGTATAAGCGCTCCTACTCCGGGCCATACCTGCTGTGTGTTCACCCTGGAACGACGGAATCGCTACTCGAAGAGCTGCATGAGGGAATATGTGGGAGCCACACAGGGGGGAGATCCTTGTCCCACCGAGCCATCACGCAAGGCTACTGGTGGCCGGGGATGCAACAGGAGGCCCAGGAATATGTCAAGAAGTGCGATCAGTGCCAGAGATTCGCCCCGAGTATCCATCAGCCCGGAGGGGTCCTAAATCCCTTATCCAGCCCGTGGCCGTTCGCCCAGTGGGGTTTGGACATTGTGGGGCCTTTCCCCAAGGCGCCAGGGAACAAGAAATATCTGTTGGTGGCCACGGACTACTTCACCAAGTGGGTCGAGGCCGAGCCGCTGGCCAATATTAGGGACGTGGACGTCAAAAAATTCCTTTGGAGGAACATTGTTACGCGATTCGGGGCCCCTCACACCCTCATCTCGGACAACGGGCTCCAATTTGACAGCAAAGCGTTCAGGGAGTACTGTAGCGAGCTTGGAATCACAAACCGGTACTCGACGCCGGCTTACCCCCAGGGGAACGGACAGGCCGAGGCCGTCAATAAGGTCATCGTGAATGGGCTTAAGAAAAGGCTGGACGATGCCAAGGGGAGATGGGTAGAAGAGTTACCCCATGTGCTATGGACGTACCGCACCACGCCTCGGCGATCAACGGGGGAAACGCCTTTCGCCATGACTTATGGCGTCGAGGCAGTAATCCCCCTGGAGACAAATCTCCCGACGCTGAGGACGAGCTCCTTCACGCCAGCCAGTAACGACGGGCTGCTGGAGCGGAACCTGGACCTGGTGGACGAACGAAGGGAGCGAGCAATGATACAATTGGCCCACTACCAGCAGAAGCTCAAACAAGGGTACGACGCTAACGTTAAGCTCAGGCCACTAGCACCAGGGGACCTGGTGCTAAGGAAAGTCGTTGGGGCGGCTAAGAATCCCACTTGGGGAAAGCTGGGACCCAACTGGGAAGGGCCCTACCGGATTACTTCAGTGGCCGGGATAGGGGCGTATTACTTGGAGGACCTAGATGACAGGCCTGTACCTCGCCCATGGAATGTAAATAACCTGAAGAGGTACTACTATTAATAAAAGAATTATTCCTATTAATGATTGTTGTCTCTTTTTGCTTACGTTCGTCAGCTCCTAACCAATCTAAAAAAAAACTAAGTGTTAGACAGAACCAAGGAACTGCATGGTCCTCGGACTCAGTCCTGTGGGGAAACTAACCAATCTAAAAAAAACTAAGTGTTAGACAGAACCAAGGAACTGCATGGTCCTCGGACTCAGTCCTGTGGGGAAACTAACCAATCTAAAAAAAAAACTAAGTGTTAGACAGAACCAAGGAACTGCATGGTCCTCGGACTCAGTCCTATGGGGAAATTAACCAATCTAAAAGAAAACTAAGTGTTAGACAGAACCAAGGAACTGCATGGTCCTCGGACTCAGTCCTATAGGGAAACTAACCAATCTAAAAGAAAATTAAGTGTTAGACAGAACCAAGGAACTGCATGGTCCTCGGACTCAGTCCTATGGGGAAACTAACCAATCTAAAAGAAAACTAAGTGTTAGACAGAACCAAGGGACTGCATGGTCCTCGGACTCAGTCTTATAGAGAAACTAGCCACTTAAGAACGCTAAGCGCCAGACAGAGCCAAGGAACTGCATGGTCCACGGACTCAGTCCTATGGGGAAACTGGCTGCTTCAGAAAACTTAAGTGATTAGACAGAACCAAAGTACTGTGTGGTCCTCGGACTCGGTCCCGTGGGGAAGCTTTCTACTTCAAAAGAACCTTAGTGCCTACTTCGTAAAACCTGCCTATTCCTTAGGGTGTAGTGTACGCTGTAAGCCATTTCGCAAATAAAACTTTTCCCGTTCCAAAATCTTAAGTTACGAACCACGATTGGCAAGCAAAAAAAATGAATAATGTACAAGCAAGGAAATAACCACGATGCAGAAAAAGAAACGAAGCTTTCATTTCATTAAGTTCAAAATATTACACAAAAAAAAAGGGGTTCCCTAAAACAAAAAAAGAACAAAAGAAGAGAAGAAAAGAAGAAGGGACGCCTCCGTCTAATCGCCCGCTTCGCTGGGAGGCTCGGCAGGAACAGCCACCTCCTCAACAGTTGGGGCCTGGGTGTCAGTGGCGGACCCCTCGACGTGCTGGGGATTGTCCTCATCAGAGCCGCCGCCCAATTCAATCACCAAGGAGGGACCACCCCCTTGAACCGGCCCGCCAATGGCCTCAGCCTCCAGGGCCCCCTCCCCTGGAGTCGCAGGAGTCTCCATGGTGGCCCCCTCAACCTCTGACCCACCTGCGGCGGCCTCGCGGATGGCGAGGGGATAGTACACGCCCTCCTCCCTCCACAGAGCAGAAGAAGCCTCCACCCCGGCTTGCCTCAGGGCCTCGAGCCAAGTCTCTGAGCAGTAGCGCCGGCATAACTCGGGGACTTGGGATTTATACTCGGCTGCTGCCTCAGCTGCCCCTGCCTCAAAGGCAGCCTCCTCGGCAGCCTCCTTACTGGCCAGGGCCTGCTCCCTCCCCTTCTCCCCTTCTCTGCTTCGAGCCTGGCCTCCTCGGCAGCAGCCTTCTCCTTCTGAAGGTCGTCTATCAGCTCTCGGGCGATCCTGAGCTGCTGCTCGACCTCACTCAGGCGGGCCGTCTGCTCCAAGGCCTGCCTCTGGGCGCCCTCAAGGCCGGACTTCGCGTTGTCCCTTTCCCTGGCCATCTCCTTCAGCTGCTCCCTAGCCTTGGCAAGATCTTCCTCGGAGACCTTGAGGACCTTGGTAGCCTGCAAGCGCCTCTCACGCTCAACATCCATGGCCCTCCCATGGTCGTTGGCCGCCTCCTCCAACCTGAAGGTTGCCTGGACAGCCTGCCCAACGAAACAGGTACAAAGCGAAATTAGCTCACGGAGAAAGAAGGACAAAACTAAAGAAAAAGAAGGTAAAACACGAGTGTCCGAAAACTTACCATCCCCAGGTACCGCTTGAGGCAGAGGAAGACCTCCCTGCTCCTCATGGCCCCAAGCTGCGCCATGTCCGCAGGGAGCAGTAGGCACCTCTCCACCGCATCGGCCACATACGCACCCTCGCCCTCTTTGAAATCCCTAAGGGAGGCGTCGTCCCTCAGAGGGTTCCCGCGGAGCATTGGAGCGGGGAGCCACGCCTCGGCCGGAGGCTGGTCCTCGACCTGCTTCTCCTGGTCCTTGTGGCCTATCTTCAACTGCTTCGACGGCCGCCGGGCGTTGTCGCCCTCCCGCGTGGACCCGGACTTCTCCTCCATGATCCTCTTGCCCTTATCCTTCTTCTGCTGGGGGTCGGCAAGTTCGCGCCCTGACGGAGAGGTCGTCTGAGGCGGAGGAGTTGGCAGCCGAGACTGAGATGAGCTCGACCTGGTATGGGCAGTACGGGTCTTGGGGGAAGGAGGAGGCAGCTTCGGCTTAGACTTCCCCGGCTGTCCCTCAAGCAGTTCAGACAAACTGGGTCGCTGTTTCTTTTTGTAACCCATCTTGGATCGAGTAGATGGCCCAGATTCCTCAAGCTCCGCTTCGGATAAACGGGGATCGCCCAAGTCTCCGGAGGGGTCCTCGGACTCGTGGAGTTGATCGAAGACGCTGAAATCCTCCTCGGCAAAACCAGGGTCGACTGCTTCCCCCTCTCTCTCTATATCCTCTCCCTCGGCCTCTAAGGATGTAGGGGAAGGTGGAGGAACCGCTACGGTGACAGCTTCTGAAGTAGAGGGACCCTCGGGGAACTTAAATCCGTCCTCGGTCACTTCTATCTGTGACAGCCGAGGATCGTTTGCCCTGATCACGTACTTGGGGGCTGCAAACGACTTTTGGATGGGTTTGTACTTCAAAATCTTGTGAGCCGCCCTGACCTGGTGGTCTGCTTCGTTTTCGAAATCCGCCGACCTGAGCACCTTCTGTAGATCCTCCTTGTTAACCAGATTGAAGTTGGGCTCGAGGTTGCGCGGATCTGCAAAAGAAAAACATACCCACGTTAGTTACCAAGCTGAGCAAAGAGGAATGGTACGACAAGCAAAATGGAACCTACAAATCCCCTCCTACTCCCACCGCCCCACCTGGTGTCCCCTCTGTTTTCGGACAATGAAGGCCATCGTGCCACTCCCCAGACACGATGAGAAAGTCCTCATTCATCCCCTTGTTGGACTCGGGGAGACACTGGATTAGCCGGACTCTGTCGTCCCTCGTCCTCATATAGTAGGACTTGCCCTTCAAATGTTGAAGGTTGTAGCAGTAATTTACGTCGTGATGGGTCAGCCTTAGACCCATCTCCTCGTTTAAGGCGTCCACACAGCCCAGAAATCTGAACATGTTGGAGGCACATTGAGTGGGGGTTAACCGGAAGTATATAAGATAATTCCTCATCACGGGCCCCATGGGGATCCTCAACCCCCCTTCAAGGAAGGCGATAATGGGAATCGCCACCTCGCCCGTCCGCCTCCGGAGCAACCACTCCCCATACCCGCAGTACCTCAAGCCCACGTTGGCCGGTATCTTGCATCGTTCGACGAATTCCTCCATCGCCTCCTCAGTAAAGACGTATTTCTTAAGTCTACCCATCCCCAAACAACGCCTTAAGGGGACTAAAAGGGGAATGCAAATCAAAGGTGGAAGAAAGGAAAAGAAAAGCTCAGAGAGGGATAGAGCGACTTACAGGAATGAGGAAGAGCTCCTCGGATTGACTTTTTATGCTGGAAGTGTAGGTGAAGATTTGGCTGGACTCTGGTGGGAGGCGCAAGAGCTTATGATTGCGAATGGGAAGGGAAGAAGCAGTTCAAATGGGTATTTATACCCTCAGCGGAAGAGCTGCGCGAGTTCTCCCGCCCATAAATGCCAGATCCATCCCTACCGTTAGATCGAAATCAGCCCGTTGAACGTGGGGAGCATAAAGCCGCCCGAATTTAAAGCAAGGCACGACACCCACGTCGAAGCGCCAGTAACGCGCCTTGAGCAGGCGAAAAGCCATCAAGGCTGACAAAGGGCAGGATTCGATGGGACGTGGGACAGATCCGAGGATGTCAAAATCCTCCTCTCCGCCCGAGGGTGCGGACAGCAAGATTTTGAGGGGCTATTGTGGGGCCATAAAGAGTTGGTACCACCGGCCCACTCTCAATCAGGCCCAAAAGCCCATGCCGAGGACCGCTTGGAGTCCGAGGATATGCCATAGGTCCGAGGACGAGGCGCAAAGGACTTGCATGCTAGGAGGACGCGCCGAGGATAGAAGCATCCTCGGAAACCCGAAGTGAGGAGATACGCAAGCTGCAGTCCGTCAAGGGGAACTTCTCAGGGAATCCAAGGAGGACCTGGCAGGTGCCGAGCACCGGACATGGAAGCATGGTGGAGGCGCAAGTCCCAGACGTACTATCACCTCCACATTAAATGCCCTCAACTAACGTCCTGGCCGCATTAATGAGGATAGGACCCCTGAACAGCGCCACCTTGGGCGCCGCAACCCGCAGAGACAGGAATGCGGCTGACAGGACAGGCACTCAAGTGGGAACCGGGTTGATCGACAAGTGTAGGGCTAAGATCATCTGGGAGAGGGATATATAATGTAGGACGTCCCCCACTAAGGGGGGGGGGGCGTAAGGGAAAAACGGGAAAGAAGACAGACTGTAACAGTGCATATTCTTTGGTAGGCTGAGAAGCTCATTTGAACAAGATAGGAATACGTCCGAGGATCCCTGTTGTGTTCCCTCAGTTAGTACTACGAGTACCACAGTCCACGAATAACCATGCATGGCCATCGCGTCCTTCACTAGGGCCTAGATCTTGAGCCCACTCTCTACAAAATTCATTGTCAGGGGGCCCACCTCCGAAAAAGGAGCCCCTACATTAATATTTTGATAGTTTTTTTTTATATTTTTTATAAAAGTGATATTAAAAATTTTGTTAACTGAATTCTTAACTAATACCCTAAGAAACACTCATTAGCATTTTTCAACAAATATTAGGAAGAAGAATTTGCGAGTCTTTTGGCTAAATATTGCTAATTCTGAAACATATTTGCGTTATAGGTACTATTACAAGTTATTTGGGGATTTGAGGAGAGAGACTGAATTTCGGCAACAATGTTGCCGAAATTCCAAAAAAAGTAGTAGAGAGAATGAGGGAAAAGGTGGAGAGAAAAAAATTGTGAATTACGGCAACACTGTTGCTGTAATTCGCTGCCCAAATATCTGCCCGGACACTGTGAGACGAAGTGCTCTGAGTGGTGCCCCAAACAAACTAAAAAAAATTTGTTCGTATTGTGGCAATACCATTGCCGAAAATTGGAGTGGAAAAAAAAAAGTGAATACTGAAATCTGGGAGGAATTTAAAAAAAAATATAATGTGCTACGTACACAATATTTTTACAATATTTTCACAACAAATCACAGGTAACTGATTATTATTAATTCAAATTTAAATTTAACATTGAGATTACTATTTTAATTCAACAATAACAATAAGTAACAACCTGACACTTAGAATTTGTTGTAAAAATATTGTAAAAATTGTGTGCACTTCATTTCTAAAAAAAAAAAAAAAATCCCAATTGTAGCAATGGTATTGCCAAAATGCCATTGCCACAATTGAAAAAAAAAAATTCCCAATTGTGGCAATGGTATTGCCGAAATGTCATTGCCACAATTGAAAAAAAAAAAATTCCCAATTGTGGCAATGGTATTGCCGAAATACCACTACCACAATTGAAAAAAAATCCCAATGGTATTGCCGAAATACCATTAGGATTTTTTTTTTTTTTTTTCAATTGTGGCAATGGTATTTCGGCAATACCATTGCCACAATTAGGAATTTTTTTTTTTTTGTTTTTGTTTTTTTAGAAATAAAGTGCACACAATTTTTACAATATTTTTAAAATAAATTCTAAGTGTCAAGTTGTTACTTATTATTATTGTTGGATTAAAATAGTAATCTCAATATTAAATTTAAATTTGAATTAATAATAACCAGTTACCTGTGATTTGTTGTGAAAATATTATGTACGTAGCACATTATATATATTTTTTTAAATTCCTCCCAGATTTCGGTATTCACTTTTTTTTTTTTTTTTTCCACTCCTATTTTCGGCAATAGTATTGCCACAATAGGGAAAAAATGTTTTTAGTTTGTTTGGGGCACCACTCAGAGCACTTCATCTCACAGTGCCCGGGTAGATATTCGGGTAGCAAATTACGACAACAGTGTTGCCGTAATTCACAATTTTTCTCTCTCCACCTTTTCCCTCATTCTCTCTCCTACTTTTCTTGGAATTTCGGCAACACTGTTGCCGAAATTCAATCTCTCTCCTCAAATCTTCAAATAACTTGTAACAGTACCTATAATGTAAATATATTTAAGAATTAGCAATATTCAGCCAAAAGACCCAAAATTTGCTTACGAAGGCATCTTATTTAAAAACCCAAGAATTTGGATACAAGGCATGTTGTTAACAAGTCAAGAATGACAACTAAGTAGTACGCTCACTAATTTCGAGAAGTAGAGGAACCCTCTTGGGGTGCCTAAGTTGTATTTATGCATAACAATATTGAGGAATGAGTGACACCTGTCTATCAAAAGATCTATCCCATTAAAGTAGCTTAATATTAAAGATAACAATAATAAAAATGGTTACTCTCGGTCCGAGAAATTTCAGAAATTGAGGCGTAATTTAAAAAACGCCTAGGAAAGAGCTTCACAGTCCAAAGTTCAAAGTTCAAACTATACCAGCTCCATGCTTGAAGTTCTGCTGGCCGCTGAGAAATAAATATAGTTTAGCTAGCGTCATCAAAGTTTTTTTAATCTTAACACAGAAAATGCCTAAAAGAATTAAGGGTCATGCTAAGAATTAAGGGTCATGCCTAAACCACAGTATTAATCACGAGAAACTTATAAATATAAGATAAAAAGAGACATTTGGGGAGAATATTTAATTCTTGAAAAATGCTATCGAGTACTTTAAAGTACTTATTAATAATTTACTTTAAAAAAATTTTAATACTACTTTTATGAAAAAAAAAAAAAAAATTATCAAAATATTAACTACTTTTATTTTTTTTATTTTCCATAAAAACTTTCTTGCATTTTTCAACAATTAAATATTCTCTCCAAATGTCTCTTTTTATCTTATATTTATAAGTTTCTCGTGATTAATACTGTGGTTTTAGTCTTTTAGGACCACGAAGTTGCTAATGAAAGCTACAGATAAGCCACCACTAGTCCAGTGCATGAACCCACCCACCTATATATATTCACTTCCCTCTTCACCAAATCCTACACCACTCAAACCAAAAACACTTCTCAACTATTTCCTACTTCAAAATTTCTCATTTCTCAATCTCTAAAATGCGGTTCTCTCAAATTACTCTACTCCTCCTTGTTCAGCTAAGCTTGATCAACTTGTGTTTGGGCACAAGAAAGCTTAATTCTCTTTACCAACCACCACCCATGTCTCTAACATACCACAAAGGAGATTTGCTTGAAGGAAACCTCCCAATTTCCATTCTTTGGTACGGAGATTTCACACCAACCCAGAAATCCATTGTCTCAGACTTTCTTCTCTCTCTAAACCCACAAAACCAACAACAGCAAAAGCAAAATCCCTCGGTCTCTAATTGGTGGAATACCATCCAAATTTACATGAAAAAAGCTGGAAAGAAACAAACCAACGTTGTCGTAGCAAACCAAGTCTCAGACAATAACTACTCCATTGGTAAAAAGTTAACGAAATCCCAGATTTCCGAGCTGGCGCACGAGGCCAACTCAAAACCCGGAGGGTTGACCTTAGTCCTCACAGCTCAAGAGGTGGCGGTCGAAGGCTTTTGCATGAGCAACTGTGGGTTCCACGGCTCTGACACAAAGCTCAAATCCGCTTTCATCTGGGTCGGCAACTCGGTGACTCAGTGCCCAGGTCAATGCGCATGGCCATTTCACAAACCCATATACGGACCACAGACCACACCACTAGGTGCACCCAATGGGGACGTGGGGTTAGATGGCATGATCGTAAATTTAGCGAGCCTATTGGCTGGAACGGTGACGAACCCATTTGGAAACGGCTACTTCATCGGCTCGGCTGGCGCGCCACTCGAAGCGGCTTCGGCTTGTCCTGGGGTGTATGGTAAAGGAGCCTATCCGGGTTACGCTGGGGAGCTTTTGGTGGATTCGGTAACGGGTGCGAGCTATAATGGTTTTGGTGTGAGTGGGAGGAAGTACTTGTTGCCAGCACTGTTTGACCCGAATACTTCTCAATGTTCCACCATTGTGTGAGAGAGTGCTGAGATGTACACACGTGGCTTCTAGTCATGATTTTTCATGTTTGTATTGTATATATATCTACGTGTGCATAAAAATTTATAATATTTAATTATGTTTATTTTAATTCTTAATATATATTTTTTTTTTGATGGAAACGGGGGTTTTATTTAACATATATAAAGTTTACACATCCACAACATTTGGCCGTCGAGCACATAGTCTAGTTGCTCCAAGGCCAGCCAAATCCCTTACATAGTGCACATATACAAAACTGGGACATGACCCATAAACAGACAAAAGGTGTTGTTGATGAGTTCCCCGCTTCGCCAATGCATCCGCACAGGCATTTGCTTCACGATACACGGGACGCACCTGAACCTCCCAATCTCGGGCCATAAGGTTCCTGCAATCATATAATAAAGGTATCATATTAGGAGGATAAGTAGCATTTTGATCAATTAACCAGTTTTGCACAACACTAGAATCAAGTTCAAGCTGTAAGTGTTTAAAACCCATATCCCAAGCTAGCGCCAAACCCTGTCTGACTGCACCCAATTCAGCCATATTATTTGATGCAATGCCCAAGTGAAGGGAGAAGCCCGAGATCCACTCTCCCGACTGGTCACGCAAAATACCCCCAGCCCCGGCTAACCCCGGGTTATTTATAGCGCTCCCATCCGTGTTTAACTTGATATAGGGTGCCAGAGGCTTCTTCCAATATATAAGGTGGGGAATCCTAACCTGGGGTCGGCTGTTAGGTCCGGCTAGGAAATGAAATTCAGTCGCAACTTGGACAGTGGTGTGTATAAGACTATGTTGGGTTCGGGATTGTTGCTTGAAAATCCTTTCATTTCTAGCTAGCCATAAATTCCAACACAAAAAAGGGAAGTAGATACGCCATGGGAGTTGTAACTGACTTATAATGTTATCTGCAGTTGCATTGCTCCGGAGCCAATCTTGCAATGACAATTGAAAGAATGACAGGGGCAAGATACCTGGGGATTTACTCCATATTTCTTTTGCCCAAGGACAGTCTCGGAGTAAGTGCATGGTTGTTTTCGGGTGATGACACCTAGGGCATTGCGCATCTAGATGAGGGCGGCCTAAGGTTAGGAAAGTGCGGGTAGGTAGCCGGTCACGCATAGCTTTCCACATGAACATTTGTATCTTTTTAGGGCAGGTTAAAGCCCAAATCCATTGCCAATCTTGAGCTTTAAATGGGGCTTTCTGCTTATAGAAGAGGTATTTGGATGCAGATTTCACGGAGCACGTGCCATTATCGTGGGGCCACTCAAGTGTATCTGGGAAACACGTGAATTGTGCAATAGGAATCCCCTGAATGAGGTTCTGCAGCTGGGAGGGAAATGGGAAGGTAAGTGCATTGAAGTTCCAAGTGTGGTGGGTCCGCAAGGAGCTAATCCGTTGATCCTCGTCTTGGAGATGGATAGGGCCTTCAATGTAGCTACGGAGATTTCCCTGAGGCAGCCACTGGTCCTTCCAAATCCGAATAGTTTGCCCATCCCCGACAATCCACCGCGAGCCATCTAGTAGTAATTTAATACCAAGCAAAAGTGATTGCCAAATATGTGACCCTCTTGTATGTCTAGTGTTGGTAAAAAGTGTTGTGTGGGGGAAGTATTTGGCTTTGAGAACCTTTGCCCAGAGCATATTGGGATTGGTATATAGACGCCATGCCTGGTTCATGAGAATTGCTTTATTTTGATGGCGGGTTGAGGGTATACCCAATCCTCCCGCCTCCTTTGGTAAGGTGACAGTTTCCCAATTGACCGTGTGACAGCCCCGTCGAGCGGTGGTATCTCCCCATAAGAAGTTGCAGTTTAGTTTGTCAATCTGGTGACTTATCTTTTGGGGGAGGAGTGTGGTTTGCATAGCGTATATAGGGATGGATGTCACTGTTGCTTTAATGAGGGTAGCCCGCCCAGCCATTGTCAGGTATTTTGCTTGCCAGCCTTCAATACGTTTCTGGATTTTTTCCACTAAAAATTGATAGGAGTTAGTTGTTCTGCGTGTAGTGAAAATGGGAGTTCCAAGATATGTACCAATACGATCAGTGGGTGGTATGCCAAAAATGCCGACCACCTGGTCTTTTAAGCGTCTAGGGATACGAGGGGAGAACCAAATTCGTGATTTGTTGGCACTTATTATTTGTCCCGAAGAGGCACAGAAGTTTTGCAGAATTATATTTAAATGTCTGCAGTCTCTATCCGTGGCTTTGGTGAAAAGAAAAATATCATCTGCGAAAAATAAATGGGAGAAGCGGACCCGACCCTTGAAAGTCATTGGATGAATAAGTTTCTCTCGGACCGCCTCTTCCAGTCGGATAGACAAACGCTCTAAACATAGGATGAAAAGGTATGGGGACAGCGGGTCCCCCTGCCGAACTCCCCTAGTTGGCACCACTTCCGGAAGGGGACTTCCATTCCAAAGAATGTGAAATCGAGTAGAGGATACCATATTCATGATGAGGGTGATAAGGGTTGGCGGTATCCGAAAGAATTCCAATGATTCTCGAATGAAGCCCCATTCTAACCGATCGTAGGCCTTATCAAGATCCAGTTTTAGTGCAATGTACCCCGTTCCACCTTTCCTATTCTTTAAAGTCCTAAAAACTTCCTGGGCAAGGATTATATTATCACTCGTTCTTCGTCCCGGCACAAACCCTGCTTGGCAAGGGTTGATAATCTCAGCCATAAAAGGTTTGAGTCTCTGCACAATTATCCTGGAGACCAACTTATAAAGGGTGTTGCAAAGGCTTATCGGGTGAAATTGCGTAATCATCTCAGGGTGAGTTATTTTCGGGATAAGGACTAAATTTGTTATACCCCATGAAGGCGGGATACTGTGGTGCTCGAAAATCTCTTGTATCACCTGAATAATACTGGATCCAATATTGGCCCAATTTGCTTGGAAGAAAAGTGCATGATATCCATTTGGGCCCGGGGCCTTTAAAGGGGGGAGGTTTCTAAGGTTTCTAAAAATCTCCTCGGGCTGGGGTGTTTGGGTTAGGGACTGGGCATTATTACTAAAAGGACTGGTTTGGTAACACTGCCTCTCACATCTAGATGGTGGTCGCATATGAGCAGAGGTAGCTTGAAAAAGTTTATTAAACGCATCTTTTATATGCTGTAGTAAAGGTTCACCCGTAAGCCAAAGCCCTGTGTCATCTTTTAAGGTATACACACGCGACTGAGTACGACGATGGATAGTTTAAAAATGAAAATATTTGGTATTTGCATCGCCATAGTTTAACCACATGATGCGAGATTTAAGTTGCCAAAATAGATATTCTTGGTGGAGGATGGTGTTATATTCCTGGGTAAGCTGTTGTTTAAGAGAGTATAAGTACACAGATGGTTTCCTAGACATAGCCGTTTGGAGGCCTCGGAGCCTAGCTAACAAACGATTTTTTCGCTAGAAGATATTTCCAAACTGGGATTTGTTCCAAACGCTGATCTTTTGCGTTAAAAACTCAAGACGACGCGGGAACCTCGATAAAGAGGAGGACGTAGATGGGATATTTTCAGACTCATGCCAACTACTTTCTACGAGGGTTGAAAAAGAGGGGTCTGTGAGCCACATTTGCTCAAACCGAAAAGGTTTGGGAGATTTACGCTCAAGAGGGTTCGTAACTAGCAGAATAGGGCAGTGGTCAGATTTAACCCTAGGGAGGTGATGTATTTCAGCCGTGGGAAAAAGGATTTTCCACTCAGCGTTTCCCAACCCTCTATCCAAACGTTCTTTTATATTTCGATGCCAGTCTGGGTTTTTATTGGTCCACGTAAATCGAGGCCCATGAAAGCCAAGATCCATGAGACCGCAGCTATCTAAGCAATTTCTAAAAGCATTAATCCTGTTTCTATTTAAAGGTAACCCACCCATTTTTTCCTCTTCCGAAATCATATCATTAAAATCACCCATTAATATCCAAGGTAAATCAACCAAAGTAGCGAGATTTCTTAAGTAATCCCAAAATAGTTGGCGTTTACTGAAGTTAGGAGAGGCATATACAGCAGTAAGTATAAAAGAAAGGGGGGGAGATGATACCTTCACCAAAGCATGTATACTATGCTCACTATGTGTGAGAATTTCCACCTTGCAGGATGGGCTCTCGTTCCATAGCATCCAAATGCCTCCAGAGAACCCGGTAGGGTCCACTCGCCGAGAGTGAGTATAGGGGAGAGTGTTGATAACCACTTGAGCCCGTTCTTCAGCTATACGTGGCTCCACTATAATCAAAATGTCAGGACAATGCCTACGGTGAAGTTCGTAAGCATGGTTGCAAAATGCTACACTGCCCGCTCCTTGACAGTTCCAAGCAATCATCTTCATCGATGAGGTATTAGGATTCAGGTAGTCGTTTGGGACCCCCCAGGTCCTCTGATTCCTTGTCTTTGGGTGATTGAGGCATTGATGCCTCGCTGTGGTCGTCTTGAGACGATACAGTGGGTCTATTTCTCCGAGCCTGGTCCAGTGTGTGACGGACACGACAAATGGTAGACTTGGGCTTGAGAACATTATGATATACAGGTTGGGTTCGTTTTCCTGCATCGACACATTTATTTCGCTTAGATCGAGGAATCGGAAAATGGCTTTGGGAAGTTGTTCCGGGGAGGTCACACTGGTCGGACTCCCTTGAGCATTTCTTTGTCGTACCAATGGAGCCCTGTGATGCCCCTCCGGATGTTGGTAAGGGTGTACTGTCCGGGGCACTCGTGTATGAGTGCGGGACCTGTGAGAGGGATTGGGCTGCTGTGGAGGTTCGAGTTGCATTGGCAAGCTTGGAGTTTGGGTCATTTGGTTCCATACTAAGGTTACTCGTGGGTGCACTGGGATGCGCACATAGCTCACCGTCTCGTCATTGGAGTGGCTGAGGGAGATACCACTCCAAATTTGTTCCAGGAGTACCATCTGCTGCTCGTGGTCGTTGGGGTTGGATGCTTGACTGGACAAGGATGGAGTGGCTGGGAGTCTCGGGTAGGAGTGGGGAGTTGGCGTGTGGTAAAGATCGGGGTCTGTCGGAGTTTGGGTTGATGAGTTCTGGTCGGAGGAAGGGGCCATTTTGTTGCGTGGACCGTGTGTGAGAGAGTTCGGCTTGTGGCAAGGATGCTGACCCTTCTCCATGCAAATTAACTCGGTTTATATTTTTTACTGGTTTGTTGTGTGTGTTGCTTAGTGCAGGCGGTTCTTGCATGCCCTCCAAGTCATAGTCACATGTGTTGATACGTGTGTTACAAAGTGCATGCTGTTCTTGCATGCTATCCAGGTCCGTGTCACGTGGCAGCAGTGAAAACTGGTTTTTACCATGCCTTGCCACTTCCAACCGAGGAGAACCAGCTGTCCCCTTAGGCACCTGTCCTGTCACCGAGTTGGATATGGGAGAATGGTTCACAAGAGGGTCGGTTAAAGGGTCATGCTCACGTGGCTTACTCGGTGTTGGATAAGCACGTTGGTTAAGTTTTCCACGTGCATGATGCTCACTGGCTTTCCCGCGCATGCTGGACCGCCTTGTCTGGACGGTTTTCCATGGAGAATGATTGTTCTCCAGGTCCAGCATCCCGGTTTCGCCATGTGGCTCCTGGTCAGGAGGATGCTTTGGGTTCATGTCATTATTTGGTTCGAGACAGGTTGCCTCTCGATGGCCAAGACGGCCACACCTAAAGCATAGCAAAGGAAGGTTTTCATATACTATGTCCTGCCAAAATGCTCCAATTTTGACACGTTTCGGCAGCGGATAAGCGATATTGAACTGGACATATAATCTAGCAAACCGGCCACGGCTGGCTGCACTAGTAACAGCGTCAATCTTAAGAAGTTTTCCTAACTTATTTCCCACATGCTTTAAGAACTCAGGGTGGTAATATTCTATTGGGAGTTGTTCTAAACGGATCCAAACCGCAGTGCTTGAGATTTTCACGACATGAGGGTGGAAATCCGCCTCCCAAGCCTGAACATGGAGATATTGCTCGCCCACAAACCATGGGCCATCCATAAGAGCATGCTGGTAGTCGGTTATAATATCAAAACGCATAATAAAGTAGCCATAACCGATATCTATTAATTGCGTCTTACCTGCCGGTCGCCAAATACCTGCTAACCTGGTTTGGAGTGCTCGATAGCCAAGTTGTCGTCCCATGAGTTTGAGGATGATGCTTGTTTGCCATGGTCCAGCCATTTTTCGCTTCATGTCAGTAGTAATCTTGATTTCCCAGGCCTCATCGCATGAAACGTCCTCGGTAGTGGTGTGAGTAACTTCCATCTCCGGCTGGTCATCCTTATCGCTCTCCTGTTCTGGTTGTCCATCCACGGGTTCATCGTCAGTGCCATACCAAAGTTCTTGCATGTTTGTTTCCTGGGTCACCTCAGCATAAGTCTTTTTCCGGGAGTTGTCTTTCAAGAAGTGGTTCTCAGGGTCATCATTTTCACAGGACATTATTTTCTCGGTTTATTGGCTGTCTTCCGGTATTTTAGTTTTCATACCCGTCAAGAGGGTTTTTGTGATAGAGAATAGGGATTCTTAATATTTGATATCTATCTATATCTATACTGAGAATTCTCTTTTTGAATTGAAATTTTATGTGGTTTAAAAATATCTTCATTAATGAAGAATAACTTCATTTAAAAATAGGGTCATAAATGTCAAATAACAAATAACAAATTTCATTTTAAATTAAAAAGAGAACTCCTAAAATTTTAAAAAAAAAATTTCCCACCAAGTTGAAAAAAGAAATTACAGTTACTGCTTATCTTTAAAGTTTATCATTTTTATTTGTTTGAAAATTAAAAAAAAAAAAAATTATAGTAAATGTAAATTATTAACTTTTACTAAAAAATAAAAATAAAAGAGCTTCTAAGCACGCACAACATGCGTGCTTAAAGGCTAATTGTTTATAAAGTATTTTTATTCATTAGTGCGTGCTTAAAGGCTAATTATTTATAAAGTATTTTTGTTCATTCTCATTAATAAATGATATAGATGCTAAATGCTAATTAAACTAAAAAAGACACATTCTTTTAAACCCATTAGAAAACAAATGAAAATAGTTTGTCCCTTTTCTGTTCTTTATTAAAGTTTTTTTCACACCAAAAAAAAAAAAGATTTCTACTTACCAAATAGCAACAACAAATCTCACATGACACAACCAATAGCAACAACAAATGGAGGAGCTTGGATTCTCTAACCAACCAACGCACATCAACTAAAACCAGATATAAGAAACCCCCACACCGCCGCCGCCGCCGCCCCCCCCCCCCCCCCAAAAAAAAAAAAAAAAAACCCAAAAGCAGCAAAATAATTGATCACCAAGTTAGCAATCCAATCACAAGAATGAACAAACCCACGAGCCCCAAAATTGTTCTTAAACAGAACATCAAGACCACTCCATTAACCAACCCATGGCCTATTAATCACATCCTCTGAAAGCCCATAAGCTATTCATTGATGTCCCTCTCCTCTTAGCAAATTGGTTGGGCCAAACAACACAAGTATGGATTGGGCCATTTAATGACGATATTGATATTGCTTCTCCACTTAGCAATGTGTCGGCCTCGTTTATGTGACTCCATTATCAATGCATTCACAGTAGCGAAGTGTAGTGCAACAACATATTTAGGTTGGGTTGTGTTCCATCGGGTTTGTTAAATTGGCGGATTGAATATACACCTATATTTACATAATTTAGTATATTGAGATCTTTTACTTTATTTTATTTTTTTCTAGAATGGTTATTGCTTTGATCATATATTTAATTAAATGATTTTTTTTAATTATTTAAAAGCTATTTTAGAGAGTTATTTTAATTTTAAAAGTATTTTTCTTTAATAATCAAAAAGGACAGAGGAGATGACCTAAGTGGCTTCCCTACATGGATGTTACAATAGTAGTATCTTACCCGCTATGTCAATTCGGAACTACAAGCAGGAGTGTTGGGCTTTGTGGAGCTTAGTTGTGTTTGATTCAGATCATGACCCAACCCAAAATAAAAGTGTTACCAATTTTAATAGAATTTTTTCTGAGACTTAGTCCATAGTGAATATTGACATCCCTGCAACTTTATGGACGTAAGCAAATTGTCAAATTACGTAAATATTATCTTATGTGATTTTTTTTTTTTTTTGCACACATTTTTTCTTCATTTTGCATCTCACAAATCTGAAAATTTTGTGATGATTCCCTTCAATAAACATCTAGGAGCTTCCTTGAGTGATTAATATAACATATAAAGATACACTTTAACCCAAAAAACTTAAGCCTAATGAGTATGTGCTCAATTATGTTACATTAATTGAAGAGATTCTTGATATTTATGAATCTCAGACAGAAGCAAGATTACAACAGAGAAAAATAATGAGAAAGATCAGTGAAGATAATGAGAGAGAAAGAGTGAGAAAGAGAGAGAAAATTTCTGTGAATGATGAAAATATCTTGCCTAATTATACAAATGATCAACTGCCTCCTATTTATACACTCACTCTACCACTCTAAACAGATCAAGAATTAATTCCAAACTATGCGGATCAAGTTCGTAAATCACGGAAACATACACAGCTAAATAACAAGCTTTTGCCCAAAACTGATTGAGACTTAAAATAGAGTGAACAACATCGTTTTGCAGTGCATCCTGTACTTTGGCTCTGCTTTATTCAAAACGGTGTGTTGCGTTAAATGAAATGATGCGTTTCACATCATTAATCTAGCTTCACCGTTTTGTGGATCTTAAGCTGTCGTTTTGATCATCCCTGAACTTAAGCTTCTTTAAATTGTTTCTATCTTCAACATCCCCCCTTAAACGAAAGGGGGAGGAATCCACCAAGAGTTTGCATCTGAGAAGAAGGAACAGAGGAGCAGATAAAGGCTTGGTAAAGATATCAGCCAAATTATCTTTGCCTGAGACAAATCCAACACACAAATCTTTGCGTAACACTTTCTCACGGACATAGTGATAATCAACCTCTAGATGTTTGGTACGAGAGTGAAACACAAGATTAGCGGACAAAGCAATGGCAAAGATATTGTCACACCACAAGACAAGGATATGAGAAAGAAACACCTTGAATTCTTTAAACAAAATATGCAGCCAGGACAACTCAGTAGCAATAGTAGCCAAAGCACGATACTTTGCCTCAGTGGAGAATCTGGACACTGTGCTTTGCTTCTTAGAAGACCAAGAAATGGGATTAGGACCAAGGAAAACAAGTACACCAATAGTAGAGTGATGATTAGAAGGGTCCCCTGCCCAATCAGCATTAGAAAAGGCAGTGAAAGTTAAAGAACCTAGGGAAATATGGATGCCAGGATGCAAGGTGCCCCTACCATAACGTAAGACACGTTTAGTAGCCTCCAAATGAGTAGAAGTAGGATTACACATAAATTGACAAAGCTGATGAACACTAAAGGAGAGGTCAGGCCGTGTAAAAGTCAGATATTGGAGTGCTCCAACCATACTTCGATACATAGAAGGATCAGAGAGAGCAACACCCTCATGAGGAACCAGCTTAGTTGAAGGACAACAAGGAGTTTTGGTGGGTTTGGAATTCTCCATGTGAAACCTATGAAGTATATCTGTAGCATACTTGGACTGTGTGAGAGAAAGGCCAAACTTAGTCCTAGTGATCTAAATTCCCAAGAAATAGTTGAGTGGCCCCAAGTCATTAAGCTCAAAAGCTTGACTAAGAGTTGAGATATAATGATCAACCTGAACTGAGTTGTTACCAGTAACAATAATATCATCCACATACAACAAAAGATAAATTGATAGTACCAGAAAAATGAAATATGAAGAGAGAACTTTTTGCAACTGAGGCAATGAACCCAAGATGGAGAAGATGAAAGGAAAATCTCTCAAACCATGCCCTGGGAGCTTGCTTAAGACCATAAAAAGATTTGTGCAATTTGCAAACATAGGAAGGATGTTTAGGATCTACATACCGAGGAGGCTGTGCCATATAAACCTCCTCCTTAAGAAAGCTATGTAGAAAGGCATTGGAGACATCAAGTTGCCTAAGAGACCAGTTGCAGCTCACTGCTATAGCTAGGACAAGCCTCACAGTTGTTGGTTTGATGACAGGACTGAATGTCTTATGGTAATCAATACCTGCTTGTTGATGAAACCCCTTAGCCACAAGTCTAGCCTTGTACCTTGATATGGAACCATCACTGTTAAGCTTAAGCTTATAAACTCATTTATAACCAACCAAATTGACATTAGGAGGGGCTGGAACCAAGGACCAAGTATGCTTCCTCCAGAGAGCCTGAAATTTAGCATCCATAGCCTCACACCATTTGGGGTATTTGGAAGCAATTCTATAAGTGGGTGGTTCAGTAAAAGTGTAGTCTAGAACTGCTTTGTAACATATTTTGGAATTAGGCTTAGTGATCCCACTCATGGATCTGGTTTGCATTGGATGATGGTTTAAGGTAATAGGTTGTGGAAGGGCAGTAACAGATGGATCAGACTGAGAAGGAGCAGACTCAGGCAAAGGGAATGAGGAAGTAGGCTGAGACACATGATCAAAAGGTGTATCTGAGTGAGAAGAATAAGATTGAGATGAGACATTACTAGGAAAAGCACCAAGCAAAGAGGTATGATTGAGAGAATGGAGGTATAACTGATTTAAGAGCCAAAGTGTATCAAAAAGAACATGGGAAGAAGTTGGATCAGATGTAGAGACAGTGAGAGTAGAGAAAGGGAATTTTGACTCATTGAAAACAACATGCCTAGAGATGTAGAAACGTTTAGAGCTGATATCAAGACATAGATAAACTTTGAAACCAGTGGGGTAACCAAGAAAGATGCATTCCACAGTTCTAAGTTCAAGCTTGTGACTAGTGTAAGGTCTAAGATTAGGATAACAAGCACAGCCAAATATCTTAAGCTGTGAGAGGTTAGGTTTTATGGAATATAACTTGAACCAAGGTGAGTGAATATTCAAAACTGAGGTAGGAAGGAGATTGATCAAGGAAATAGTAGTTTGAATGGCATATGACCAATAAGAAGAAGGTATAGAGGCTTGAGACAAAAGAGTGATGGATGTCTCAATAAGATGTCTATGTTTTCTCTCAACAAGGCTATTTTGTTAAGGAGTATAAGGGCAAAAGAGCTGGTGAATGATACCTTGTTGTAACAGATAAGTTTTAAAAAAAATTAGAGGTATATTCACCACTCCCATCTGATCTAAAAATCTTGATTTTGGCAGAAAATTGAGTTTCAACCATAGCCTTAAAATGAGTGAATTTGGTAAAGACCTCAGATTTAGACTTAAGCAAGTAACGCCATGTAAATCTAGTATAATGATCAACAAAGGTAACATAGAATCTAAAGTCATCAACAAAATGAATAGGTGCAGGGTCCCATAAATCTGAATGCACAAGTTCAAAAGGAGAAGAGGCAACAAAATGAGAATTTGGAAAAGATTGATTATGCATTTTACCATACAAACAGTGTGTACAAGTATGGTCAACAGAATTACACTTATTCAAAATAGAATTGACATTTGGAAATAGAAGTTTGAGCACTTGATCATGAGGATGACCAAGTCTCTTATGCCAAAGAGACTTATTGACAACAGACAGATTGACAACAGAACAACTAGCAACATTGTTGCAGACCTTAGAAGGAAAAGAAAGCTGAGAAGCTCTTTGAGGATAGATGGGATAAACTCCATCTTCACTCTTGCCCTGGTACAGAACCTTCCCCGTGGCCAAAGTCTGAATGGAAAGTACATTCTTATCAAAATAGCACTAACAATTATTGTCATGACAGATTTTATGAACTAAGGCAAGGTTTGAGGCAATGGAAGGAACCCTAAGAACATTGTTAAGATGAATATTTGATTTAGTGAGGGGTATAAGAACATTACCAGTGTGTGTAATAGGAAGATTTTGGCCATTTTCTACAGTGAGGTGATCCTGACCATTGTAAGGCTTTGGGAAGTTGAGGTGATTGAGGCTGGCTGTGACATGGTTTGTGGCAGCACTGTTAGCAAGCCAAGGATGGTCTTGAATGAGGCAGGCATTGGAAGCAGTGGTCATTGCTGCAAGTTTGGTAGAAGGATGCTTCCCTTGATAGGCATAATCCATCCTACGGTAACAATCCAAAGCAGTATGACCTAGTTTGCCACAAATCTGACAAGATGGTCTCTCTGACCTTGGACCAACATTAGGTTGAACTTGCTGAAACTGATTGAAGTGTTGATATTGGGGTTGTTGATTAGTTCATCCTCTACCTCCTCTACCACCCCTGTTGTTGAAGTTGCCTCTGCCTCTACCTCTATTGAAAGCTTGATTATAACCACTATTGTTAGGTTTTGGAGTAGTTGATGCCATGGAAAAAACTGAGTCTTTTACATCTAAGCCATCATTTAGCGATTCTTCCTCAACACTAAGCATATTAGAAAGCTCATTAAAACTTAGCTTTGTACTCTTGGTCCTGATTGCAAACCTGAAAGCATTGTATTCTCTGGAAAGGCCTTTAATTGCAATGTGGAGGAGTTCCTCATCATCTATAATCACTCCAACTGCAATAAGTTTGTCTCGTACTATTTTAATTTTATGCAAATATAGATCTACAGAATCATTGCCCTTCTTCAGATTATCCAATTCACCTTTCAAATTCAAAATGTGTGACCTAGAGATCGAAGAGAATCTATTCTCTAAGACCTTCCAAACCTCCATAGCTGAGGTGCAACCAACAGTGAGGGCAAGAATTGATGGAGTCAAGGTTGAACTCATGAAGGTCAATAATGCCTTCTACTTAGATTTCCAAATCAAGAAATCTGGATTCAAGATCGTGGTGTAATTACCAGAAAGATCTTTTAGAAATTTCTCAGGAACTAGTTGAGATTCTTCAAGCAATTCAAACAAAGAGTAAGTCTCTAATACCATGGTAATTTGGTATTTCCAAACGATATAATTTGTACTATCCAGTTTCACTGTCATCATGTTGGACATATTTGAGAGTAGTAACAGTGGTTGATTCATCACATTCATTGAAGGAATTGATGATGTAGAAGAAGACACCATTGTAGAACTTGAGGATGCCATTGTAGAACTTGAAGTTGCCATAGTTGTGCTTTGAGTAGAGATCAACTCGGGCTTGATACCATGAAGAGATTCTTGATATTTATGAATCTCAGACAGAAGCAAGATTACAGCAGAGAAAAATAATGAGAAAGATCAGTGAAGATAATGAGAGAGAAAGAGTGAGAAAGAGAGAGAAAATTTCTATGAATGATGAAAATATCTTGCTTAATTGTACAAATGATCAACTGCCTCCTATTTATACACTCACTCTACCACTCTAAACTGATCAATAATTAGTTCCAAACTATGCGGATCAAGTTCGTAAATCACGGAAACATACACAACTAAATAACAAACTCTTGCCCAAAACTAACTGAGACTCAAAACAGAGTGAACAACATCGTTTTGCAGTGCAACCTGTACTTTGGCTCTACTTTATTCAAAACAGTGTGTTTCGTTAAATGAAACGATGCGTTTCACATCATTAATCTAGCTTCATCGTTTTGTGGATCCTGTGCTGTTGTTTTGATCATCCCTGAACTTAAGCTTCTTTAAATTGTTTCTATCTTCAACATTAACCACTCATACTCTATTGGCTTTAAGACCTCTCCGTGAGTCCTGAACAAATTCTACTCACTCCCCTTTGCCTAAAGGATTTTTTTCCTTTACTAGTGCATCATCCATAAGCATCCACGTGTCAACCCAACACATCTTTTATTCTTCATGGGAACCTCGCACATCACTATTTTCTAGCACCATTGGCAATAATATTCTTTTGTTAGGCCTTTTCAGAATCATTGTGTGGCCTTTATGAGCTTGCTTGGTGTAACATACCTACCCAACTTTAATTGCGAAAGGGACTCATCCCCACTCCATTTGTGAAAGGAACCTTGTTAGGTTAACAAGGTTCCTTTCGCAAATGGAGCAGGGATGAGTCAAGTCCCTTTCGCAATTAAAACTAAAACGGTATATTGCACTAAGCAAACCCATAAAGCCCACACAATCGATCTTAAAAAGGCCTAACAAAGAAATATTATTGTCAATAGTGTTAGACAACGGTGATGTACGATATACCAACAGACAACTAGTAAGTCAATTGTTATCCCAACCTCATAATGACACTAGAGGACATTGAGTTAGGAGCGTAGGTTTTTTTTTTTCCAAGCACTTTGTATTAAAAGATTTGAACTTAAGACATCCACCTCCCAAAAAACTTAGAAGTAAGCCAAATAACCACTAGATCACCACCCAATTTTTTTTAAAGTGTAATTTTATGTTGGGCTATTGGTTGACAATGCATGTTTTAGTTGGACCAGTTGACATAATGTAGGGACTCCAGGTTTATTTGTTATTTAAAGTTCACTTCGTTAGCGAAAATAAATGGAAGGATCACATTGACTTTATATATGTTAAACTATTGTTATATATATATATATGTGTGTGTGTGTGTGTGTTCACTTTTGGTAAATTTAAGAAGGTACTTGGTCTTCCCTAGGTTTTGGTTGATCTCTCGGTGATGGTTCTTGTATTTTTCTTTTGCTTTCATTCATATAATTCTATTGTTTTTTGTTCAAAAAAAACAGAAGGGATGTGGTCCATGTGGTGTGGATGAGCCCACAACGTGATTTAAAATTGGTTGTGAAATTCTTTACACACCTTTTGAATTGGATGACAGTACGGCCTAAATTTTTTTTAGGCCGAGCTTCAACTGGGCTCTGTTAAGTGGAGCCCAGCCTGAAATTGTTGAACCATTTTTCTCCTTGAGCATGAGAGTCAGACCTAACATTGTTTTGAGGCTGTGCTTGAAATGGAGTCAATTGACATTGTTCATATAAACTGAAAAGCCCAGTCTTGTCAGTTAAAATTACAAAGGAAATTTAATTACGCACTGTAATTTATAGATGGTGGATTATAAGTTGGGTCTAGTTGTGCCATTATGGCACATATTAATCATCTATTTTGAGAAAATTTTTATGAAAAATTAAAAAAGTTGTAAAAACAGTTAATTACTTTTTTGTTTTTCCATAAAAAATTTTTTTAAAATGGTTTACTAATATATGCCTTATGGGTACACGTTAATAAATCGCTTATAAGTTTATAACTTTATATTAACCTAGCCCAACCAGTAAAATCTTTAGCATGTTATTACCTGTATCTTAAGAACTTTTATTTTTTGTATTGAACTTCTTGTTTCAAAAAGAAAAAAAATATATAGATATATATATATATATATATATATAAATTATTGTATTATATAGTTGGATATCATTACATTATTTTCATTGTCAACTTTCTCTTTTATTATTTCATTATTCTTACTCTTTTTGATGAATTTTTCTATTCATTTGTATGATTTTCATTTAAAATTTCAATTATACTTTTCATTGCTAATATCGAATTTATTAAGAGATTGAGATTCGATTTATATATATATATATATATATTGTGTTTTCAATATATAAACAGGTATATTCTAATTAGCATTCAAATTTTAAAAATGTTTCCAAATGAAAATATAGGGCCTTTTCTTGTCAAGGGTCTTTAGGTCAAGGTCTAAGTCGCCAATGCATTAAGCCGCCCCTAAGTTGACACTAGAATGACAATGCATGTGAAAAAGAAAAACATATTACATTTTTCTCAAAATAAAGTAAGAGAGATGAAGGAAAATTCAACCCAAAACATGTGAATTGGTTAAGAATAAATTTCATTTTGTGATAATTGAATGCAGGGAAGACAAGTTAATTAGGGATTAAAGTTGTAAATCAAAGTGTCATCGAGACTTCTGTACAATCAATCTCTCTCTCTCTCCAAAAAAAAAAAAAAAAAAAAAGATTAAGTACTTTGTTTATTTGTGTTTGTGTTTGAGATAAAATTATTGGTTTCAGCTAGGGGTGTTTATGGTGCAGTGTGGTGTGGTGCAGTTTTGAGTTATTTTTAGCACCGTACTTTGTAGCGCGGTTTAGCTAAAATCATAACTACACCGTACCTTATTTTTGTGGTCACATGTGCGGTGCGGTGCGGGGTGGTGCGATTTAAAATTTAACCAAAATTATAACCACACCACACTTCATTTTTGCGATCACATGTGCGATGCTAAGATGAGGTTTGAAGTTGGTATATTTTTCAAATTTTGGGCATTTCCTACCCATCCCAAAACTATTTTTTTTCCTTTTTTTTTTTTTGGCCGAGTTTTAAATTATTTAGCTAGTTTTTCTTTATTTTAGGTTAGCTTTTCTAGTCAACACTTATTAGGGTTATCAAAAAAAAAAAAATTTGTTGGAAAACTAAGGTTATTAAACTATTAATAATATATTTAATATTAAAAATAAATAAATATATTAATATATAGAGAGGGTGCAGTGCGGTTTGTGTAGTTTTCTTATTATAAAACCGCAAACTGCACTGCACCATGTGGTGCGGTGCAATGCGGTGTTTTGTTACTTGCGGTGCAGTGCGGTTATGCTATTTTGCAGGTAATTTTGGTGCGGTTTTTGTGGTTTGTGTAGTTTATACGATTTGGTGAACACCCTTAGTTTCAGCTGTAACCAAATATTTCCAACTTGATGTCATTGGCTCTTTTGAAGTGGAATTATGGGCGGCTACCTGTCTAACGTGGGTCTAGTTTTGAAATAAATCCTAGAGTTAAGTTTTTAAAAGGGTTTTACTAACGTATGACCACATACATGTATTTGTAAACTATTTTAAAAACTTTTTACAAAAAATATAAAAGGTAATAATGTTTTTTTCAACATTTTCAATTTCTTATAAGAAATTTCTTAAAATTGATGATTAATATCTATTCTAAAGACATACATTAAGCTAGACTATTTTTTATTAATTGGGTTTGATTAATAAGTGTCTTTAGGATACTTATTAATGAAAAATTTTTGACACTATGAGAAATATAAAATATTGTAAAAAAATAAAATCAACTATTCTTTCATTTTCTCATTGAAGAATTTCTAAAATATTTTTTAAACTAATATTTTTAGCTAAATTTTTTCATAATGTAATAATTTAAAGGATCATATTAACGAGTGCCTTTAAGATAATAGTTAATTATCTATTTTAGAAATATTTTGACATTATTTTTATAAAAAAATAATAAAAAATTGTAAAAATATAAAAAAAAAAAATTCTTATAAAAATTTTACTTAAATAAATTCTTAACCATTGTCCAAAATATATTCGTGAGCATTTTTCTAATTTAAAAGTTATGTACTTCTGCCGTGCTCCGTAGGACCATATAATGCTAGTTGTCTGCGTTCAGCTCGTGGAGTTGTTCTCATGTGCGCAGACAGAGCAACATGGATGCACCTCTTATGGCTAAGGAATCTATTAATGTGCATATCTAATATGGGTGGAAGATACGCTCAGTATTGTTGCATCTCAAATTCATATGGATGTTATCACATTGGACAGTTGTCCTAAGTATTGAAAGTTAATGCCAGTTGTTCTCATATATAGATATATAATGCCAGCTGCGGCCCCAAGATATTGTGAGCCGACATTTCAATTCTCTCAGCTGAAAAAGTTTTTTCACAAGTACAGACAAAAGTCAGTCACAACTCAAATTGTGCAAGTTGCAAGTTTCTTCACAAGTACCGACACAGAAAGCTTCGCCCCTCTCGATACAATCACTTCCTTCTTTCGAAAAACTCTATCACGTTTCTGAGTCTGAGGTCCACCCACTTTTGAAGTTTCATTTTCAAAGTCAAGAGCATGTCTCTCGCATCACAAAGTTGCAGGATTCGGACAAATTGCAAGTTGCTGGATTCGGACAAGTTGCTAAAAATGAGATGTTCTGACAATATTATTTAAGCGTTATAAAAATAAGTATGAATTAAAAAATATTGTAAAAATATATGTCATATGGTTTAAACAACAAAATTTATTGTTTAAACAATACAATCCAACATACCCTAAAAATGGTGAAAAAACGGTTTACATTTTTTATCCAAATATTTGATATTAAAAGTAAATTTTTGAATTTTTAATCTTAATCATGTTATAGCTATTACTTCAAATCTCAACTCCGAATTGCGTGCGAAGTGGGAATGAGATAATGAGAGACTGTGATGTAACAGAAGAGGGAAAGAAATAATGAGAGTACTGTGAGTTTGTGACCGATCAGTACTCACTTTGAATGAACGCTTTCATTTACCAATAATAGTCCCCAAGTTGCACACGTTGCTTAGATCCTCACAACTTGTTTATCACTTCAATGCCTTCATGGCTTTCAAATTTCGATTTCCCACGCAATACTGTAAATGATGGGTCCACATTTCATCTTTTTTTTTTTTTTTTTTTTTTTTTTTTTTGAGTATCAGGCCCACATTTCATCTGATAGCTAAGAGCAGAGTCAAGGACTTTTCATTTTTCATTACTAAGGCTTAAAAAATAATAAAAAATCATTTACCTTCAAAGCGGAAAAATTTCAATACTTAATTTTTAAACAATATAAGAATGTATTTAAGAATGTATTTGAAATCACACTATTTAAAATCCATGAAAAATATGATAAAATGGACCATATCCCTTTATTCTCTCTCGAAATTAGGAGTCTAATTTATTAGAGGGTGAAAAAAAATGAGAGAATATAAAATATTTTAGTTTTTCTAATTTGAATTTGTTTAAGAGTAAAAAAGTGAAGAGATAAAAAAAAAAAAAAAGTTTGTATAAATCTATTTATATACCATTGTTAAAGAATAACGTCCAATTAAAATAAAAATAAAAAGTGTCAAACAACCAAGAAAAAAAAAATCACCCAAACTTATTAAAAAATAAAAATCATACCTAGAAAAAAAAATTTACATCTATTTAAACCCAAAATAGAAAAGAACAAAACTTGTATTATGCCAAAAAAGAGGGGAAAAAAAAGTGAAAAATCAACAAAGTCCTTGTTTAGGAAAGCTAAAATAAATTGAAAGGCAACGACCAATCCACATGAGAGGAGGAGGGATAGTCCAGTCATTAATTGCAATTATTCTTCACTCCTTTATTTTCTTTCCAAATTGGTGAGCTAAAGAAAAAAAAAACATCTAGGCCCCTCCAATTTTCCATCCTCCCATTCTCTCCAAACAAATACCAATAAAATTGATTTTCTCTTCACTTTTCTCTCTTTTATTTTCTATTCTCCCAATTTCTACCCCAACTAAATGGACCCTAAGAGAATCTTGAACCATTTTCCCCCTCTAAATTAATAAATAGCTATATATTTACACTGTGTTGGTTATAAAATTAAAAATCCAAAATGCAACAAGTGGCACAATAAGGTGACAACATTTGTAAACAAATATGCATGAAGTAAATGTGCAAAATGTAGATGTGGCAATTATCATACACAACAATTATCAAATTATGTAATAAGGCTTGGAACAAAAAAAGGTGGCATTAGGGTAGTTCAAGGGCGGAGCCAGTGGGGGGCACCTCCCCTCCCACGCCCGCGCCACCCCCCCCCCCCCCCCACGCGAGGACCCCATCCAAAAAACCATTTATATACTTCTTTTTTTTAGAGTAGTTCTTTGCCCCTATGACACTAAAATAGTAAAATAAAGAAATATTTTCCCATTTCTATTGTACATAAACTATACCATAACATGAAAATAAACAAAAAAAAAAAAAAAAACACATTTCCCAGCTAAGAAAGCTTAGGCTACGTTTGTTTCACCTGAAAAGGCTTTTAGAAAATTATTTTACAGCCTTGTGTGTGTTTGGTACCTATAGAAAATTGGGTCAAATGGAAATTGCTTTACACGTTGACTGTAAAAAAACCCCTTTTCACCTGTAAAACCATTTCAGTTCTTATTTTACCTTCAATTGTTTTACACTTCTCACACAATCCTCACACGCTTCTCACACGCACTCACAGATCACACAATCTCTCCAAGCTCAACTATGACCACTCACCAACAAGAGAGAGATAAAGAGCTCCACCCTCTCACTTACGCCAATTTGAGCTCCACCCACAGTCTGATGAGCGTCGTTGATCCACACACCTCTGCGCTGGTGAGTTTCCTCCATTGTTTGAGTTCTATATGAGTTTGACGACCTCACCTCACCTCTAATCCACACACCTCCACCCAACTGTCACTCTCCCTCACACCGGCAAAGCCATACCTGCCTCCTACATCTCCGATCCGTTGCTGGTGAAGCCAAGCTCTCAAACCCACCCTCAATCTCTCACTATTTCTTCCTCCTCTCACCGACTATATCATGTATATGTTGTGAATAAATATTTTTATTTTGATTTTTAGTTTTGTTAAGTGTATATTTTTAAACTTTTTGTTATAAAATTTGTTTGAAAGCTGAGAAAATGTGAAAATTTTGTTGGAAAATAGCATTTTCAGAATGTTACAAAACATGTTTTTTAGACTATTTTCCATCACAGAACCAAACACCCGGATTTCATTTTCCTTACGAGAATTCATTTTCCCCTGCATTCATTTTACACTCAGAATTCAATTTATATAGAGCCAAATGCAACCTTAGAAACTCAACAAAATTTCGCAATATTTTTACAATACTCATGTTTTTAGTTGGGATGGATCTTAGAATAATTTATTTTATTTTGACTTACAATATACTAACACCTTAATTTATTGCAAAAATATCATGAAAGTTTGTGATGTTACAAAAGAACTACTCCCACTTTTATCAATTAGCCTAACACCGAAATAAATGACCACCAACTATCACATTTATTTTTAAGTTACACAAAATGATAATAATAATAATATAATGTCTTGTATGTTACTTAGGCAATAAAACATCCTTTTTTTTTTTCCACTTCTATCTCTTTTTTTCTTTTTCGTTTTTCATAGTTTTAAATTTTGAGTTTTTACCATAAATCCAAAATTTAAATAATTAGAGAAACAAAGAAAGAAAGTTGGAAATTTATTTTCTCAAATTATTACATGGAATCAAATTAGATGTCTAAAATGTGTGTGTATAGATTAATCTCTTACTTTAATTGTTAGTAACTATGGATTTGTTATTTTACAATTGTTTATTTATTTTATGGTTGTTTAAATTTTAATATATTTTTTATAACAATTACCATTATTTATAATTTTATTAGTAATATTGATTAATATTTTTAGTTTTTTTATTATTATTGCCTTTTGATTCCCCCTCCCCTACGAATTTGTTGTTTTACAATTGTTTATTTATCTTATGATTGTTTAAATTTTAATATATTTTTTTATAACAATTACCATTATTTATAATTTTATTAGTAATATTGATTAATATTTTTATTCCCCCCACCACCCGGGGGGCCCAAAAAAAAAAAACTAAAATAGTGGCTGTAACTTTTGTAACTACTCAGTAGTTGCAGAAAGTTACAAGCTATGCCTGTGGGCATGACATATGGCATCAAAGCTTAATAAGAGAAAGCCACGTGGAAAAAGTAATCATCAATAACTTACTTTTAAAGAAGACAACTCTCCACTACCAAACTACCTATACAAAGAACCATTCTCTTGTTATTGTACTTGTCATTTTCTTTCAACCCTCGTTTGGGGAGAGGAAATAAAATTAAAAAAAAATAAAAGGAATAATTTTTAAATATTTTTCTCTTCTCTTATTTGAGAGTTTTAATGGAGAGAATGGAAAGTCTATTCTCTTATTTGAGAGTTTAAGTAGAAGGGAATGAAATGAGTAGGAGAAAACATTCGTTCCTCTTTATTCTCTTAAAACCTCATATTTTTATTTTTTCCTGAAATTAGAAGGAATAAGAGAGAATGAAATTAGATTTAATGAATTTTTTACTAAAACTCTCAAAATATCTCTACATATTCAACAATTTATTATAAAATAAAGGTATAATAGTAATATTGTCATAAAATGATTCTGCTCATTACCCTCTATATTACTTCCAAATAAGATTACTGACATTCCTTTTATTTTTATTTTTTTTCATTTCTTTATTTTAAACCATTTAAACAGGGTTACTTAATTCTATTTCATTTCTTTATTTTTCATTTATTTCTCTTTCTTAAACTCATTCCAATTCCATTTCATTCTATTCACTTATGAACTCCAAAACTAACCTTTAGTTAGTAAGATTCATAAAGGCAATCATGCATGTAAGTAGTTTACTTTTTTTTTTTTCCCATTGTTATTATCTTTTTCTTTTTGTATCGAATACATTGTTACTCTTGATTATATTGTAGTTTCGTTGAATTTAATCTAAGATCTTAGTTGTTAGCATGGTATATCCTTATTTCCTTATCATCAATCGATCTTCTTTCATGTTTTGCTATGATCCATTCAGTTTGGCATCAATTTACTTTGTCAGCACAGTGTTTTAGCATAACTTTGATCTACTTAGACTCCTGGTACTTGATAACTTAGAAATTAGAATCTCATTTAGAACATAGTCATTTATTTTTACTTAATTACTGTTGCTAGCATTATCTCCAATAACCACATTGATCATGAAAAAGTCTCTTAATTGACGCATCACCAAACCACATTCCTTTAAGAAAGGAAGTCAAATAACCAAATTAAGATCATAAACAAGGACACCAATGCCTAACAAAGGTCATTGATACACCGACAATCACATCGATTTGACAAATTAAATTATATCAAACACAGCATATATTTTAAACCAATAAAGATAAACTAATCCAAATAGACCCTTCAATATCAGCCGCTAACAAATAATCTCGCTTTTTTCATTGTTGAAAACAAATAGAAAAGAAAAGAATCCATGGTTATTGCCTTATTTAATGGATTTTTTTTTCTTTAATGGCGTAAACCTTTACTTTAGAGAAAGAGGTGTTGAAGGGCTTGAGGCTGCGATTTAGGGTGAAAGAAAAGAACATTTGATCGATGTAAGCAAAAATATAGGTTCAATTAGCATTACTTTTATATAATTTTCAAAATTTCAGAATTTAGGGGGTTTATTTTCTTGATCATAGACTTTTTAGTCCTTTTATAATACCACATTAATAAAACGTGTGTAATGAATATTCTTACTTGGAAAATTATTTTGTTTGTTCATTCACTTTAAACTTTCCTACTTAAAATTACATCTAATTTGTTTGTTCATTCACTTTAAATTGTAATTAATGATATATACCCAAAATATACAATCATATTTTTCAAGTTTCAAAATTTCAATTAGTTAATTGATAAAGTTATTTATTATTGAATAAAGGACTATAATCAAAAAATTTTTTTAGAAAATTTAATGAAAATTTTGATATAATGATTAAGAGTAATTATTATGAAAGATTTAAAATTGGTTGTATTTATTACTAAAAAAAAATTATATCTGAAAAAAAATCTAGCAAAAGTTGAACCCATGGATGGAAACCCATTTAAGAGAACAAGGATGAATGTTTTTTTTTTTTGGAAAGCAACAAGGATGAATGTTCATTTTCCTTTACAAACGTCACAGGCTCAAAGCACATGAAACAAAACTCACTTGCAACTAATTTTATACGAAAACAACTTGACTTACCAAGTCAAAGTGTATGGGCTTTCATAAAAAATAAATAAATAAATAAATAAAATTATAAAGAAAAAAAGAAAAGAAGAAGAGATAGTCAAAATGTATGCTTAAAACGGATTAGTAATCATATATAAAAGGAATTTGGATACAGTGGATTACTTATCGTGTTGAAACTTGAAAATGAGATTTGCTGCCTCTACGATACCGTGTACAGAGTTCAAATACTTAGGTGACATCTTGACTCTTGAGCCATGACCATTGACCATGACGGCATGACCACGATTCATATATTAATGTTGAATAGATTATTATATGCAACAACCAAAAAAGAAAAAGAAAAAAGAATTACGCAGTTCAATAATTCCGCAGAGTTTGCGACACTACTGACCATTATATATATATATACATATAGACAGGAAATAATAGGTAACGTGCTTCTGCTGCAGCAGCATCAAGATCCAAGACCGCAACTACCAAAAATAATAATAATAATAATAATAATCATGACAGCAAGCAAAGCGAAAAAAGAGTTTCGAAGTTTTATGGTATTCACGTCCGTTCATATATATAACAGAAAAATGTATAAAATTTACAAAATTTTACTTAAAATTGGTCAACATTAGTCTTTGTATAATTGTGTAAATTTACAAATTTGTTACAATAATTATGTAAATTTAAACTAACACTATTCATTTTGCATTTAGCTGTTTATTCTTTTATTTACGTATCTCGAGAATGAAAGAAGAGAATGAATGATAATTGTTGTGTGTGAAGAAAGAGAAACAATTAAAAAAATCAAGAAAAAATTATAGTTTAATGAAATGTAGTATAAAATAGATAATATGATGTGAGATGTTTGGAAAAGTAAGTATATAAAATAGAAACAATAGGTTTTATGCTAAAGTAGATAGAAATTTTTACACGAATTGATGTAAATTCTCTTAAATTCTTAATTAATACTATGACTTGTGGGACGTAGTATTAATGTATGCAAAATTATTAGGGCACAAAAGAATTCGACATTGCTGATGTTGAATTCTACCTGTAACTCAATTTGTTAAAATCAAGTTAAAAAAATAGGGGCATTTTACCAAATACCTTGGGAATAGGAGTATTTTGCTACATAATTTTAAAATTAAGGGTATTTATTCATTTTGCCCTTCAATATTTTGATTATATGTTCGTTTAGGAAAAAACTTATCTAGATTTGTGTTGAAAGTGTGCTAAAATATATATATATTTTTTCCTTTAAAAAAATAAGAAAAAGTGAAGAAAAAAAAAAAAGAAAAAAGTGAGGTTTGAAAAAGTTGTACATAAAAGTTAAAAGTTAAAACTAAAAGCTTATCCCAAACACACCCTATATATGGGTTGGGTGAACCGATGTTCTTAAAGTACTTTTTAATGAACTATTTTAGAAAATTTTTAATATTACTTTTATGGAAAATATTGAAAACTATAATAATAAAAAAAATCAATTACCTTTCTATTTTTCCATAAAAAAGAATATTTCCTAATGAATGTCCTTATATTCTTTTATAAAATCATATATATATATATATATATATATATATATATATATATATATCACCAAATCATCCGAAACTTTCACAATTTTTCACGTCAGCACGATATTTAAATAAAATTATCATTTTATTTAAATAAAATTAATTTTGTTTAGTCCAAACTTAACAAAGAGTGAAACTCTATCTCTCTAACAAATCTAACTTAAACTCAAACTCATAATTTTTTTTGTTTAATTCAAGCTTAACAAGGAGTGAAACTCTCTCTAACAAATCCAACTTAAACTCAAACTCAAACGTTGATAATTTATCTCAAAATTTTGCGTGGTTAATCATGAGCACTATAAAAGTAATGCAAACCCCAATATATTTTTTAAAATCGAGAAAGTAGGGGTATGAGCTCTTCTTATGTTATTTTCTTCTCATCTACTTTGTTAATTTTTTTTAATGGTTTTTCATGTATTTTTAAAAAAGTAATTTTCTTACATGAACCACCAAACTCTCTTTATCCATTTTTTACAAGAAAAAAAAGTTTGCAATAATTGAAATTATTCTTTTGAAAGTAACCCATCTTTCCTTTATATTTTTCTATTGTTTAGTCATATATATTTTGTTTTGTTTCAATAATTTCTAAGCAGTGAATCATCTAATTCTTTAATATTTTTTGGTCCTTCAGAAGTTTTAATATTTAAATTTTTGAGTTATTTTTTTGCAGTATTTGAAACTATCTGACAATTTTTTTGTAAGTCATTACACATTCAAGCAATGGCTTCTTCATCAAATTGTAATACAAATTGAAGTCATATAGGAGCAAATCATGCAATGGTGTAGTTTCTTAATCAATTTAAGATTTTATAAAATTATTTTAGTTTACCCCACAAATAGGTAGGTTTCTGTGCAAAAACAAAAACAAAACAGGACTCTCTTAATCAAAACTCTTTAATGAATTAACATAAATGTCAAGCTTATATGTTTAAGCGTAGGGTATGAAAATACTTTGATTATATCATCTTTTGTCATTTTCACACATCTAAAAGGCATTTTATCAATGTAACAACTTAAATGCATGTTATCGTTGTAGTTGTCAAACGCTCTGAACATTTAAAGAGCCATTTTCATATAAAACTCTTTACTACAATAAGGATTCTAGCCGTAAAGAGATTTTGGATATTTTGTGGTCACATGCTAATTAAGGACTTCCAAGAAGAAAACAATCTACTACTCATTGGGCCAAAGACCAACCATGGTTCTTAGAACCGGACTGGATCGGGAGGTCGGACCGTGAGAACTGGAAACCAAGATGAAAACGGTTTTTAAGCCTAAAGAACCGGATTTTTTGTTAATTCCATGAACCTCTAAAACCGAGGTTAGACCGCACAAACCGGTGAGAACCGTGCGGTCCAACCCCTTAGCAATTTTTTATTTTATTATTTTTTATAAAAACAACTTAACACAATTTTATTCTACATAATTAAATTATCCATCTCTTATGAGGAATAAAAAAATTATAATTAAAATCTTTCAAAGATATTCAACTTTACTTCAAAAATTAATCATAAATTTTAATGTTTTTATGGTTATTATTTTATTTTGTTAACTTTCTTATTTAATTATTAAATATATGCTTGAAAATCATTAAATTTCCCTTATATATATAAATATATTAGTCAATTTTGCTAGTTTTATAAATTTAATATCTATATTTAGGCTTTAATTAGTTATTAAATTAATTATGACGTCATCACAGTTCGACTCCAGTTCGACCTTGGTTTGACCTCAAAAACCTTGAACATCTCTCTTTTACAGTTCAATGAACGGTTCGGATCTGAAAACCTTGAGACCAACTAGTGGAGTAACTGGAGTTGGCTGAAGGCATGTTGAAGCAAATGAATTCTAAATAGAAACCTCAAGAGAAAATTATAGAGTAGAGCATCCACATTGATGGAGCCCTAAATTTAGCAATATGGCTCCACAAAAAGCTACTTTATCGATTTTACCTTTTCACTTTACAATACACTCAACATCAATAGATCTATATTTTTAGTTATTTGATTAAAATAATATAAAGAATTCATTAAAATAAAAATAAATAAATATCCACTACAAAAACTTTTCAACCAGCCACAACCACCTCCACCACCACTCCACTAGCAACAACCTCAACCACAGGCCATAACAAGAAAAAAAAAAAAAAAAAAAAAACCACCACCCAACGCAGCCACAACCACCAAAACCACAACAACCAAATTCCTATTTGAGTAAAGATCAACCAAAAATAAACCAAATGCACACAAAAAAACCAAATCACCCAAATTCCAATCTAAGCAAAGAAAGAAAAGAGATGGGTCTGTCGGTTGGCGAGATGGGTTGATAAGATGGCTAGCAGCTGAGCAGCAAGTCAGGGAGCAGCAGATCAGCAAAGGTGGAGGAAGGAAGAAGAAGAAGAAGAAGAAGAAGAAGAAAAGAGAGAGAGAGAGAGAGGGCAACAAGAATTGAGAAGAAACGAAGAGAAAAAAGAGATTTATTTATTTATTTATTAAAAAACAATGTGAACACAATAATTTATTTTATTTTATTTTTATTTTTTACATATGAGCTACAGTGCAAAGCCAAAAGTAGTTGTGCACTATAGCTGTAGAGACAAAAAATATGGCTTTGCTCCACCAATGTGGCCATATTTTGGTATTTTGTGGAACTAAAAATAGCAACGTAGCTTTTTAGCACCACCAATACTAGTGCTCTAATAAAGTATCAAAATGCATACCTCTTCCAAAGTTTGAAGGATATATATATATATATATATATAGTGTTTTGTCAGTGGGAGTGGGTCAACAACACACTATCCCTTTAGGCAGTTGAGAGAACATGATATTGGGGTTTTTTCTCCAAAGCACATTAGAAACAAATGTATTTTTGGAGACGAAAATTTTTGTCACTAAGGGTCTGTTTGGTACATGTATTTAAATACACGTTTTCAATTTTTAAACAATATTATACATTTTTTCACTTACACATATTTTCAAAAAATACAAACAACTTTACTAGAATAACATTACCAAATGAACCCTAAATGTCCTATTTTCGTTGCTTATGACTTTTAGTGATGAAACTGGTTTCGTCATGTATACCACATCACCAAAAGACTTGGCAAATAAAAAATTTCTTTGCCAAAAGGTCCAACTATTTAAAAAAAAAAAAAAAAAACACTTCTAGTGACAAAACCATTTCATCACTTAATGTTTTCCTCGCTAAATACATTATTTTGGCAACAAAATAGTTTCATTGCCAAATGTATTTTATTTTTTTTTATTAAATCATATTTGGCAACGAACTATTTCGTCGCCAAAACCTTTTTTTTTTTTTTTTATTCAGCCATATTCGGTGATGAAATACTTCGTTGCTGAAACCAATTTTTTATCTATATTTTTAATTCTGCCATATTTGGCGACAAAATATTTCGTCGCCAAAATGAATTTATTTTATTGATTTTGCCATGTTAGGTGATGAATAGTTTTGTCGTCTAAACCAAAATTTATTATTATTTAATTTAGCCATATTAGGTGACACATTATTTCATCACCAAATGTTATTATTCCATCATATCCAAACTATTAGTGACGCAAAATTTCATTGCCAAAGATTTATTATTTTTACTCTAATTTTCTATTTTCATTTATTTCCTTTAATATTAACCTATCATTACATTATTAGAACCTCACATTTGAACAACACATTTATAAGCTAATGATCCATACAATCCAAAAGTAAATTAAACAAGTATTAGATTCAACCATTCATACAAATACAAGTTGTTCGCAATATATACAATAACACAAGATGTTTTATAACAATACAAAAACATTAATGTAATATAATTAGGGCCAAAAGAAGATGTCTTCAAGTAGGGCCAAAAAAAAATGTCTGAAATGCCACTAATAAGATATCTGTACAAATATAAAAACAAAACTACATTAAAAATTAGTAAAGAAAAAACATTAAATATGTTATAAGAAACATTTCTAACAATGCATTAAAACTAGTCACACCAATGAATTAAAGTCACAACATCTAAACAATAAGTTGTAGAAAGCAAAGATACATTTTCAAGTGTAATGTAATACAAATATTTTCTAACAATGCATTTAAAGTACTCAAACCATGTAATACACAATTGCTAAAATAAAATACTAACTAATAAGTCTTTTAGCTCGAAGACGAGCTAGCCCCATAATTAAAAGTGTTATCATAACCCTTGCTCCTCAAAAAGTTTAAGATATTATTTTGCACCTTATCTTGCTTTGCTTTTGCCTTCTTGAGCTCAACTAGGTCACAACACTAGCCCTTTTTCTTTTCCCATTTGCACAATTAAGCCAAGCAGAATCCTTTAGAGAAGTTGACAAATACTTCAACCCTAAAGCATTAATTCTCTCTTGGTGATGTTTCATTCTAACCAATCTTGTCATCTCATACTTTGGTATGTTATAAGTGTCTTTGGCCATTTTTGGAACTATATATTGACATGAGAGATATTTAAAATATATATTTATTACAACTTCAAGACAAGTACATTGCTTTCATACAATTGTTACTAACTCTAAATATCATAATCCACGTCAATATCCATATCAAGTTCAAGACAAGTGTGGAACTTTAAGACAAATGTTATTAACTCTACATATTATAATCCATAACAATATCCATATCAAGATCAAGACAAGTGCAAAACTTTAACACAATTGTTGCTAACTCTACACATCATAATCCATATCAACATCAAGACAATTCCAAAACTTTAAGACAATTGTTACTAACTCTACATATCATAATCCACATCAATATCCATATCAAAATCAAGACAAATGCAAAATTTTAAGACAATTGTTACGAACTCTACATATCATAATTCACTTCAATATCCATATTAAGATCAAGACAAGTGCAAAACTTTAAGATAGTTTTTACAAACTATATCATAATCCACATCAATATCCATACCAATCAAGACAAGTGCAAAACTTTAAGACAATTGTTACAAACTCTACATATCATAATCCATATTAATATTCATATCAAGATCAAGACAAGTGCAAAAATTTAAGACAACTATTATGAACTATACATATCAATATATCATAATCCATATCATTATTCATATTAAGATCAAGTATGCCATGCTCTTCATTTTGATTAGTGTCTCTTGATGTTCCACCTTCATGAATAACCTCTGTTAGGTTCTAAGTACTTAGAAACTAATATATTAGAGCTCTAATTTGTATTGTTGGCAAACCATGATCAAAATAGGTTTTTAGTCTTGTTTTAGACTTGCTCAAAGTATATGTTTTATGTAAAGTTGGAATCAAGCTGCTGCAGAATTCATTATGCAATTCGGTCTGGCTTAATCAATCAAGAATTAGACTTGACTGATCGAAAGCTCATATGACATGTAATGTTTTATGTTTTGCCCTAAGTATAAAAGGGAAACCCTAGCCACATTTTTGAGGTTGCTTTACTTGCTATGCATGTGAATCTCTTGTGAGATTTGAGAGGTGGTTGCCTTCACACATGCTTAGGATTATCAAAAATGAGATTTTATTGAGAGCTTGATGATCATTCAGTTGCTACAATAAGAGCTTAGAGATACACAAGTGTACTGGTTGGAGAATCTAAGAAAGAAGGAGTCCATAGTCTTAGAGCTTGCACGTGGTCGTGTTAGTAAATTTTCTACATGAGGTAGCAATAGGATGTTGATGGTCTAAGTCGCTAATGTAAAACTTCAATTCTTTCATAGTGGATTCAATTTACCTTAAAGATAACTAGGTTAAAGCCTCTCTAGGTTTTTTTACCAGTTTGGTTTTCCTGGGTCATCATATCTTTGTATTCTTTATATTCCACATTTTACATTAATATGATTATATGATTATGTTAACCTAGATCTGGAATTTGGACTAAGTAATAACTTGGCTTGTTAACTAGGTTAATCCAATTGTATTTCAAGGGGTCTAAAAACTAACAAGTAGTATCAGAGCGTGTAGCTCTCTTATTGTAGATCTTTTGATCTCTGAGCTAATCCTTGACCCTTGTTGTCATGGAACACGGACACTCTCTTGTTATTTCACCTCACTTTGATGGGAATAATTATGCTTATTGGAAAGTAAGGATGAGAGTATTCCTAAAATTAATTAATGAGAGAGTCTAGAATTCTGTTGAATACGGATGGGAGAATACCACTACTCCTATTAATGAGTGGCAAACTTCTCAAAAAGAAGCAATCACGTTCAATAGCAAAATTATGAATGCTATCTTTAATACTATTTCTATGGAGGAATTTAAGAGAATATTTAATGTTGAGGCTGCTCACATTGCTTGGAATATCCTCCAGACTATGCACAAAAGCATAAAGGCTATCAAAATTAATAAGTTACAACTATCAACATATGGATTTGAGAGCATTAGGATGTCTGATAATGAATCATTTGATGAATTTTATTCTAAACTTAATGACATTGTTAATTCTGCATACAATTTAGGTGAAATCTATGATCAAACTAAAATTGTTAGGAAGATTTTAGATCTTTGACTGAAAATTTTAGACCCAAAGTGATTGCCATTATTGAAAGTAAGGATGTGGACTCTATCCCTATTGATAAATTTGTAGGATCTCTTCAGTCTTATGAGTTGGACCTACTTAAAACTAGCAAATCTAAATCAATGACTCTTAAATTAGTTGATGATGTTGATGTTAGTGGATTTGATGATGAGCTCTCTGCTATAGAGATTGCTTACCTTGTCAAGAACTTTAGGAATTTCCTTAGAAACAACAACAGAAGGGCAAGAGGTAAGAACACCGTTGAACCTAGAAATTTTAGGAAGAATGATCCCACTAAGGTTAACAACATTGAAAAACCTAGAGAAAAAATAGGTCAATCTTCTAATAATTCTATAGGTCCTCAATGTTTTGAATGTCAAGAGTATGGTCACATGAAATCTAAATGTCCTACATACTTGAGGTCTAAGGGTAAGGCTATGGCTGTAACCCTTAATGATAATGAAGTTTTCGATGATGAGTCTGGTTCTGATGAGGATGGAAACTTTATTACTTTCACTGCTACTGCTGTAGTCAATGAAAGCATGTCTATTAAAGAGAACCCTTCTGATGGAAAATTCTCTAAATGCAAATCTTCAAGTAGCTTACAATAAACTTTGCAAAGTTGCTGTAAAGGATGCTATGAGTGTTGAATTAGGCTTAAAAAAAATTGCATCTCTTGAGCTTGATAAGAAAAATTTGCTTGTGAAACTGTTTGATGCTAATGAACTTTTGAACAATGTGAAAATTGAGAATATGCTTTTGCTTGATAAAGTTAAGAATTTGGAACTTGAGCTATCTATAAAGTCTGCAAGCTCCAAACTTGATCACATGCTGAGTATTTAAAAGTCTCCATCTGACAAAACTAACTTAGGTTTTGTAGAAAGCATCTCTGTGTCTACACCCCATTCCACAAACTTTGTTCCTTCTTCTTCCTCTGAACCCCTTGTGAGTGAGGTTATGAGTGAAACTGTTAAACTTGTAGATATCACACGTCCTAGGAAGATTAGGGTTGATCTGAAAGAGTCTAAACCTAAGGAGTCTACCCTTTCTAAGGACAAGTTGCATGGTAAGCCTGCTTGGGCTTGTCATTTTGTGGAAAGTTTGGGTACATTCATCTAAATTGTTTCAAGTTGCAAGCTGTTAAGTGAGCAAATAAGCCAAAAGTGTCTGTGCTTCAAGCACAAGATCCTATGGTACTTATTAGAGAATTGGTAAAAGCTCTTAACCTTTATTCCAATCCTGGAGTTAGAAATCACTCTAATATGAATAAGAACTTCGATGCTCAAGGTGCATCTAAAAAGTTTTGGATGCAAAAGGCTCAATCTAATTGAGTTTTTTAGACATGGTCCTTGTGCTTCATTGCTTTACCCTTTGTGACCATTGTTATTTGTTGCTTTTTTATTTTCTTTTTGTTTCTAGGACTTGCATAGCATAACATTCATGCATTTCATTTTAGGACTGTTTTTGTTTCTTCTTTTCCAAAAAAAAAAAAAGGGAAGCAAATTGTGTTTTGCATTATTTTCTTGGATTTGAAATCTTGGTTGGCCAATTTATTTTTGCATAACATGTTTATGTACCTTGTTTAGCTTTGATGAGCTTATTTCTTGCACTTTACTAGTTTGAGCTTTGTAGTGCATGTTGTGTGGGAAAGATGTTTATAGTTTTTTTTATCACTTTGTCTTGATCTTGAAGTAACACGCCTTTGATTGTCAGGCTTGATCCTTTTGAGAAAGGCATAAATAACCATCTCACCATTGTTTATTAGCCATTCATGAGCACCTTAGTGCATATCATAAGATTTTGTGCTTGAAAAAGTGTAGCACATGCACAAAAAGAGCATAAGGTGTAGCCTTGGTTTAAATGCTAAAATTGGTGTATACATTATTGGGCTATAATAACTTCACAATCAAATAAAATATTGGTGTGTACATTATCCTGACTATTTTAATAAGTTTCTGCTCAATTAAAATTGGTGTATACAATATGAGGCAAATCAAGAAACTTACATGATTGCAAGCTTTTATTCTAGGAGATGTAGGAGTTATATGATATAACTCTTTAGGCGATAATTTCTCTCAAATTCTATGTGATGAATTTTGTAGACTTCATGCTTGATTTCTATTTACATATCACCTCACATGTATCTCAAGATTTTGCTAATTGCACACACTACACAAGTTACTCTTTGCTAAACTTTGTACATGTTATGGTGTGTGATTTTGGTTTGGCCAACCAAGTTTGAAAATTCCTTGAGTTTTTGCAAAACATGTTTGATGCTTGAAAATATAAGGGTCTTGATTGAAAATCTTAATTTTGAGAAATCTAGGTTCAAAACATGTGTTTTTGAAAAGCATTTTATCTCATACTCATGTATTTTATTTATAAAAATCAATGCTTTGAGGAGTTTCTGCATAAATTTGTTGTGTTTTTGAAAATTCTAGTTTTTCCATAATTTTGACCGATCAAACTTGTTTTTCGATCGATCAAAATTGCGATTAAATTTTTTGGTTAGTCTTTGTTTGTTTCGATCGGTGCTCGATTGGTGTGGATCAATCAAAGCATTTTCGACCGATCGAATCTATTTTTCGATTAATCGAAAATTGTGTAGAGATTTTTTTTTGTAAATTTATCTTCAGGTGTTCAAACTCACTTTTTCAAAAGTTTTTCAACTTTTTCTCCCTCTATACGACTCGGTCAAGGCTCCAATCCAATTTCCTGTCGTTTTCCTCCATCCTTTTTGCAAGATTTTTCTCTCTTAAAGCCGGTAAGACCTTTTTGCCCCTCTTTTTGCTTTTGTTTTCGCATTTCATGCATTATATCATGCATTTCGGGGATAATTTCAAACCAATGAATTTTGGGGTTTTTGATGATTCAAGCTTGTTTTCTTGCAATTGATTAATGGGTTTTTGTTGGGAGATGTTATAAACATGATCTATGGTCTTTACTTTGATCAATTCGTTGCAATGTGAGAAATTGAAAATTCTAGGGCTTGAAACTACCCGATTTGGGGATTTTGTTCAAATTGAGTTTAATTGATGAAATTGGCTTGTTGGATTGATTAATTTGATCATTATAAATTGTTGTCTAACTTGTGTGATAATCAATTGGTCAATTTAGTATAACTTGAACAAGTGGTTTTTCAAAATTTTGGGGTTTTTGTTATAAACTCTATGCTCAAGCCAATTTTGTGATTCTAAACTTAAATTGAACTTGTTATTACTGCATTAGAGCATTCATCATGACATTTATCTATTCATGCATCATATAGATTGTTATTTCTATATTTTTTGTGCTAACTTGCAGTTTGTCCTTGGTTTTTCTTTTTGTTCTTTTGGTTCTTTCTCTTGTGTCTTTGTCCTTACCTTAGCACCATGCCTAGAAAGACTAGAGTCCATAGGACATCCTCCTCTTCTTCTACTCCTTCCTCTGTGGTACTTTGTTTTGGAGTGAGAAAAGCCAAGAGCTTTATGAGACTTTAAATCTTAAGAGAAAGATTTGGGCTGAGCATAAGGTTTTGTTAGATGAGATTGATCCTGCCATTAGGGCAAACTTTGAGCGTCAGGGCTGGTTGCCACTTTTGGATATTGATTATTCTCCTCCAGCTATCCTAATTAGAGAGTTCTACTCAAACCTCTCTATCCACATCTATGATTCCTACACTTTGGTGAAGAGTTGGATACGAGGTGTAGAGTACATCATTACTCCTAGAGTAGTGACTGATGCTCTTGGGCTACCTGTGGTCCAGCATCCTATCTATCCCTATGATAAGTCTCCTCCCTTGGATGATATCATGTCTTACATCATTGGGTCTTCTATTCGGTGGGGTTTGATCCTTGAATCACTTCTGCGGAGCTCATTGAGATTACCTATCTTTTCTTTAGAATAGCATGTCATTCTTTGTGGCCTATCTCTCATCTACACATCATTCCTTTGGAGTAATGTGCATTTTTGTATGCTCTTGTTACGGATGCTCCTATTAGTTTTCCTCATCTATTTCTTCGTTCTTTGAACAAAGTTCATAGGAGTTCCTCTACTACTCATGCTCTTTTTCATCCGGTTTTCATTCATAGGATTTTTTTTTTTTTTTTAGGTTTAGATGACTTCCCTGCTTTTGACCTCATACACATAATTCCTCCCATAGGTGCCACTTTTCTTAGGCAGAGGACTGCTTAAATGAGAGAGAGCTCTAAACACCCTCGTGTTGAGCCTTCTAGTACCGCACCCCCTCCTTCTTCTATAGGTACTACTTCTGGTGAGGCATCTGCTGATCCTATTGGTGTTGCTGCTACTACTGTTCCTCCACCATCTACTTCGGATGACTTTGACATTCCCCGTACATTGAAGACTGTCATAACCGTTCAGGCGGCTCATGGTCAGATTTTGGTGGACATGCTTGATGAGCTTCATGCTTTGTGAGTAGATTTAGCGCATCTTAAATGTTTGCCTTTGCCACCTCCTTTTGATGATGGATTCTGATTGCCTTTTGGCATTCCATCACAAAAAGGGAGAGTACATTTGGACACTTGTAGAGAATTTTTGTTTGTTGGAGCTTGTGGAGTTTAGATTGTATCTAGGTGCTTCACTGTGTATGTATCAAGGTTATCAAAATTAGGATCCTACGTAGGATCATGGAGGTAGAATCGGATCGTGGATAATAAGATCCTACCTATTTTTAGATTTTAAGCATAAAACTATACCTTGTATGTTATATAATTACTTAAAATATGAATCCATCCATTAAAAAAAAATTGCATCATAAAATGTAATTTGCATGCACTACATTGTTTTTATGTCATTCTATCGAAACAAAATATATTTAACTTTTGACATAATGTATTTAAAAAGTTTAGTACATGTTTAATTAGCAACTAAGTACCAAAATATTATCTACACATGTGGAAAATATTTTCTAAATTTTAAATTCCAAATCCAAAATAAGTTAGGCTAGTAAGCATATAAAAACTAGCTAACTACAAATTTACAATATGTAATCCAAAAGAGAATTCTCAATTTAAGGTAAACTAGCTAATTACAAATATGAAATCTAAAAGAGAATTCCTATTCTAAGGTTCTTCTAATCTAATCACTGTCATTGTCATATCTCATTTCATCATCTATATCCTTCCTAGTATCAACATCCATGGCGTAATCATTGAAATCCCTAACTCTCTCAAATCCAGGTGGGGGCCCATCACTATCATCATCATTAGAACCATCATCATGCTCATGATATTCATCACTAACATCATGAACTAGCACACTTTTTCCTTTGGCAGCAACTCTTGAAACCTCATCATCACCTAACATTGATAACCAAAATATACAAATTTTTTTGATTAGTAAAGTATACAAATATAAATTAGTGACTAGTGGTCACACATTCAAACTATACATAGGTAACTTGTATAAATATTAGCTATAAAGGAAGGCTTTAAAGTTATAAATAAATACCTTCATTGTCTTCATCAAAATCTGCACTATCATCTTCTGAATCTACAGAATCTGCTACTAACCACTCATCATCAGAAGACAAATTCTCCAAACCAATTTCTTCTTTTGTACTCAATGGTTTAGCTCTTTTCTCTTTTATCTTCAAGTTGTACATAAAGAGGACCAAGTCATTCATTTTTTCTGGTGTAAGTGATTTCTCCTTTTTGAATGTACCTATAGTTGTAACAATTTTAATTGAGAATTCTCAAACAGAGGGGAGGGGAGAAGAAACAAACTTTTACTAAGAAAGAAAATGGAAAATCATCTTGTCATAATATACCAAAGTCATTTGGTCTCACCATTTCAAAAGCACTCCAATTTTTTTCACAACCAAATGAGCTCCATGTTAAGCTTAATATTCTTATAGCAAATTTTTTCAATTCAAGATAGTCATCTCCACATGATTCCCACCACTCAGCTGATACATATATGAATTATAATATCTTAGTCTTAAGAATATAATCTACAACTAATAAAGATGAATTTGAATGTAAAACAAAAAATGAAAAACAAAATTGTTACCTGGCTGTTTAGTATTTCTGGCAGCTTCAATACCAAAGAGTCCCTTTGCTTGTTTGAATTTTTCAAGTTGGACATCTATCTTTTTCCTATCACTAACTTCTGGAACCATTCGTTGAAGACACGCATACAGTTCTAATTTAATATCTTAACTTGGATCAAAAGAAGGATCATAATGAATAGAAGGGTTCAAATAGTATCCCCCAGCATGCAAAGGCCTATGAAGTTGCATTTCCCATCGATCATCAATAATATCCCATATCTCTTTGTAACTACAATTTAAAACAGTGGATATTATATTAAAAAAAAAAAGACTAAATATTTTATAAGCTAATGAATTAAAAACAAATATAAATTTAAGGAAGATATAAATAAAATGGTCACCTCTTTTGAACATTATTGAAATTTTTCTGTATTTCTTTTTTTGCTTTTTCCATTTCTAGATAAATAAATCCCACTGGAGGTGTATCAGAGTCAACCATGCGAAGTACCTTTAAAAGGGTTATTGCAGCCTTCAAGCATTTGACAACAAGTCGCCAAAAGCCGTTGTTATCCATAACTATGGCATGAATTCTTTTCCCTTCTTTTGTTTTTGCAAATTTACTACACCTCCATTGTTCAGAAGAAAACATTGTCATCAATTCTCCTTTGAAATCATTAAGGCATGACAATGTCAAATATGATGTTCCAAATCTAGTAGCAGCAAGTCTAATCAATTCCCTCCCTTTAGTGAAATCCCTCCACCAATTTAAAAGCATAGCTCTAGAATATATGTACGTTGTAATCTTCTTCCCCTTTGCAATTGTGTACTTATGGTCTTTAATCTTTTTTTCAAAATCCTCAAGCATCAAATCCAAGCAATGGGTAGCACATGGAGTCCAAAACAAGCACTTTCTCTCCAGCTAGTTTGTAGTTTGCACCATTGTTAGTCACCAATTGCACAACATTCTCCTCTCCAACCCTATTCACAACTTCATCTAACATTTGACAAACTTTTTCACCTATTTTAGACATGTTAGATGTGTCTATAGAGTATAGGAAAATGGTTCCTTTGGGACTATTCACCAAAAAATTACAAATGGATCTCCTTTTCTTATCAAACCAGCCATCAAACATAATTGAACAACCTGTTTTTTTCCATTCAACCTTATATTCTTCAAGCATTTGTTGTGTAAAATCTACCTCTTTCTTCAAGCATGTCTCCCTAATCTCATGATAGGAAGGAGGCTTGAGGCCAATTCCAAATCTTGAAATCATATCAATCATTTGCAGAAACTTTGAATTTTTGACACAATTAAAAGGGATGGCACTTGTGTAGAAGAATCTAGCAATTTGTTGGATCACTAGATCACATTCTCCTTTTTTAAACACACGATTCATTGTTACTTGCGTTTTCTTTGTAACAAACTTATACATGAAACCAATGTGTCTACCCCTCCCTTTTGATGAATGTAGTTGTTGTACTTCAACTAATTCATCATTACTGCCATCATCCTTTTCTTCTATAGTATACCACCTTTTCTTTTTTATAGATGCTTCAGCTTGGGCATACAAAAGAGCCACAAAATTTTCCCCCACCTTTTCTAGCACAATAGGACAAACTGAAACATTTTTCCTAGTCCCAGCTAAATGATGCTTCAACCTATATATACCCCACTATGAATTTCTTTGCAATAATTACATTGAACTTGCCTTGAACCTACTTCAACACCATGTTCTCATCCCAAGTCAGACCTATTTCCTAGTGCATTTTTTCGCTTAATTTTCTTTCTAGCCAACAAAGACATTGTATATTTGTACTAGAGCTACAAAAAAAGAGACCAAGATACAGAGCATGCTCAAAAAATCACACAGAAAATTCATCAAACAGGTTGTGTGCAATTCTAAACTACTAATTGTGTTTACTAATATTTCTCAAAGAATCAAATACTAAAGATCCTGTTTCATAATTTTTCAAGTTTTACTTAATTTAGTTAACAAAATAGAAAAATAAAAAGCTTTGTCAAAATCATATATACAACACAACAATCTGGAATCAAACTATCAAAGTACAAATAAATGATAAACTACTAACTACGAAAACAAATTACTAATAAGCTTAAAGGCAACGGGATGGCTCATGGCAACATCATTGAGAGGGTTGAGAGGTGCTGGGTTTTTGACAGAGGATTGAGGAGGCGCGGGACTGAGGCGCTGGAGCTAAATGTTTCTAAATATTTTAGGTTTTGTTTTTTTAAGACATTAAATTTAAGAAAGCTTAAAGGCAGAGATGGCCCACCATTGAAAGGCTTGAGAGGGCCTGGGTTTTTGACAGAGGACTGTGGAGGCGCGGGACAGAGCTGCTGGAGCTTAGTGTTTCTAAAATATTTAGGTTTTGTTTTTGAAAACGTTAAACTTAATACTATAGGTTTTTTGAGATTTTATGTTGAGATAGGGGTAAATTTGGGACTTCAATTCATTATTGGGTTCTGATAACCCATTGGACTTGTAGGTTTAGGACCTTTAGGTGGACCGTGGATTATCTTACTGAACTTACCCAAATGACCCAAATGAATCCCACTTAAAAAAAAAAATGGTAGGATCGGTAGGATCCCATACGATCCTATGATTCTACACGATCCTACATACGATACTAACATTTTTGCGATCTTGCTATAATTTTAATCTTTTTGGTGAGATGGGATCATAAAATTGTGTGATTTTACGATCCAAATCGTGATTTTGACAACCTTGGTATGTATCCTTTTTTGGCTTTTGATGTATTGTTTTTGGGCTATTTATGTTAGGGAGAGATACCTTGTTATCTATATTTCTTGTTTCACTGCTCATTGATTTATATTTATGAGTTATTCATGATATATGTCTTTGTTTTGTGTTTTGTGTAGTCAAGAATTTATTTTTGTTTTATCTGTATTTTCCACATATGTGTTTATGTGTTTGTTGAGTATTTTAGGAAATATACAGGTTGATTCAGTTATGCTACTGTCTATACTAGCAACTGATGGATAGTAGTTATGTTGGATTATTTTGTAATAAGCATTATTTTTGTAAAAGGCTTTTACTTGTGACTTTGAGCATTGTGTTTGTGTTCTGTCACAAATTGCCAAAGGGGGAGTTTATTAGGTTCTAAGTACTTAAGAACTAATGTATTAGAACTCTAATTTGTATTGTTGGCAAACCATGATCAAAACAGGTTTTTAATCTTGTTTTAGACTTGCTCAAAGTATGTGTTTTATGTAAAGTTGGAATCGAGCTGCTGTAGAATTCATTGTGCAATTTGGTCTGGTTCGATCGATAGAGAATTAGACTCGACAGATCGAAAGTCGGGCATAATATTTTTTCTGCAGAATTTCCAACTTAGCCCTAAGCCCATTTGACATGTAGGGTTTTATATTTTGCCTTAGGTATAAAAGGGAAACCCTAGCCACATTTTTGAGGTTGCTCTACTTACTGTGTGTGTGAATCTCTTGTGAGATCTGAGAGGTGGTTGCTTTCACACATGCTTAGGATTATCAAGAAGGAGATTTCAATGAGAGCTTGATGATCATTCAGTTGCTGTAATAAGAGCTTAAAGATACACAAGCAGGAGTGCTTGTACTTGCTAGAGAATTCAAGAAAGAAGGAGTCTGTGGTCTCGGAGTTTGTACGTGGTCATGTCAGTAAGTTTTCTACATGAGGTAACAATAGGATGTTAGTGGTCTAAGTTGCTATTGTAAAAATTTGATTATTTCATAGTAGATTCAGTTTTACCTTGAGGATAGTTAGGTTAAATCCTCCTAAGGTTTTTTACCGATTTAGATTTCCTGGGTCATCATATCTTTGTGTTCTTTATATTCCGCACTTTACATTAATATGATTATATAATTGTGTTAACCTAGATCTGGAATTTGGACTAAATAATAACTTTGCTTGTTAACTAGGTTAATCCAACTGTGTTTTAAGGGGTCTAAAAACTAACAACCTCAACTTCAACATCACCTATGTAAAACTGAATATTATCTTCAATATTGATAAGGACAACATCAATAATCTCTTCTTGTTGAAATTCGTCATTAGCTTCTATATTATCATTGGATTCTTCATCCCCCACTTCCAGGACATCAAACATTCCCCCATATTAGATGCATTGCACAACTTGCCAAGGTTCACCCAATTTGGTATCATGAAGGTAGAAAACTTGTTTCGATTGACTAGGTAGCATAAGAGGGTCATTTTGATATCATCAACTTGTGACATCAATGCTTGTGTAGTGTGCATCGATTCTTATCATTCTCCTTTGACCATTGGTACCAATAATGTACCATTCACACTAGGAAAAAAAAAAAAAAACCTTTATGGTGAAACATATATTCTAATTCCCAAATCTTGCACACATGACCATAGAAGTCATGTATTTCTCCCTTATGATCCCCTTTGGTAAATACACTGCTATTTTGGGTTACACGATGATTGTCTAGGTCCTTTGTATGGAACCTTACACCATTGACCATACAAACTAAGCACTCTTTCACTCATAATTGTTTTTGTTTGGACCCCCAATAAAAAGTTACGGCTCAATTGATTTTACAATAACTTAATACTAAGTGTGGTATAGTGTAAAAGTGAGCGAATAAACAAACAAACTACTCTAATCCATAGTTAAGGCAACACAGCAGTAAAATGGAAAATAAAAGAGTAGAACAGAATGTCTCGCGGGTGTCTCGCAGGAAGGCCTTACCCGTGAGATACTCGCAAGACACAGCTATCTCCATCTAGCTTGACTCTTCGCATTCCAGCATGTGCAAGGCACATGAGTTACTTCGCGGGATGCTAAGTTGTGAGCTACCCGTGAAAACTCTTCAGTCTTTAATTGCTTGAGTCTTCACGCTCTCTCTCTCTCTCAGTTTTGTTGGTTTTGATGACTCATTTACTTTCAATCTACTCATCTATAATGACATACAACATGTGACATTAATAGCAATAAGCAATGACCAAACTTTATAAATGTTTAATAATATATAGTGTGTGATAAAATTCAATATGTCTTACATGTTCTTTGAACCACTTGGCAAAATCTTGTTGTTGTATTTGGGTTTTGCCCTCTCCATTAGAATTATACAATGTGTTTTTGTGTTCAATGTTCAAAACAAGGTGATTTATATTTAGCTAAGCATTGGTAATAATATTCAAGACAACTCAAACATTATATGCATATGACATCACATACTTTAAATAAGGCTCTCACTCATCTCAGGTTTCTTTCTTACTTTCAACAAAGCCCAGCCATGGCCGACTTCTCCTTGCATGCACATTACTGCCATTGATAGATCTTATGACCAGAATCACCTCAAATATCTAGTAAGGAAGTTTAGATATCAGCTTTCTAAATCGTACCCAAAAAAAAAAAAAAAAACTGAGTAGTTCAAAATTTGATATCTGATATATAGTTTTGTTCTTTCCTTTCTTGTTTTCTTTGTCAAAGAGCATCCTTATGTTTCATTTATAGCACTAAAGATTATCCCTTACTTTGATTGAATTTTTTTCCTTTCCTTACTATAGATCCGTGGTAACTGTAGTAAGTGTATATGAGCTTCTCTCATCTTGGTTTCTTTCTCTTTTTACCCTTGGATCTAATTTTATTTCAGTTTTGATCAGTTTAATAATTGTGTTTTCTTGTTGAGTGTAAAGCTTGATAATTTTGCTTGAATTTGAAATTTGGGGATTGATGAACTAGAAATTTATGGTTTTCATTCTATGAAGATCATCATTCACTCAGAGAAGACGTTACGCATTTATTATGACCATTGATGACAAAACTTAACTGATGGACCAACGGTCACAGAGTGAGCTGTGGCCTCCAGATAAAGATTCTGTAACGCATTAGCTGTTGAGCATAAATGCAGCACATCATTGTCCATTAATAAGGCATACAACTATAGAAGAGAAGATAACATAAGCCAAAGGTACACATAAATACTCTATGAAATCACTTTGAACTCATGTTTTCTCTAGAATCTTTCTCCCTTACTGACTTAAGCATCGAAGGTGGTTTGGCTGATGCCACACCAACATGTTACTCTTCCCCTCAGTTCATTTTGCAGGATTCTCATTTACAAAGACGACCCCATTCACAGCATCATCCATTTGCTATGACGAGGAGCTTAACTGTTGATTTTTTGCATCATCAATTTAACGCAGTCTGTGGGAATTGCTAATCATTCAAGCCATCTTTCCCAATGACAAAAGCATTCCTCGAAGTACGAGATGGAAGTAGAAACTGGACGTTAGGTAGATGTTGTGCAACAACAACAAATCCAGGCCTTTTTGGCTAATGTGGAAGAGTTGACTCACCAGAAAGTGCGAATGTTGGCGAACAGGTGAAAACCAAAATGAAGAAGAATCAAATTCTCAAGCCAATAAGCGAGATAGAACTTTAGGAGAAGATTCCACTATAGTGGAGAATGAGCTTCACAACATGAGGAAGGAGGTGGAAGAACTAAGAAGTGTTATGAAGGACAAAGGCGGAGAGAGTCTGGATGGGATGATTCGAAGGACAAACTCACCCTTCACCATTGAAATGTTGAACCTTTCCCTTCCACCAAAAGTTCGTCTCCCACAATTGGAGTCATATGACGGTTCCAAAGATCCCTTGGATCACATCGAATCATTCAAGACGCTGATGCTATTGCAAATGGCCCCAAATGAAGTGATGTGTAAGGCATTCCCAACAACACTAAAGGGAGCAGCCAGAGTATGATTCAGCAAGATATCCCCAGGCACCATTGTAGACTTTAAACAACTTAGCAAGGGTTTTGTTTGTCATTTCATAGGGGGGCAAAGGCACCAAAAGCCAACTAGCCATCTTCTCAACATTTAGTAAGCAAAAGGAGAATCACTAAGGCAGTACATCACTCGATTTAATAAGGAGTTACTGTAGGTAGACGAAGCTGAAGATCAAGTCATCTTAACGACCTTCCAAGTAGGGTTACTACCAGGAGATTTCTTCTTCTCAATCACTAAAAGTTTGCCAAAAATAATAGCGGAGTTGCTTTGTAAAGCCCAGAAATACATGAATGCAAAAGATGCGGTGCTTGCAAAGGAAATGAAAGGAAAAAGGAAGAGAGATGAAGGAACAAGCGGTAATTGCGACAAGAAGAAGGAGACACGAAGTGTTGGGCAGACCATAGGGAAAAAGAAGGAACTTCCAGACAGGAAATCCAGATTCATTAACTTCACTCCTCTAATAATGCCAATTGAGCAGATCCTTATGCAGATAAGAGATGATCCCTCCCTACAATGGCCGAAGCCAATTAGCACTCTAGTAGAAAGGAGAGACAAGAATAAATACTGTAGGTTCCATCAGGATCACGAGCATCGCACTAATGAGTATAGGCATTTGAAAAATGAGGTGGAAACTTTAATTTGACAAGGGAAGTTATAGAAGTACGTCAGAAAGACGAAGCCCCACAGATACCAATTGAATGACGACCAGGACAGAACTCCGGAGGTAAGGGATAGCAAACTCCCTACAGGAGAAATAAAGATGATCTCGCGGGAGGACTAACAGCAGGTGGAGTGCTGAAGTCTCTGAAAAAGCACAGGGGAGAAAAATAAACAGCGTCCATTCATAGTTCCCTCCAATGAAGATGCCAAAGAATGACAAACCTGATATTGTCTTCTTAGAGAGAGATAGTTGCGGTATCAAACAACCCCATGATGATCCACAAGTAATCATGCTCAGAATAAAAGAATTCAACATCCACTAGGTGCTTATTGATAACAAAAGCTCAGCAAATATCGTCTACTTGCCTGCGTTTCAGCAGATGAAGCTAGACAAGAAAAGGATCAGACCTTTCACCTCACCTCTAGTAAGCTTCACAGGGGATAGAATCATCCCTAGAGGCATCGTCACTCTAACCGTAATTGTAGGAACTTACCCAACACAGGTCAACAAGGAAATTGATTTCCTTATAGTTGATTGCCCTTTAACATACAACATCATCTTAGGGATTATGGGTCTTTAGGCTTTGGCAATAACAAAGAGTAAGTTCTGATTTCAATTGATTAAAAAAATCATAAAATCTTTTTTTCATTTAAGTTATATATTTATATAATAATATGTTGATTAAACTATATATAAAATTTTGTTAAACTTTGAAGTTTCAATATATATAATCTATGCAAACTATCTTGGGGAAAACATAACTGATTTGAATGCTTAATGTAAGTTTGGTAGCCATCAAGATGATAATTGCAATTTGAAATGAGGTTTCACGGTTATCGCTTTTTAATTCATTGATTGATTGTTAAATAGTTTTGGTCGTTCGTGGGGTTCAATGGATAATAAACTTCTTTAGGAAAAGTCTCTTTGGAAGGCATAGAAATAGTGTTACTAGGATAACCAATTCCTATTTGTTTACATGGACTTCATTAATAATATGAATTTTTATTTTTAGCTTGTAATTATTTAACGGAAGTCTATGTATGCTGCTTGTTTATAAATTTCCTCTTTTTTAAAATAAATAAATAAAGTACGTAACAATTGTCAAATAAAAAAGCATAAGTGAGGTAATCTTAACATCTCTTCTGGGAGTTTGGTTTTGTGTTTACAAGAATTGATATATTATTAAAGACTTCTCTTGGCATTGATCGAATCCATCTTGTTGCAAAATTTGTCTGAAACCAAAGTCTAGCTTTTATTGAAGCCTCCATGATTGCTTCCTGAACTGCTACTAGGTCAGATGTTGAAACACTGCTCGCTCCCCTACTGAAGATTAAATCTGCCCTAATGTCCTTTGTTTTATATGTAAAACCACTCCATTTGAATTTCCTAATCCTACACCCAACCACTTTGATGATAAGTTGCCAATCCTTGTTGCAGACAGGGTTTTGAGTCAACTTGCTGTAATCTTGAGATTGTGATTGTCCATTTTCAAAGGCCCCACATTAAAGGCCTCCTGAGACCTGAGTGAAAAAAGGCTTGAAAACTGTTAAAGAACTTTGCTAGGCCAGACTTGAAAACTATTCAGTGCTAAGACCTACTTATGCTGTGAGGCATATTGATATTTTTTGTATCTAACAGGCCTTCTTTCTTATATTCTCCTTTCTGTGGGGCATCATTTCGGTATAATTTTTGGGGAGTCAAGCCATCAAAAATTGTCCAAATATGCAAAATCTTCTCAAAAAGTAGATCTTCAAGGATGCAAGACTTTCTTCTTCTTTTTCTTGCCCAATTTTCTATGAGAATCATGTATTATAGTGGTGAAAGTTGTTTATTGTCAACAATCATGTTGTTATCGCTTCAATAGAACTCTTGTTATCATGGATTCATGGTCTTGTGATCAAAATGTTCATTTTAATAAACTTTTGTTCATTTTTGGATCACTGCCCAAGTAGATTTTCAATGAAGATTCTTAAATTCAAATTTTCCTTTGTACAAGAGTGAAATTTGAATGAGTTTGTCAGCAAAAAATTCGATATTTAATCAAACAGATAATGTCATTGATTTTATTTCATAGCTTATGTAACTTACCCCTGATACATTGTGACAAACTTCAATGTTCAAAATTATTATTAAGCTATGAAGCATAATCCTGTTTCAATTTGTTTAGACTTCAAACTGAAATCACAAGGTGACAAAGTTCACCACTCAACCCGGCACATTGCTCTTCAATCATCTCATGCTTAACATACTATTGAAATCCATATTAATCATGGTAGTGGTAAAACTTGAATATTCTTTCAATATATTCTGATGTTGGAAAAAATCGTCCCCTACAAGAATTAGCATTACAAATACATGATCTCTCTGTTTTTCCCTCTTAAAATGGTCAATGATATGTATTAACCGAAATAAACCATTACAAAACACGCAGAAAAACAAGCGACAAACACAGACCAATTGGTCAAGCTTTTCACCGTCAGTAAGAAAGCCCAATCAAATCAAAACTAAAACAAAATAAGTCCTGAAAGGTCTCGGCAAACAAAAAGAAAATTAAAATAAGACAAAATAGAGACAAATTGAGATGAGAGAGACCCATACACCAATTACAGTCTTTATTCTCCAGTTACCCGAGATATATAGCAAGGAAGAGGGAAAAATTCAATTAAAGAAAAGGGATGAACTTGGCAAAGAAAACATGCAAGAAAAAAAAAAAACATAAATCTCATATAAAAAATTCAATACCAAATCTAATATTTTTTATTGGTTGGCCTTTAGAAACAGAGGTGGGTGGCTAAAACACCATTGATTCACGACTAGGGTGGAGAGGTTGTCAGAGCATCATTGTTGTAGTGATGTCAATTCAGCGGTCGTGTGGGTAAAAGGAGCCATGGATCTTTGATGAGAGAGACAGAGAAAGTGCGAACCCAAAGATAGAAACAGAAGAAACGTAGAAAACTAACGTTAAGGCTTAGTCCATAGTGAATAGTGACATCCTTGCAACTCTATGGATGTAGGCAAATTGCCGAACTACGTAAATATTATCTTGTGAAATTTTTTTTTTTTTGCACACATTTTTTTCTCTATTTTGCATCTCACAGATCTAAAAATTTTGTGATTATTCCCTTCAATAAACATCTAGGGAGCTTCTTTGAGTGATCAATATAACATATAAAGACACACTTTAACCCAAAAAGTCTAAGCCTAATGAGTATGTGCTCAATTATGTTACATTAACCACTCATTCTCTGTTGGCTTCAAGATCTCTTCGTGAGTCTTAAACAAGTCCTACTCACTCCCCCTTGCCTGAAGGATTTTTTTTTCCTTTACTAGTGCATCATCCATAAACATCCGCGTTTCAACCCAACACGTCTTTTATTCTTCATGGGAACCTTGCACGTCACTATTTTCTAGCACCATTGGCAATAATATTCTTTTGTTGGGCCTTTTCAAAATCATTTCTGTGGCCTTTATGGGCTAGCTTGGTGCAATATACCGTCCCAATTTTAATTGCGAAAGGGACTCATCCCTGCTCCATTTGCGAAAAGAACATTGATAACCTTGTCACCTTTGCCCCCACACCAACAAGTGCTATCATAGCCCATGGTGGTGTGAGGCAAAGGTGGCAAGGTTATCAAGATTCTTTTCACAAATGGAGCTTTCCTTTACACAAAGTTTAGGGTTTTCTAGATAGAGATTACTTCAACACCTTGATGATCAACTCGGTTGTTGCCATTGGAGCTTAAAGAATAACAAGCGTGAGTGCTTGTAACTGGTGGAGAATCCAAGAAAGAAGGAGTTCGTGGATTCGGAGCTTGCACGTGGTCGTGTCAATAAATTCTACTGGTGGGTAGCATTAGAAAGTCAAGCGGGGAGCTTGTAAGTTCTTCTGTATAAACTTCGATTCTTTAGCATAGTGGATTCAAGTTTACCTTGAGACTAGCTAGGTCAAATCCTCCCTAGATTTTTACCATGTGGTTTCCTAGGTAATCATATCATTGTGTTATTTATATTTCCGCTGCTTTATATTTTTGATATGATTGTATGTTTGTGATAACCTAGAATTGCATAATTTGACTAAGTTAATCACTTGGCTAATTAACTAGGTTAATCCGGTTGATTTAAGGGGTCTAAATTTCTAACAAGTGGTATCAAAGCAGGTAGCTCTTTTGTTTTAGATCTTTTGATCTAAAAGCTGATCCTTGACCCCTGTTGTCATGGATAATTTGAAGTGTTTTTCTGATCATGTTTCTGCTCATGCTTCTGCTGATTTTATTGATGCTTGTGATGTTTTGAATAAAAAGGACTCTATTGTTTTTGTTGATTTTTTTGATGCTTTTGAAATTCTTTGTAAGGAATTATCTAAATCTTTGAAAATTTCTAAGAAATTTAAGGAAGAGTTAAAATTGGCTAATCTTGAAAAAGAGGAATTGATTGTGAGATTAAATGAATCTAATAAAAAGAATGAATTTTTAAGAAATCAAATTTCCTCTCAAGATGAGAAGATGAAAAGCTTGGAACAAGAGTTAGTTGAATCTTAAACTAAAATTGAAAATTTGGCTAGTACCAAGCCTGTTATTGATAACAGAAGTGTTTTTGTTTCTCTTAAACCTAAAACTGAGAAAGTTTATATCCCTCCTTTCAAGAGGAATAATAAAGAGAAGACTTATTTTGCTAGGTTAGACAAAGGTAAAAGTTCTGATATTAACGCTAAAGTTTCTAAACCTATGTCTAAACCTGCTGCTAGTGTGCAAAAGAAATCTGTTTTTGTGCCTCCCTGTCACCTCTGTGGTGTTGTTGGTCATATTAGACCAAACTATTCTTTTTTGAGGCAAAAACCAAAATCTGAGACTAGATTTGCTGTTAGGAATACTGATGTTCCTAAATTTGTTCCTATTTGCCACTTTTGTGGTGTTTGTGGTCACATTCGTCCTAATTGTCATAAATTGAAAATTAAGCATTCTTTCTTTCAATCTAGGATATGTGATGATATTTCTCCTGCCATAAGTTCATATAAATTATTTCATATTTTTTTGAAAAATTTGAGTTTGTTAGCTTGTGAAAGGAATTTGCAAGATTTTAGTCTTTCTCAGAAGATTGGTGTAATTCCTCAAATACACTCTGCTTCTCATGGATTTTCACCTACAAAGCCGAAGACTCGTGCTAAATGGGTGAGAAAAGATTCTCTAAGATGACTGTTGCTGACTTGTCCTTGATTTAATTCTTTCAATTGTTTGTGGACATGTCTTATTTCTGTTTTTGGTTGTTTTGTTTTTTAAGTTTTTGTTTTTTAAAAAAAAAATCCAAAAACATTGAAAAATTTTCAAAAAGACAAAAATATTTTATTTTGTGTCTAGTTTTTCTTTTTGAGGATTACATGAATTATGATATCTCTCTCTTGATTTAGAACATGCTTGACATTGTGGAGAAACTTGAATAGTATGCTAAGTTATTTCTGATTTTGTGTGAGTATGTACTAATATGTACATGTACTCAATGGTTAATTAAGAAATTGATATTTCTTGTTTGTGTACCCTGTATAGCTTAGTTAAGCACAGTCATGCATTGCATTTGCATTGTTCATTTAGCATAATATGTGCTTTTTGTTTTTGGTCATATGGTTTTTTAAAACAAAAAGATTTTTGTGTTTTGTATTTTACATCTTGGATTTATAATTAAGGATTGACCATATTATCTTTACATAACAAGTTTATGTATCTTGTTTAGTTTTGATGAGTTTATTTATTGCACTTTACTATTTTGAGTTGTGTAGTGCATGTTGTGTGGGAAAGATGTTTATGGTATTTATCACTTTGTCTTGATCTTGAAATCACATGCCTTTGACTGTCAGAATTGATCCTTTTGAGAAAGGCATAAATAACCATCTCACCACTGTTCACTAGCCAATCATGAACACCTTAGTGCATATCTTAAGATTCTGTGCTCGAAAAAGTGTAACACATGCACAAAAAGAACATAAGGTGTAGCCTCGGTTTAGTTTCTAAATGCTTAAAATTGGTGTGTACTATTAGGCTTGATGCCAAATCACATAATTAAAATTGGTGTGTATATTATAAGGCAAAATTCAAGAAACTTACATAATTGCAAGCTTATGTTCTAGGAGATGTAGGAGTTATATAATGTAAGTCTTTAGGTGATAGTTTCTTTTAAATTCTACGTGATGAATTTTGTAGACTTTGTGATTAATTGCAATTCACATATCACCTTACATGTATCTCAAGTTTTTACTAGTTGCACACATTACACAAGTTACTCTTTGCTAAACTTGGTACATTATATTGTGTGTGATTTTGTTGTGGCCATCCAAGATTAAAAGTTTCTTTATTTTAATGCAAAATGTGTTTAATGTTTGTGCTTTGAGGACAAATTGATTGAAAATCTTGATTTTGGAAGATCTGGGTTGAATTCAATTATTTTTGAAAAACTTTTCGTCTCATACTTATGCATTTTTTTTATAAAACAATGTGCTTTGAGGAGTTTCTGCATTAAAATGCTCTATTTTTAAAAATCTGATTTTTCCAGACTTTTGATCGATCGAACTTGTTTCTCGATCAATCAAAATTGCGATTAAAATTTTTGGTTTAAGTCTGCCTAACTCGATTGATGTTCGATTGATTTTTGATCAATTGAAATTGAAAAATTTTCAGTTTCTATGTTTTTGACTAAATTTTTTTTTCATGCATCATTTGTGTTTAGGATTCACATGCATTGCGTTGTTTTTGTATCCATCTTGCAGTTTTACAGTCATATCTCTCATTATTTTTACACATGACATGCATACACTTTGCTAAAGTGAGTGCTCAACTTGATTTAAAAATTGATTGATTAATTTTTTAGTTTTGTACATTCTAGTATGTGCTATTTCTTATGTGTGAACTGCATAAATTTTTTTTCTTAAAAGATATTATGGATAATCAATGTGTAAATATTTTCTATACTTATGCAACTGTTTATGGGTCACATAGTGCCATGTTTGCATTTTATTGAAAGAGAGAATATTTTTTTCTTCATGTGTATCCTCAACTTAGTTTTTTTTTTAAAACTTGGTTTGTGTCTTTTTATTTTTTCCCACCTCCTAAAGTTTTCCCAAAACTGTTTTTCCCAGAACTTGTTTTGTTTTTCCTATTTTTATAGGGAGAGAAATTTTTTTAACCTTTGTGGTTCTTAGGGGGAGTTGTTGCTCTTCTTAGGGGGAGTTGACTCTATTTTCTCTTACTCTGTTGCGTATATTTTCTGTCTACCTTCTGATTAGGTAGTCTTTGTCAATCGTGACAAAAAGGGAGAGACATAGATGACCTGTTTGTTTTGTTTAGGGGGAGAATATAAAAACTTTTTGATGTATCTAACTTAGGGGGAGAGTTAGAATTTATTTTGATTTATATGTTTCTTGTTTCACTTCTTATTGATTTATACTTATGAGTTCTTCATTGGTATATGTCTTTATTTTGTGTTATGTGAAATCAAGAATTTATTTTTGTTTACTTGTATTTTCCACACATGCGTTTATACATTTTGTTTAGTGTTTCAGGAATATACAGGTTGATTCAATTGAGCTGCTATCTACACTTGCAACTGATGGATAGTAGTTAGGATTGAATTTTGGTTTTTATGAGCATTATTTATGTAAAGGGCTTTCACTTGTAAATTTTGAGATTTTAGTTTGTGTTTTGTCACGGATTGCCAAAGGGGGAGTTTGTTAGATTATAAAGATTTAGGAATTTATGTATTTAGAACTCTAATGTGTAATGTTGGCAAACCATGATCAAAACAATATGTTTAGTCTTATTTAGGCTTGCTCAAAGTTGTGTCTTTCATGTAAAGTTGGAATCGAGAGGCTGCAGATGCATTGGTGCATTTCGACCTGGTTCGATCAATCGAAAGAAAGATTCAATCGATCGAATCTCGGGCAGAATATTTTTTTGCAGAATATTTCAGCTCATCCCTAACTTATTAAACGTTTTGGGTTTTCTGTTTTTACCCTAGGTATATAAAGAAAAACCTTAGCCACGTTTTTAGAGTTGTTCATGTTGTGTTGTTGCTCATACTTTTCTGTTTTGTGTAAATCTCTTGTGAGATCTAGAGGAGCTTTCCTTGACACAAAGCTTAGGGCTTTCTAGGTAGAGGTTACTTCAACACCTTGATGATCAACTCGGTTGCTGCCATTGGAGTTTAAAGAATAACAAGCGTGGGTGCTTGTAACTGGTGGAGAATCCAAGAAAGAAGGAGTCCGTGGATTCGGAGCTTGCACATGGTCGTGTCAGTAAGTTCTACTAGTGGGTAGCACTAGGAAGTCAAGCGAGGAGCTTGCAAGTCTTTTTGTATGAACTTCGATTCTTTCGCATAGTGGATTCAGGTTTACCTTAAGGATAGCTAGGTCAAATCCTCCCCAGGTTTTTACCGTGTGGTTTCCTGGGTGATCATATCATTGTGTTATTTATATTTCCGCGGCTTTATATTCTTGATATGATTGTATGTTTATGATAACCTAAAATTGCATAATTTGACTAAGTTAATCACTTGGCTAATTAACTAGGTTAATCCGGTTGGTTTAAGAGATCTAAATTTCTAACAAAAAGTAATTTTTTGAATTTTTATTCTTAATCATCAATGGTGGTATTACAGCTATTACATAAAATCTCAACCCCAAATTGCGTGCGAAGAGGGAAAGAGATAATGAGAGGACTGTGAGTCTGTGACTGATCAGTACTCACTTACATTTCCAGAAATAGATCTGTACTAAGTGTGAATGAATGCTTTCATTTACCAATAACAGTCCTCAAGTTGCACAATTTGCTTAGATCCTTGCAACTTGTTTATCACTTTAATGCCTTCACGATCACGGCTTTCGAATTTTGATTTCCCACCTAATAATGTAAATGATGGGTCCGTTTCTATATAATTGAAAACTGAAAACTAAAAAACACTGTAGCAAAATAATTTTTAAATGTATAAATAGTATTGTGAAACTCATTTTTAATGAAAAAGTTATTAAAAAATAAAATTTATGGGTCTGTAAACAATGCACTGTGTGCACTATTTACAGGAAAAGTTAAATAAATCGGCTCAAAAAGCAACAAAAAAAAAAAAAAAAAAAATTCTGAAACGCAAAATGTGCATTTGGGAAGTGCAAACACACTTCCCAAACGCACACTAGGCTCTTAGATCCTCACAACTTGTTTATCACTTCGATGCCTTCACGGCTTTCGAATTTCAATTTCCCACCCAATTATGTAAAGATGGGTCCACATTTCATCTGATAGCTAAGAGTGGAGTCAAGGACTTTTCATTTTTCATCACATTAAGGCTTAAAAAATAATAAAAAATCATTTACCTTTAAAGGGAAAAAATGTCAATACTTAGGCTGTATTTATTTTGGCTTCAAATCACTTTTGAAAATGTTTTTCCGTAAATGTGAGTGTTTGGTTACGCATGGAAAATAAATTTTCTAGAAAATATTTTCAGTTGACCGTGTGTTTAATGGCTTTGACCTGGAAATTGCTTTCAATCAAAATTTTCACTTCAAACCACTTTTGGACTCACACGTAAAGAAAGAGAGAGAGAGAGAGAGAGAGAGAGAGAAGAGAGAGCCCATCGCAGGTGACCCACGAGCCTTCAACTTCGTCGACGACCCAAAGCCTTCATGCCATGAACCCACGACACAATCTTCAACTTCGCCGGTGAACCTAGAGCTCAGATAATGCCACGAACCCAGAGCCTTCGACTTCATCGGCAACCCAGAGCCTTCAACTTCGCCGGAAACCCACGACCCGATCTCTCTCTTTGTGTGATTTTGATTTTTGTTGTTGTCGTGGTGTGGGTGGCGGTGTTTTGGTGGTTTTCCTATTGTGTGGTGGTGGGTTTTGTGTGGGTGGTGGTGGAAAATAGCATTTTCAGAATGTTACCAAACACATGAAAATATTTTCTAGAATAATTTTCATAATGCAACCAAACACTTAAAAATATTTTCCTTTCTCGAAAATAGCATTTTGGGAAAATAAATATTTTCCTGAAAATATTTTACGGGAAGCAAACACAGCCTTAATCTTAATCATTTACCTTTTAAACAATATAAGAATGTATTTGGAATCACACTATCTAAAATTCATGAAAAATATGATAAAATGGACCATATCCCTTTATTCCCTCGCAAAATTAGGAGTCTAATTGATTAGAGGGTTGAAAAAATGGGAGAATATAAAATATTTTAATTTTTCTAATTTGTGTTTGGTTGAGAGTGAAAAAGTGAAGAGATGAAAAAAATGAGTTTATATAAATTTATTTATATACCATTATTAAAAAAATAATGTCCAATTAAAATAAAAAAGTGTCAAACAACCAAGAAAAAAAAAAAAAAAAAACCAATCACCCAAACTTATTAAAAAATAAAAATCATACCTAGAAATAAATTCACATCTATTTAAACCCATAAAAGTAAAGACCAAAACTTGTATTATGCCAAAAAAGTGAAAAAGCAACAAAGTCCTTGTTTAGGAAAGCTAAAATAAATTGAAAGGTAATGACAAGTCCACATGAAAGGAGGAGGGATAGTTCAGTCATTAACTACAATTATTCTTCACTCCTCTATTTTCTTCCCAAATTGGTGAGTTAAGGAAGAAAAAATCTAAGCCCCACCAATTTTCCATCCTCTCATTCTCTTCAACCAAATACCAATAAAATTGATTTTCTCTTCACTTTTCTCTTTTTTATTTTCTATCCTCCCAGTTTCAACCCCAACCAGATGGACCCTAAGAAAATCTTGAACCATTTTTCCCCTCTAAATTAATAAACAGCTATATATTTACACTGTGTTGGTTATAAAATTAAAAATCCAAAATGCAACAAGTGGCACAATAAGGTGAAATTTTTTTTAAACAAATATGCATGAAGTAAATGTGCAAAATGTAGATGTGGCAATTATCATACACAGCAATTATCAAATTATGAAGTAAGGCTTGGAACGAAAAAAGGTGGAATTAGGGTAGTTCAGGGGAAGAGCCAGAGAGGGGCAAGGGAGGCACCTACCCACCACCACCCCCCCCCCCCCCCCCGCGGGCGGGGGACAGCATCCAAAAAACCATTTATATTCTTCTTTTTTTAGAGTAGTTCTTTGCCCCTCTAACGCTAAAATAGTAAAATAAAGAAATATTTTTCCATTTCTATTATACACAAACTATACCATGACATGAAAATAAATAAATAAACACATTTCCCACCTAAGAAAGCTTAGGCTGCGTTTGTTTCGCTTGAAAAGGCTTTTAGGAAATTATTTTATAGCCTTGTGTGTGTTTGGAACCTATGGAAAATTGGGTCAAACAAAAATTGCTTTACACATTGACTGTAAAAGACCCCTTCTCACCCGTAAAACCATTTTAGTTTTTATTTTACCTTCAATTCTTAACACTTCTCACACAATCCTCACACGCACTCACAAACATCACACACTCTCTCCAAGCTCAGTTAAGACCACTCACCAACGAGAGAGAGAGACAGAGAACTCTACCCTCTCCCTCACGCCAATCCAAGCTCCACCCACAGTCTGATAAGCACCGCCGATCCACACACCTTTGCGTCGGTGAGTTTCATCCACTGTTTGAGTTCTATTTGAGTCTGACGACCTCACCTCACCACCAATCCACACACCTCCGCCCAACTGTCACACTCCCTCAAACCGGTGAAACCATACCCACCTTTAACATCTCCAATTTGTCGCCAGCGAAGCCAAGCTCCCAAACCCACCCTCAATCTCTCACTCTTTCTTCCTCCTCTCACCAACTATATCATGTATATGTTGTGAATAAATGTTTTTATTTTAATTTTTGGTTGTGTTAAGTGTATATTTTGAAATTTTCCGTTATAAAATTTGTTTGGAAATTGAGAAAATGTGAGAATTTTGTAGGAAAATAGCATTTTCAGAATGTTACCAAACACCGAAAATCGTTTTTCGGACTATTTTCCATTGCAGAACCAAACACCCAAATTTCATTTTCCTTACAGAAATTTGTTTTCCCCTGCATTCATTTTACACTCGGAATTTGATTCACATAGAGCCAAACACAGCCTTAGAAACACAACAAAATTTCGCAATATTTTTACAATACTCATGTTTTTAGTTGGGATGGATCTTAGAATAATTTATTTTATTTTATTTTGACTTACAATATACTAGCACCTTAATTTATTGTAAAAATATAGTGAAATTTTGTGATGTTACGAAAGAACTACTCCCACTTTTATCAATTAGCCTAACACCGAAATAAATGACCACCAACTATTACATTTATTTTTAAGTTAAAGCATGTGTGCACTTTGACCAATATTCAAGGGTTTTTTTTTTTTTTTTTTTTTTTTTTTTTTTCACTTGTCCAAATCCCTTTCTTTCACTTTAGGTAAGCACGGGGAACTCGAACTTTACACAAGATGATGATGATGATGATAATAATAATAATAATAATAATAATAATAATAGTAATAATAATAATATGATAGGCCACAAACTGAATGACGCCTTGTGATTAAACCAATTAATTAATTAGCCAAGTTATTAATTAATGAATTTATCATGCAAACACGTGAAAGTACAAACAAATCACCAAAAACTAAATATGCAACACAAATTAAAAGACATGGTGATTTGTTTACAAATGAGAAAAACTCTTGCGGCAAAAACCCCACCCGGTGATTTTCAGATCACTATTCTCGAAACTCCTAATTCAAATCAAGCGATTACAAGTAAAGAAATCCCAAGTACCTTACCAACCTACAATAGAACCCTTACCCCAATACCAATTGGACTTGATCTGTAGTGACAATTCCCACCTTTGATGCATGGCTCCCAAGTACGTGACTAACCAATGCGCAAATCCCAATACACGACTTCAAACACCAACTTAGAAGGAGAGGTTGGCTGCAAAGTTCTTCAGTTCATCCTATACGATGAAGATCAAGAAGATGCTTGGTCACAAAACCCTTTGGTGCAAATACATAGCAACTTCTTCAGAGAAGATGAACTAGTTCAAGAACTTCGTTTTTTTATCACAATTTTCTTGAACAGAGATTGCTCAATGCTTTTGCAACTTGTGTCCAATTTGACGGCTCTTAAAACAATCATTTTATATGTTTAAGGTTTAGAGAAAAAAAGACCCAAAAGCATATTCACGGATCTTAAGGAAATCAGATAAGAAAATCTAATTTTATAATTCTCGACAAATAGCAGGTGTCGAGGAGCTATCAAGCAGGTGTCGAGATTTAATGAATTTGCACTTCAGCTTGTTTTTCTTAGACAGACTTGATAACTTCAATACTTGATCTTGAAACCTTATTTCTAGAAGTATTAAAAACACCTAGAGCTACCCAATTACAAGTGGAGTGCGTTTTGTTAAAGGATTAGTCAATTTACATAAATAAATGACATATGTTCTTAACAAGTGAAAATACATATGTCCTAACATAATATAATGTCTTGTATGGTACTAAGGCAATAAAGCATCCATATTTTTTACCTCTATCTCTTATTTTTTTTTTCATAGTTTCAAATTTTGAGTTTTTACCATAAATCTAAAATTTAAATAATTAGAGAAACAAAGAAAGAAAGTTGGAAATTTATTTTCTCAAATTACTACATGGAATCAAATTAGATGTCTAAAATTTGTGTATATAGATTAATCTCTTACTTTAATTGTTAGTAACTATGAATTTGTTGTTTTATAATTGTTTATTTATTTTATGGTTGTTTAAATTTTAATATATATTTTATAACAATTACCATTATTTATAATTTTATTAATAATATTAATTATTATTTTTATAATTTTTTATTATTATTGCCTTTTGATTTTGTCCCCCCTCCCCCACAACAAAAAAAAAATAAATAAATAAAATAGTGGCTATAACTTTTGTAACTACTTAGTAGTTACAGAAGTTACAAGCTGTGCCTATGGGCATGACTAAGTAGTTACAGAAGTTACAAGCTATGCTTGTGGGCATGACATATGGCATCAAAGCTTAATAAGAGAAAGCCACGTGGGAAAAGTAATCACCAATAACTTATTTTTAAAGAAGACAACTCTCCACTCCCAAACTACATGTACAAAGAATCATTCTCTTGTTATTGTATTTACTTGTCATTTTTTTTTTAAGCCCTCATTTGGGAGGAGGAAATGAAATGAAAAAGAATAAAAATAATAATTTTAAAATATTATTTCCTTCTATTATTTGAGAGTTTTAATGGAAGGAATGGAAAGTTTATTATCTTGTTTGAGAGTTTAAGTAGGAGAGAATGGAATGAATATGAGGAAATACTCATTCCTCTTTATTCCCTTAAAACCTCAAATTTTCATTCCTCCCTAAGATTGGGAGGAATGAGAGAGAATGAAATTAGATTTGATGAAATTTTTACGAAAACTCTCAAAATACCCCTATATATTCAACCATTATTTTTAAAATAGAGGTCTAATAATAATATTATTATAAAATGATTTCATTTATTACCCACTATGTTACTTCTAAACAAAATTACTTATATTCCTTTCATTTTTATTCTTTTCTATTCTTTTATTTTAAAACATCTAAAAAAGGTTACCTAATTATATTCCATTTCTTTCTCTTTCATTTATTTTCCTTGCTTAAATACATTTCAATTACATTCCATTCTATTCACTTACAAACTCCCAAACTAAGTTTTAGTTAGTAAGATTCATAAAGGCGATCATGCATGTAAGTAGTTTACTTTTTCTTTTTCTTTTTCCCATTGTTACACTCTTTTCTTTTTCTTTTTCGTTTTTTAATCGAATACGTTGTTACTCTTGATTATATTGTAGTTTCGTTGAATTTAATCTAAGCTCTTAGTTGTTAGCATGGTATATCCTTATTTCCTTATCATCAATCGATCTTCTTTCATGTTTTGCTATGATCTATTCAGTTTGGCATCGATTTACTATGTCAGCACAGTGTTTTAGCATAACTTTGATTTACTTAGACTCCTGGTACTTGATAACTTAGAAATTACAAATTAGAATCTCATTTAGAACATAGTCATTTATTTTTACTTAATTACTGTTGCTAGCACCAATAACCACATTGATCATGAAAAAGTCCCTTAATTGACGCATCACCAAACCACATTCCTTCAAGAAAAGAAGTCAAATAACCAAATTAAGATCATAAACAAGGACACCAATGCCTAACAAAGGTCATGGATACACCGACAATCACATCGATTTGACAAATTAAATTATATCAAACACAACATATATTTTAAACCAATAAAGATAAACTAATCCAAATACACCCTTCAATATCAGCCACTTACAAATAATCTCACTTTTTTCATTGTTGAAAACAAATATAAAAGTTCTATTGTTTGTCTAAAAAAAACAAATATAAAGGAAAAGAATACATGTTTATTACCTTATTTAATGGATTTTTTCTTTCTTTCATGGCCTATTAGAGTAAACATTTACTATAGAGGAACAGGTATTGAGGGGCTTGAGGCTGCGATTTAGGGTGAAAGAAAAGAATATTTGATCGATGAAAGCAAAAATTTAGGTTCAATGTGCATTACTTTTATATAATTTTCAAATGTTCAGAATTTAGGAGGTTTATTTTCTTGATCGTAGACTTTTTAGTCCTTATATAATACCACGTTACTAGCTAAAACGTGCGTAATGAATATTCTTACTTGGAAAGTTATTTTTCTAGTGCCTATAAACTTTCCTCTACTTAAAATTACATCTAATTTGTTATATTCACTCACTTTAAATTGTTATTAATGATATATACCCAAAATATAAGCAATCATATTTTTCAAGGTTCAAAATTTCAATTAGTTAATTGATAAAGTTATTTATTATTGAATAAAGGACTATAATTAAAATTAGTTTTTAGAAAATTTAATGAATATTTTGATATAAAGATTAAGAACAATTATTATGAAATGAACATTATAGATTTAAAATTGGTTGTATTTATTATTAAAAAAATCATATCTGAAAAAAGAAATCTTGCAAAAGTTAAACTCATGGATGGAAAACCAATTAAGAGAAGAAGGTTGAATGTTCTTTTTCAATTCCAAACGTCACAGGCTCACAGCACACGAAACAAAACTCAGCTGCAATGAGTTCTATACAAAAACAACTTGACTTACCAAGTCAAAATGTATGGGCTTTCATAAAAATAAAAATAAAGAAAAATAAATAAAGAAGAAGAGATGGTCTAAATGCATGCTTAAAACAGATTAGTAATCATATATAAAAAGAATTTGGATACAGTGGATTACTTATCGTGTTGAAAATGAAATTTGCCGCCTCTACGATACCGTGTACAAAGTTCAAATAGTTAGGTGACATCTTGACTCGAGTCATGACCATGACCACGATTCATATATTAATGTTGAATAGATTATTACATGCAACAACCAAAAAAAAAAAAAAAAAGAATTATGCAGTTCAATAATTCCGCAGAGTTTGCGTCACTACTGACCATTATATATATATATATATATATATATATAAAATATGGAGATAGGTTCAAATTACACCCGGTGTAACTCTTTAGAATAACACTCTTTCTATACCGTTAGATTTAAGTAGATCTAATGGTAAAAAATATTAACCCATTAATGTTGATTACCATATCATTTATTATCCATTATTTTTTGAATTCTCATATATGTGTTTACTCCTAAAACATTTTCACATTATCTCTCTTCTCTAATCCTCCTACTCAATATAGTCATCACGAAAAAACGTAATTGAGTTTATAGTTTGAGCTATAAAGATTTGTTTTGTTTGTATAAGTGGCAAAATATATTTAAAGTCCAGGACTTTTCTTTTTTGAAATCTAAAGTCCAACCGTCCATGACTTTGAGATCACAAAAGAAGCCTTTAAATTGGTTTCAAGTCTTTTTATAACTTGGAGTAGAGGTGGTGTTTTCCTCTGAGGATGCAGTGACGACAAATTTTTTAATATAGATTTGTAGGGAACTAGTACTAAAGTCTTTATCTAAGATTCAAAATTCATTTTTAAACTATTCCTATGTCACAATATGAAAATTCAAAAAATATGGAAATAGAGACAATTCATGAAAGAAAAAAGTTTCAGGTATTTTGGTTAAGATGAATGTTAGCACATTTTTGGAATAGAGATAGATATGAAAATTCAAAAAATAAGGAATTATAAATGATATGGTAATCAACATTAATGAGTTCATATTTTTTACCATTAGATCTACTTAAATCTAATGGTGTAGAAAGAATGTAACTCTAAAGAGTTACACTAGGTATAATTTGAACCTATTAGATTTAAGTAGATCCAACAATCAAAAAAGACACTCATTAATATTAATATTCTGATTAGGATCTCATTAATTAACTCTTATTTATTGCATTCCATACCTATCTCTAAACTTTAAAAAAAAAACACAAAAAAGTATACATCTCTCTCTAATTTTTTTCCCACCGTTTCTCAAAAAAAAAAAAAAAAATCCTCCACTACACGCCTCTCTACCTCTCTATCTCTTTCTCCTCCACTGTTCTTTCACCTCCATGGCCAGGTCGCCAGCAAAAAAAAAAAAAAAAAAAAAAAAAAAAAAAACTAAGGCACTAGTTGCACAACTAGTTAGTCTCCCACTTTTTTTCCCTTGTTATAATTTTTTACAGAGAACTATTTTATTGTATTCAACTATAATGTAGTCCAGGCATTGAAAATTTTGGTGGCTGTTGTGGTTCTTTTTATATGCAATAGTAGTCTTTTAGTTCTTTTTATATGTAATAGTAAATATAATGTATCAAAACAACTGCTGCATGTGTAGATATAACCTCTGTTTTTCTATCGGGTCTATTAGTTGTTCCAAATTTTATTGTCTCACATGTAGTTAAGGAACATATGTTTTGTAGCTACATGTTTACACATTGATGAGAGGGAACTTTGATATTATATTCGGTCTATTAGTTGTAGCTACAGGTATTGGCTACTAAATCGAATAATACTTGGCTCAAAGTAACTATTTCTTTAGATATGGAATTATTCAAATTTTTATTTATGTAAATATATTGGTTGTTATATTTACATATTTTATATTTGTGTTCATTGTTTATATTGGTTGTTATAGTTACTAAATAGCAAATGGAGTGTAAAGAGTTATATGATGCCCTAAACAATCCAGAGCTATTAGTGCAAGAGTTACCACTTGAAGATTTTGGTGATTGTGAGTTAAAATCCAAGCCATATGTTGGAATGCAATTTGACTCCCTTGATGTGTTGAAACTTTTTACAAAGAATTTGCAACCAAAAAAAAAAAGGTTTTGGAATCCGTGTACTTACCAGTAAAAGACCACCTAGAAGTAATAATATAACAAGTTATATTTGTTAGGGAATTTAGACCCCAGTTGATAGAATTAACAAGTTTTAAATCCAAGTTGTTAGTTAGATTTATTATGAATAAAACTTGTTAAAACAACAAACGTCAATATCATGTCAAAATCATGCAGCAGAAAAGTAAATAAGACAAAATATGATGACCCAGGAAAACCAATGAAACAAACTAGTTTTACAGTAAAAAACCTGGGAGAAAACCTTCCCAAAAAGCAATTCACTATATTAAAAAGAAGTTTCAAATGTAATACAAAACCTTTTTGTCCCAAGACTCTACAATCCCCGTATATAAACTCACAATAGAAACCTTTTACTGCTTCAGAACCTCTGAACTCATCAATATATGAACGTCACCCTTTCATGCACGAATCCCAATATGTGACTAACTAATTGCGCAGATCCCAATAAGCGATTTTAATCACCAACTAGAGAAGATTGTTGACTGCAAAGTTCTTCACTTCATCAACAATAAAGATCAAGAAATACTTGGTTACAAAACCCTAAAGCGCAAAAACACAGTAACTTCCTTCAAAGAGAATAAGGCATCGGTCACCTTTTGCATATGTTCTCCTTGTATTCTCTTATGTGACGGCCTCTAAAATAAGCTTTATATAGGTCTAGGGTTGTGAGAAAAGAAATCATGCACATACATGTCAACATGGGCCGAAAATCAGATTTGAAAATCTAAATTCCTGTAATCTCAATCGATCGAGAGGTGTCGAGGAGGTGTCAAGCTTTAAACTTCGACAGATACAACTATCGAGAAGTTATCGAAGAGGTAGGAGATTTCTCAATCGATCCACCAGCTATCAAGAGGTGTTAAGATTGCGATAACAATCAACTAAAGAGCTCAATAGATAGCCTAGCTGTCGAGAGGCTATCGAGCTATTTGTCCGCAGGTGTCGAGCTATCTGTCCAGCTTTATTAAACAATTTTTCTTCACTTGTTTCTTGGTCCAATCTTCATGGTTTTAATACTAGACTTGAACAACATGTTTCTTGAAGTATTAAACACATCCTAGATCTACCCAATTACAAGTAAAGTGCGTTTTGTCAAAGGATTAGCCAACTACATAAAATATTAACATATGTTCCTAACAAGTGAATCACATATGTCCTAACAGTATTTATGTATGTTATAGTGAAGGGCAATGCAAAAGAAAAAAGATACTTGATAATGGAGAAAATAGAGATGATGAATAAAAGGCCTAGAGAAGTTGTTCAAGTCTTAGAACTGGTTGCAAAGTAATGCTTAGGGTTATGAAGAATAAGAAGTTGCAGAAATGGGTTGTGAAGGGATTTGACAACCACAATCATGGTATAATTAGTCCAAAAAGTGTGTCATACCTCCGATGCCACAAAAAAAAAAAAAGTCTATTATTGCCAAAAGTCTTGTTGAAAAATTTGGTGAAGAAGGTCTTCCAACAGGAAATGTTGTCCTGACATTCAATGTAGGTGACCAAACATTTACAAGTTGAGATTGCTGGAATCACTTGAGAGATGTTAGAGAAAAAAATCTAAATGTTGGAGATGCCTCAGCTGTCCTTAATTATTGCCAAAAACAACAAATTGAAAACTCCAATTTCTTTATGCAATTCAATGTGATGATGTTGGCCGTATAGTTAATTTTTTTTTTTTTTGGTGGATGCACGATTAAGAATGGCTTATCAATACTTTGGGGATGTAGTGACATTTAAAACGACTTATAAACCAAACAAGTATGATATGCCATTTGCTCCTTTTACAAGGTTAAACCATCATTGTTAATCAATTTTATTTGATTATGCATTGTTGCAAGATGAGACAGAACAAACTTTTATGTGGTTGTTTGAAACTTGGCTTCAAGCAATGTGGGGGAAGGAACCGCTATTTATTATTGCAAATCAAGATTTAGCCATGGTTGTAGCTATTGCAAAGGTATTCCCAAGAACTCATCATCATCTTTGCCTTTGGCATATTAAGAAGAAATATCCAGAGAAACTTTCCCATATATATCATAAGAAGTCAATATTCAAACATGAGTTGAAGAGATGCATATGTGAGTCACCTAGTGTGGAAAATTTTGAGGATGCTTGGAAGAGCCTAATATTAACTTATGGCTTAGATAGAAATGAATGGCTTCAAGGATTATATTATATTCGAGAGTCATGGATACCAATGTACAATAGAAATACTTTCTTTGTAGGAATGAACACTACCCAGAGAAGTGAAAGCATCAATGCATTTTTTGACTCAACTCAAAAGCTAAATTACAAGATTTTGTGGTCAAATTTGCAAAAGTAGTGGACAGCCATCATAAGAAAGAAAGAAATGAAGATTTTGATTCAAGACATAAAAGTCCTTTGGTAATTGGCTCAAAAATAGAGCATCAAGCTGCTTCTATATACATGAGAACCATATTTAACAAGTTCCAAAAAGATTTGGTGAGTAGTAATCATTTTACAAAGGAAAAGGTTGAGAAAAATGGAACTTTTATAAGTACAAAGTAACAAGTTCCTTTGATCCAGATGATGCATTTATTGTGAAGTTGAACTTAGAATCAAAGTTTGTGAATGTGGTTGCCAACTTTTTGAGTTTATGGGAATTGTTTGTAAGCACATGTTATTAATCGTTCAAGTTAAAAATATCTTTGAGATTCCTAGCCACTACATTCTACAACACTGGACAAAAGAAGCAAATAAAGAAATCAAAAGTGTAGAATATAGACCAAGCTGTGAGGATGAGCATCATATGTCAAGAGCCTTACGAAGCATCCATGTTTGTCATCATGTAAGTCAATTGTCTTACCTTGTTGAAAAATTTGAAGATATATATGAAATGATTATCTCTGACTTAGACTAGACCCTTAAGAAAGCTTTTGGAATGGAAAATCAACTGCTTGAAGGCAATGAAAATGATGAAATGAATATGCATCACAAGAGTGGTGAATCAGCTGCCATTGTTGAAGTACAAGACTGCTCTCCCAATCTTCCTTTGAATATAAAAGATCCACATGTATCACAAACCAAAGGTCGAAAGAAAAGTACCAAGAAACATGGTCATGGTGGGAGAATTAAAGGTGGGCTTGAAATACCAACTTTGTGAGGGTTATGGTGATAATCATTGTACTTGTAAACAATATAATGGTGAAGGAAGTAATTACCAAGATGAAAAAAACATGACAGCGTTTGATGCCAATAATATTGATGACTTTGCATAAAATTTCATTTCATTTTTCTAGTCTTTTTTTTTTTTTTTTTTTATTGCAATAATATATATTTTCTGTTTCAAATTTACTTATACATTTTTTTTTCTACTTTAGGTACAAGTGGCTGAAGAGAATCACAACATGAGCTTCGCTTGGTGGAATTGAGATACATAGAGTCCAAGGAGCTTAAAATATAAGTGTTTAAGGACCTATGTTGTTAATCATGACAAAACAATACATTTTGTTTTTTTTTTTTTTTTAAGGACCTATGTTGGAATACTATTTGGAATTTTCTAGCTAAGAACCTTAGCTATTAGTCTTTGATCCATGCATGACAATATATATATATATATACATATGGAGGGTAGTAGCAATGCAGCTATAGTTTTGGTTACAACTACTCATTTACTTTTGCTTTAATTTAATGTGATTAACGGTGTGTTTATGGCACTTTTTTCAAAATTTTAAGCAATTCTATACTCTTTGTTTAGTCCTATATTCATTTTTTATAGAGGAAATCTTTTTGTGTTAAGCAAGAAATGTAGACCTCTTTACTTGGCTATTACTTTGGATTTAAGTAGTATCATTTTACACTATGGTTTTACAATATGTTTCATAATTCATTTCTATTCCCTATAATACTAGGGAGCATGGAAACTGCATGGTAGTATAAAGAAAAGAAGAAAATTTACTTAGTATGTGTGTGTGTATATCGAGGAAATAATAGGTAATGTGCTTCTGTTGCATCAGCATCAAGATTCAAGACTGCTCCTATAAAAATAATAATAATCAAGATCCCAAACAAAGTGAAAAAAAGAGTTTCGAAGTTTTATAGCATTCACATCAGTTCATGTATATTAAAAAAATGTATAAAATTTACAAAATTTTACTTAAAAATGATCAACATCAGTCTATGTATAATTGTGAAAATTTACAAGTTTACTACAATAACTGTGTAAATTTAAACTAATACTATTCATTTTGCATTTAGCTATTTATTCTTTTATTTACGTATCTGAAATTTTCTGACAAATTTTTTGTAAGTCATTTGTTAGGTTCTAAGACTTTAGGATCTAAATGTATTAGAACTTCAATGTGTAATGTTGGCAAACCATGATCAAAACTTAGAGTCTAGATTTAGGTTGCTCAAAGTGTGTTTATTAATAAAGTTGGAATCGAGTGTGCTGCAAGATTTATTGGACTAAATCTACAAGGCTCGATCGATTAAACCTCGTGCAGATTATTTTTTTTGCAAAATTTCCAACTCAGCTTAAGCCCATATAACGTGTAGTTTTTTATGTTTTGCTTCAATTATAAAAGGAAAAACCCTAGCCACATTTTAGAGGTTGTTGATATGCTATGTGTGTGAATCTCTTATGAGATTTAGAGGTGTTTACCTTCATACACACTTAGGGTTATCAAGATCAAGATTGATGCTAAGAACTTGGTGATCTCTTCAATTGCTATTTCAAGAGCTTAAAGAAAAACACAAGTGGAAGTACTTGTGGTTGCTGTAGATCAAGAAAAGAAGTAGTTCATGGACTCGGAATTGTCACATGGTCAGGGTAGTTAGTTTTCTACCCAATGTAGCAATAGGATGTTAGTGGTCTAACATCAAATTGTAACACAAATTGAAGTCATACAAGAGCAAATTATGCAATGGTGTAGTTTCTTAATCAATCTAAGATTTTATAAAATTATTTTAGTCTACCTCACAAATAGTTAGGTTCTTGTGCATTGCACGGTTTATATGTTTTTGTAATATCTAAAATAGTCTGACAAATTTTTTGTAAGTCATTGCACATTCAAGCAATGGATTCTTCATCAAATTGTAACACAAATTGAAGTCATACAAGAGCAAATCATGCAATGGTGTAGTTTCTTAATCAATTTAAAATTTTATAAAATTATTTTAGTCTACCTCACAAATAGGTAGGTTCCCGTGCATAGCATGGGTTTGCGACTAGTTATATTAAATATCATGACTCTCTTAAAACCAACAAAAAACAAAAATAAAAACAAAACAGTTCTCTCTTAATCAAAACTCTTTAATGAATTAACATAAATGTCAAGCTTATATGTTTAAGCTTAGAGTATGAAAATAATTTGATTATATCATCTTTTGTCATTTTCACAAATCTAAAAGGCATTTTATCAATGTAACAACTTAAAGGCACGTTATTATTGTAGTTGTCAAACACTCTAAATGTTTAAAGAGCTATTTTAACATAAAACCCTTTGCTACAATAAGGATTCCAACTGTAAAGGGATTTTGGATATCTTGTGGTCACCTACTAATTAAGGACTTGCAAGAAGAAAACAACCTACTACTCATTGGGCCAAAGACCAACTAGTGGAGTAACTGGAGTTGGCTGGAGGTACGTTGAAGCAAATGAATTCTAAATAGAAACCTTAAGAGAAAATTATAGAGTAGAGCATCCATATTGATAGAGCCATAAATTTAGCAATATAACTCCACAAAAAGCTACTTTATCTATTTTACCTTTTCACTTTACACTACACCTAACATCAATAGATCTATATTTTTAGCTATTTGATTAAAATAATATAAAAAATTCATTAAAAAAATAAAAATAAAAATAAAAATATCCACTATAAAAACTTTTCAACCAACCACAACCACCTCCACCAACACTCCACTGGCAACAACCTCAACCACAGCCCACAACAAGAGAAAAAAAACCACTACCCAACACAGCCACAACCACCAAAACCATGGCAACTAAATCCCTATTTGAGCAAAGATCAACCAAAAATTAACCAAACACACTCAAAAAACCCAATCATCCAAATTTCAATTTGAGCAAAGAGAGAAAAGAGATGGGTCTGGGTAGATGGGGCTTTGCGAAATGGGTCTAGGGAGTGGTCTCGGTGAGATGGGTCTAGGGAGATGGGGTCTCGACGGCATGGGTCTGGGGAGATGGGTCTATGGGTTAATGAGATGGATTGATAAGATGGTTGCGGTTGGGCACTGAGTTGGCGAGTAGCAAATCGGTAAAGATGGAGGGAGGAAGAAGAAGAGATAAGAGGGAGTTTGAGTAGAGAGAGAGAGAGAGAGAGAGAGAGAGAGAGAGAGAGAGAGAGAGAGAGAGAGAGAGAGAGAGAGAGAGAGAGAGAGAGAGAGAGAGAGAGGCAACGGGAAATGAGAAGAAAGAAAGAGAAAAAGATATTTTTTTTAATTAAAAAACAATGTGAACACAATAATTTAATAATATATATATATATATATATATATATATATTTTACATATGAGCTAAAATGCAAAGCTAAAAGTAGTTGTGCACTGTAGCTGTGAAGCCAAAAAATATGGCTTTGGCTCTACCAATGTAGCCACATTTTGGTATTTGGTGGTGCTAAAAATAGCCATATAGTTTTTTAGCACCACCAATACTAGTGCTCTAACAGAGTATCAATATATATATATATATATATATAGTGTTTTGTTGGTGGGAGTGGGGCAAAATTGCTCCAAGAAGTTGGGAAGAAATTCAGCTAACAACACACTATCCCCTTTGTCAATTGAGAAAATATGATATTAGGGTTTTTTTCTCCAAAGCGCATTAGAACAAAATGTATTTTTGGAGACAAAAAATTTTGTCACTAAATGTCCTATTTTCATTGCTTATGACTTTTAGTGACAAAACTAGTTTCGTCATGTATACCATATCACCAAAAGTCTTAGTGAATGAAAATTTTAGTCACCAAAAGGTCCAAGTATTTTAAAAAAAAAAAAAAAAAAAACATTGTTGGTGACAAAACCATTTCGTCACCTAATGTTTTCCTCACTAAATACATTATTCGGCAATGAAATAGTTTCGTAGCCAAATGTTTTTTTTTTATTTTATTAAATCATATTTGATGACAAACTATTTCGTTGCTGAAACCAATTTTTCATCTATATTTTTAATTCTGCCATATTTGGTGAAAAAATATTTCATTGCCAAAATGAATTTATTTTATTGATTCTGCCATGTTAGGCAATGAATATTTTTGTCACCTAAACCAAAATTTTTTATTATTTAATTTTGCCATATTAGGTGACACATTATTTCGTCACCAAATGTTATTATTCCATCATATCCAACCTATTAGTAATGAAAAATTTCGTTGCCAATGATTTATTATTTTTACTCTAATTTTCTATTTTCATTTATTTCCTTTAATATTAACCTATCATTACATTATTAGAACATCACATTTGAACAACACATTTATAAGCTAACAATCCATACAATTCAAAAGTAAATTAAACAAGTATTAGATTCAATCATTCACACAAATACAAGTTGTTTGCAATACATACAATAACACAAGATATTTTATAACAATACAAAAGCTTTAATGTCCAAAAGAAGATGTCTTCAAATGTCTTCAAGTAGTGCCAAAAGAAAATGTCCGAAAAGCCACCAATAAGATATTTGTACAAATATAAAACAAAACTACATTAAAATAGTAAAGAAAAAACATTAAATATGTTATAAGAAACATTTCTAACAATGCATTAAAACTAGTCACACCAATGAATTAAAGTCACAACACCTAAACAATAAGTTGTAGAAAGCAAAGATATATTTTCAAGTGTAATGTAATACAAATATTTTCTAACAATGCATTTAAAGTAATCAAACCATGTAATGCACAAAAAATACTAACCAATAAGTCTTTTAGCTCAAAGACAAGCTACTTCCATAGTTAAAAGTGTTATCATAACCCTTTCTCCTCAAAAAGTTTAAGATATTGTTGGACTGTGTGCCTTACCAATCCACCCAACGACCAATTGGTGAAGGATGAGGGGGCACAAATCTTTTATAGCATTCGATCGCAGACCAAGCCCATTGGTATTGGAGCGAATTGTGAAAATCCCTCCCTCACAATGCAACTCCAACAACTTGAACCTATGATCGGGCTCTGATACCAATTGAAAGTTCAAACAATGTTGAAAACACTATGAACGTTTAGACCTCCAAACAATAAATTACCAATTCAAGTTTTATATCAAACAATGTATGTGCAGAAAATGATAACAAGCTTATAACATAATTGATAAACAATCTAAATCAATTAAAATCACATCAACAACAGAAATTAAATGGTAAAGATTAAGAGAAGAGAGATGCAAACACAAAGACAACACAGCGATGTGTTATCGAAGAGGAAAATGAAGCTCTCAGTGTAAAACCTCTCCGCCGCCCTCCAAGTTGTCAATAATCCACTAGAAAATGTAGTTAGGATACTGAATAAAAATAGACTCTCCAAGCCTAATCTACCTAGGTACCTAAGCCCTCCAAACTTCTTACCCCAAGAAGGTTGCATAGAATCTTTTTCTTCTCTAGCTTACCGGATTCTGCTATAAATCATAGCATCAACCAATAACCATTGATCCCTTCCAAAATGCTTCCCTTAGCACCAAAAAACCTTCCCACAGAAGTGGGTATGGTGAGAAAAGGATTTGGCCAAGAACCTCTCAAGGATATATCAATGGAGAGGAAGAGCGTAGAAGAATTTGAAGAGTCTCTTAGGTGAAGAGTGTGGATGAATCAATCTTGTTTTTCTCTAGAGTTTCTCTCTCAAAATTCTCTCTAGAAGCTCTCTACATTTCGTGGGTTTAAGGGGTATTTATACTAGGGTGAGATAGGAATGCGAAGAATTAGGTTTTCCAAAATAGAGCTGATTGGTTGCTTGACCTCGCGACTTGGCTGAGTCGCGAGTTCAAGCCACAAGCTAACAGAACGGCCAAGCTGGACTTTTTGTCCTGTAGTGCTCTAGCTGATGCGACTGTTCATCTTCTCGCACGTTTCACTTGTGTGCTGAATTTGGCAGCTTGCCAGTCGTGAGTCACCTGCGAGTCCCAGCTGCGAAACTTTGCATTCTTGCACTTTCTTGAGCAATTCTTCACACTCTCTCACTCACTACTCTTACATGAATCCCACCTAAACACAGGGTTTCTAAGTGCTGAAATACAAGCAAATTGGCATGGAATAAAGCCAACAAGATAGTTAATTAAACTCAACCTTACAATCTCCCCCTTTGGCTATTCTGTGACAAAACCTTACAACAAACTCTAGACTTAACGCGTGAGTTGGGAACAGTTGAAAAACTCACTCACACCTAACTCTAGAATTTGTGAAGCTTTTGAACCATAAGACCAAAAGATCTCCTGAAACATAATAACACAATAAGTTCATTGTAGGTAGAAAACTTGTAATGCATACAGAGCAAGCACAATGCGATCAAGCAAAAATGGGATAAAACAATAAATCATGGCTTGATCAAAATAGCAATCACTATATACTAGTGATCACAATGCTCATTCACTCAAGGAATAAACATCCGGACATGCAACCTAATAAGCTTATTTGCAAAGTATCATTTGCATGTCCAACACCCAACCAATGCACAAAACATGTGTGCATCTAGGAACATGATCCTACAAGAGCACAATAGTGGTGTACTGAAAGAGAAATGCATGACATTTACCATCAAGTACAAAAGCTACATAGCATGGGTATAAAAACCTAAAAACCTTAAAGGCTTACAAAAGCAACAGGTACAAACCAGAGTAAATAAACACTAAATAAACATCATTAAATAATATGAGTGTACCAGATAAACATAAGTTTTCCAAAAGATAAATTATAAACATATCCACATAGGAGTATATAAACAAAAACAAGCAAATAACTATAAACATGTGTGTGAGTGTATATCAACACAACTCCCCCTTTCAATATGTACATTCCTTCTCATTCTTATGCTGCTGTCCCTCTAGCTATGTGCTGCTCTCCCCCTTTTTGGCATGAATAGCTAAAGGCTTTCATCCAGCTTCTGTTGAATTGCATCCAGTTGTGTCTCAATAGTTGTGAGACGCACTTGTGTTTGATTGTGAAAGGAGTGAAGAAGCTATTCTAAATCGGATATCCAATGAAACACATTTGCAATCAAGTGGCTTTGCTTGGCCATTTGAAATCTAGGGGAAATAGATGAAGTGCCAGTTGATTGGGCAGGTGTAAGTGGAGCAGGAACAGTTGGAGTTTCATAGGTGGCTGGCTCACTCTTAGGTGTTCTAAAAGAATGACTTTTGCTTACTTGAAGAGTCATTATAGATATTGGTCTAGAACACGGTCTAATCTTTCCATCAGTCAGAGAATGAACACCTTCACAAAGCAAAATCTTCATGATGAGACTGCAAAAAGGAAGGCAAGTTTGAGCTGCTGATCAAGCTACTGCTTTTCCAATGATCTGAAATATGTGAGCACAGATATCAATCGGTACATCGGTAATGAGATCACAGAGAAATTGTGCTCTTCCAAGATTGATGAAGGCAGTGTTAGACAATGGGTATAGGTTGGAGAACATGATCAACTTCAAAGTCGTCAGTTTAGGTGAAAACTGTCTAGTGCCTATAGAGGTTCCCTTGCTGACAACTTCGTGATCAGTTCCAAGAACTTGAAGAATGTCTTGAGCCTTGAGTACTTTGTCATCATATGGAGTGGTGTCCACACATGCTGGTCTTGTGATGCAAAGAACCTTTGCAATGTATTCTAAATTGATGAAGAATTTCATTCCTCTTACCCAACATTTCAACTCTACTCTAGTGTATCTGGCATTGGAGTAGAATTCCTTAACCAATTCCTCAATTGGATCTTCGAAATTCCTAAACATATCAGCCCAATCTCTTGATTCAAAGATCTTAGGGATAAATGTTGTCCCCAAAGTATCAAATTTGACTATTCGTTCCACAATGGGAGAAGCCTTTTCAAAAATGTCTGTGTAGGTCTTTAAGTCAAGAGGTGTCCTGAATCTCTCAGTGGTAGAGTCTTTAGAAGACTAAGATGAAAGTCGAGTCCTTTTAGCAATCGGGGTTGATTGATCATTGGTTACAATGTTTTTGCCTTTAGAGGAACGATGAATCATCTAGAAGAGAACAAACACACAACAAAGAACCAAATGCAATACCACAAAGTACAAACATCAGCTTGATTAGATTCAAATATAAGACTGTGAAACAGAGAGATTTCACTCAATCACAAAAAAAAAAAAAAAAAAAAAAAAAAACATGAACCAAGTCAACACCAAGAAATCATAAGCAACACAGACATATATAGTGAAATAGGCATTCGAATATGATGATGATCAGTAATAGCTCAGAATCAAGAGGGCAATGAGCATCATAAATACACAAATGACAAATATTGGGACAAATATGATATGAATGGAGCAACACATTCATGAAACTGAGCACATAGCACAAACTCCATATAAACAACAGAATATAATCAATTGACTATCAAAAACACTAACATCCAATCAAAGAACACTCAACCAAATAAAGCAAACCCTCGTACAAACATGATATTACACAAAGCATAATGGCAACAACACACTCACATATTCAAGAAAAACACACTCAAAACATGAAAATGAAGTGAGAAAGAAAAAACCCATACCTTTTTCTTGAAAATTGGAGTAGAAATTATGCAAAAATGAATGCTTTGTGAAGAGATATTCGTAGTGTTTGAGAGAGAGAAATGGGGAAGACAATGAGCAGTCAGAAAAATTCAAGGGAAAACTGTAAAGTTTTTGAAAAAAAAAAATTGTCCTTAAAACGCAAAACACGCGTTTTTCGCGACTAGGTCAAGTCGCTAGTTAGTCGCCAGGTAAGCCATGAAACACTTTGAAATTAAGATTCCTAAAAAATTTTCTAAGTGTTTTTTGCGATTGGAAGGTCTACCCGTGAGACAGTTGCCAAGTGAGCCGTGAAAATCTCTATGTAACCCTTGCGACTAGACCTTCCACCTACGAACAAGTTGCCACACTAAGCCGCAAAAAACATAAAAACTCAAATTTTAAAAAATTTTCTAAGTATTTTTCGCGACTGAAACCTTGACTTGCCAGTGAGCCGCGAAAAATCTCAGACTGGGCTCGCGACTGGGGCACGCGACTGGACCAACCTGCGACTGAGTTGCCAAAACAGGGCAACACTGTTTTTGAAATTTTTGACATTTTTGTAAAAACAAAATACTTTCCAAAAACAAGCTAAAACACTCAAAAATATTTTTGTCTTTGATCAACAAAGATTGAGCTTGTGAAAACACATTTAAACAAGTATAATCACACAAATGAATATGGCATTCATTGAACATAGATTTGTGTGTTGTGTGTAGATATCAAAAATGAGATAGTCCTTAATCTAATGTGAAGTTTCAATGATCAATTCAACCAAGGCATACACAGCTAGCGCTAGATAATGTAATCCATCTCAATTATAGAAGTATGCATATATGACCTCCCACATAAGCTTGAGTACATTTCTTTGAAACTTTTCATTTGGCTCCATATACATAATATCATTTGATCATTTTGAATCAATACATCTCATTGTGAGATCGATGCTTGAAATTTTTAATATTTCAATTTGATGAGTTAGCCTTTGGCTTTTTGGGCATCATACATTTTATTTTGGTCGCTTTCCCTTTTTCCTAGTCAAATACTAGTATATGCAATAGACTTTTGCAACTCAAAATCTCTTTTCATTTGAAGATTTACATTTGATGAGCCCTTTAATTAAAGGCAATAAAATAAAAGATGGGAAGATATATAGGCATAGATCTATGCATGTCTTAAGATCAACAAAATCATTCACTATTCATTCAGGACAAGATTGAAGATCTATTTACAACAGTCACATAGAGATCAAGATTTCTCCCACAATGATATGAGTGAATATGAAACAAGCTAAGCTTGTAGGTGCACAAAGCCATTAGTACAAAGGTACAAGGCAAAACATGTTTTGAGACAAAACTTAACAAAGTTGATTAAACTTTTTGGATTTTCTACTTTTTATATGTTTTTTGATTTTCTACTTTTTATATGTTTTTGGATTTTTGACATAAAAGTAAGAAAATATTGATAAAAAAAATGTAAAAACATTTTAAAACGAAAAAAATAAACAAACAAATTCTCAACACTCAAAAGCAAAAAGCATACTACTAAACATAATCACAAAGTATAGGAAAAATTGATGCATGGACATGTTATAATGCTTACGCATGAGTATACTTCGTCACCCACACGTCACGTACATTTGGGGTGATATCCTTAACGGAATGGGTACGAGAGGTAGGACTATCAAACCTTCTTGTGAAGCTTTCCAAGCAAGTAGTGAAGGCACCGATCATCTTCATCATGTCCATCATTCTAGGATCACGGTTTTGACTTCTTGGTTGCTCACCACCCCAAGACCTCTTGTCATTTCTTCTTCCTCGTGATCGAAAAGCGCTTGCATTGTTTAACACTCTCAGCTTATGACAGTTGGGCCTGGTATGTCCTTGCAATCCGCAATAGTGACAAATATGATTCGTTCTAGGACCCCATTGTAATCTTGGATGTGATCTTCCTCTAGCTTCATGTCTGGCTTCTGATGGATTACAAATGTATTGAACACCCATTGATCAGCCACATTTTTCTTCTTTTCAGTCTTAACTTTATTAGGAATAGACTCTTCTACAATTTGCTCTTTGGCCTTCACAAACCTCACTTCTTTGGTGACATTGGCTGATGAGCTACTCCATCCAGTATATCCCACTCCAAACTTGTCTAAGACTGATTTTTGCTGAGTAAGCATTTCATTGAGTTTCTTGAAGGAGACACGGTCTACCTTAGCATTTGCTTGAAGCACTTCATGCTCAAGAAACTTTATCTTAGCATATGCTTCGGCCAGCTCTCTATTTAGCATTTCTATATCACACTTTGCCTCCTTATGCTATGTTAGGAGACTTCAATAGTCCTCCTCTGCTTTCTTCATCTTCTTCATAGCCGCCTTGGCCACTCTTGTGTATTCTCCAAACTTCTCAAGAAGTGAGTTGTAGTTCTCTTGGAGACCAGCTATGCTTTCGTCTTCTTCAACATCTGATTCTTCAACAACTCCCATTGATTCGTCATCACTGTGCTCCCCAAGTTCTTGTACAAGTTTATTTAGATCTTCTGAGGACTCAACATGAGCAATGGTCATAAATGCAAAGTAGTTTCCTTCTCCATCACAACTCTCTACAAAATCAGAATTTGATGAATCTGAGTCACTTAGAGTAGTGGCATAGACCTTCCCCTTTGATTTCAAATAATTGGGACATTCTTTCTTGAAATGTCCGTGTCCGTTGCATTCAAAGCATGTGATTCCCTGCGAATATTGGGGTTCTCTACCATCTTTCCTTCTGAATTCCCTTTTTTCCTTCCCGGAATTCTAAAATTTCCCTTTGTCACCAGGTTTCCCATTGTTATTAAGTTTTAAGAACTTCCAGAAGTTTTTCACAAGGTATGCCACATCTTTATCTACAGCATCTTCTTCTAAAGAATCATGAGATACTACCCTCTCATCAATTGTCTTAAAAGCGAGAGATTTGCTCTTCTTTTGCGTAGGTAGTGACAATTCATATTTCTGCAAAGAACCAACCAGCTCTTGAACTTTGATGTCGTCAAGATCTTTGCTCTCTTCAATATCTATTACTTTGGCACGAAAGCTTTCCGGCAGTGACCGAAGGATCTTCCTTACAATTTTAGAATCCTCCATCTTTTCTCCCAAATTAAATTTGCCGACAACCACCTCGTTCGACTAGCTATAAAAAGACTCAAAGGACTCATCCTCGCTCATCTTGAGCTCTTCAAAGCAAGTGGTCAACATCTGTAGTTTGGTATCTTTCACTTTCTTTGTTCCTTCACTCCAAAATCTCACATGCTTCCTTAGCAATAGTGATATGTGAAATCCTGTGAAATTCTTCTGGAGAGACACCACAAAAAATAGCATTCAAGGCTTTACTATTAGCATTAGCCACCGCAAGAGTTGTCTTATCCCAAGTGGATTTGGCAACCTCCGGCTTAGTCCAACCCACTTCAATTGCATCTCACACAGCATTGTCAATAGAACACAAAAATGCCCTCATCCGGACTTTCCAAAATGCATAATTATTACCATCCAATGACCAATTGGTAACCGATCCATCCAACGACCAATTGGTAACCAGATAGAACACTTCCCTTCCCTCCCTTTCAACTACAACATTCACAATCCCAATTACCGAGTGGAAACCCTCCAAGTTTCACCACTCCCAGGATTTGAACCTAAGACCATTTACTTGGTAGACGGAGCTCCATACCACCTCATCCAACGACCAATTGGTGAAGGATGAAGGGGCACAAATCTTTTGTAGCATTCAATCGCAGACCAAACCCATTAGTATTGGAGCGAATTGTGAAATCCCTCACAATCCCTCCCTTAGAATGCAGCTCCAATGACTCAAATCTATGACCTCGGCTCTAATACCACTTGTCGGACCGTGTGCCTTACCGATCCATCCAACGATCAATTGGTGAAGGATGATGGGGCACAAACCTTTTATAGCATTCGATCGCAGACCAAGCCCATTGGTATTGGAGCAAATTGTGAAAATCCCTCACAGATATTATTTTGCACCTCATCTTGCTTTGCTTTTACCTCTTTGAGCTCAACTAGGTGACAACACTAGCCCTATTTCTTTTCCCACATGCACAATTGGGCTGAGCAAAATTCTTTAGAGAAGTTGACAAATACTTTAACCCCAAAGCATTAATTCTCTCTTGGTTATACTTCATTCTAACCAATCTTGTCATCTCATACTTTAGTATGTTATAAGTGTCTTTGGCCTATTTTGGTCATTTTTTGGAACTATATATTGACATGAGAGATATGCAAAATATATATTCATTACAACTTCAAGACAAGGACATTGCTTTAATAAAATAATGTATATATCAAGATCAAGACAAGTGCAAAACTTTAACACTATTGTTACTAACTCTACACATCATAATCCATATCAACATCAAGACAAGTGCAAAACTTTAAGACAGTTGTTACAAACTCTACATATCACAATCTACATCAATATCCATATCAAGATCAAGACAAGTGCAAAACTTTAAGACAATTTTTACAAACTATATCATAATCCACATCAATATCCATACCAATCAAGACAAATGCAAAACTTTAAGATAATTGTTACAAACTCTACATAGCATAATTTACATTAATATTCATATCAAGATCAAGACAAGTGCAAAACTTTAAGACAACTGTTATGAACTATACATATCAATATATCATAATCCATATCATTATTCATATCAAGATCAAGATCAAGTATGTCATGCTCTTCATTTTGATTAGTGTCTCTTGATGTTCCACCTTCATGAACAACCTCAACTTCAACATCACCTATATAATACTGAACATTATCTTCAACATTATTAGGGATAACATCAATAATCTCTTCTTGTTGAAATACGTCATTAGCTTCTGTATTATCATTGGATTCTCCATCCCTGACTTCCAAAACATCAAACACTCCCCTATATTAGACACATTGCACAATTTACCAAGGTTCACCCAATTTGGTATCATGAAGGTAGAAAACTTGTTTCAATTGACTATGTAGTATAAAATGGTCATTTTGATATCATCGACTTGTGACATCAATGCTCGTGCAGTGTGTGTCGATTTTTATCATTCTCCTTCAACCATTGGTACCAGAATTATACCATTCACACTAGAAAAAAACAATTTTATGGCAAAACATATACTCTAATTTCCAAATTTTGCACACATAACCGTAAAAAGTCATATATTTCTCCCTTAACATCTTCTTCGGCAAATACACCGCTATTTTGGGTTACATGATGATTGTCTAGGTCCCTTGTATGAAACCTTACACCATTGACCATACAAACTGAACACTCTTTCACTAGTAGCTTAGGACCATTTGCTAATGACCATAATTGTTTTGTTGGTTTTTGATGACTCGTTAACTTTTAATCTATTCATCTTTAATGACATACAACATGTGACATTAATTAGCAATGACCAATGACCAAACTTTATAAATGTTTAATAATATGTAGTGTGTGATAAGATTCAAAATGTCTTACATGTCCTTTGAACCATTTGGGAAAATCTTGTTGTTGTATTTGGGTTATGCCCTCTCCAGTAGAATTATACAATGTGTTTTTGTGTTCAATATTCAAAATAATGTAATTTATATTTAGCTAAGCATTGCTAATAATATTCAAGACAACTCAAACATCATATGCATATGACATCGCATACTTTAAATAAGGTTCTAGCTCGAGACTATTGTACAAGTACCAATGAGCAGTATCAAGTAATTCATAAGATAAGTTGCCATCATTCTACCTACCCCCTGTAGGTCAAGCTGTTTGTGAAAAAAACCATTAATCCTTCACTAAATTCACTAAAATTTTCATTTTTTTCCCTTTGATTAAGCACAATTTCGATCCCATCAATATACAATGACCAGTTATTCATACAATTTTTAAGAATGTAAGTCTCTACAATCGAACCTTCTAGTCGGGCTTGGTTGAGAATGTATTTTTTCAACATTCTAAGAAACACATGCAGCTGAATTTATTAATTTTTTTTTCCTATGGGAAAGATACAATTAATAAATGGACCGATGGAGCTAATTACCTTTCAATTAGGTATATCCACTAATATTGTACCAGTCCTGCAAGAATGGCATCCCAAGGCAAGTGAACAGCAAGATAGAATATAACATCAAAGAATGCTGGAGGAAAGTACCTCTCGAGCTTGCATAGTATGAGAACTATACGTTCTTATAGTTTCTCCGAGTCACTCCACTTTAGGGTCCTTAAGCATAAGTCTTGCAAGAAGCTATCAAACTCAAATAATACAATACTAATGTCCTTCTTGCAACCCAATTGGAAGAATCCATTATAATAGCACACAATAGTCATGACTTTTCAAACCAGATAGTCTATCATTTCCTGCATTCACTGACCTTGATATGCTTACTACATAACCATTGGGATAATTGACAGATTTCAAAATTCATAAAAAACATCCTTTTGTTCAGGTTTTAATGAAAAGAAAGCCCAAGGCTTATCATATGATCCATCAGGATGATGTTGCAGATGCAACTAGTACCTAAAGTTCATATTTTGCAAGTCTACCCGTGTCCTTGTTTTTCCCTTCAATGTCCAAAAAATACCGTAAGTACTCTCACTAATATTTTTTCCACGTGCATGACATCAATGTTGTGCACATGACAGTCGTGGCTTTTTAAACTAGATAGTCTACAATTTCTTGCATTCACTAACCTCGATATGTTTGCCACGTAGCCATCCGAATAATTGACTAATTTAAAAAAATTCATAAAAACCATCCCTTTCTTCAGGTTTTAATGAAAAGAAATCCCAAGACTTCTCATATGATCCATCAAAATGTTGTTGCAGATGTAATTGGTGCCTAAAGTTCATATTTTTCAAGTCTATCTATGTCTTGTTTGTGTTCTTGTTTTTCCCCTCAATGCCCAACAAAGTACCGTAAGTACTCTCACTAATATTCTTCTAACAAAGTACCGTAAGTATCGAACTTCATCAAGGTTTTCATGTTCCTTCCAAAATAGTGCACAATCATTTTTACATGCATGAATATGCTCATATGACATGTCCAAGTCACATAATATCTTCTTTAATTGTTTCATAAGTTGACATTGGAACCAAGTTACCTTGAGGTAAAAGCTTAATTAACAATTCTAGTATCATGTCAAGTCCCTTATTACTCAAGTTGGTCATTAACTTTACATTCAACATCTCAATAACAAACTTCAATATAGTATAATCAATACAACTTGGATACAACTCACGCTTTGCATCTTCCTCAAATTTGTCAAAATTTACTTCCTCATCTTAATATGCATTTCTTTGTTCCCCTTTAATTTGGTCACCCACCAAGGCATCTATGCCATCCATATGATCACCATCCAAAATTTCATTATCATGAATTTTCTCATTCAATACATGAGGTTCTCCATAATCATACCATTTAGTGTAAGATTGCATAATCCTACGACGTAGCAAATGGACACGCACAACATAATGAGATTGTATGCACAGACATAGAATATTACCATTCGAGTCCATAACCATCATTGCAAAATTAATAAACAATTCACTTCACTAATATATGGTTCACTTAATCTGCCATCAAATGTCTTACTCAATGCTATCCAAATTTTATCCATGCCTGATTACAAATGCAAGGTGAATGTTAATTCAACAAAATAATGACAAGTCATGCATAATATATTCTAGCATCTAAGTCTCTAATCTACTTAGATAAAGTCATATCCCATTCAAGAGTGCACAAGTCTATGTCACATCATACTCAATTCTATATATACCTTTTTTTTAGAGATAATTACAACATACTGTTAACCCTGCAGCTCGAACCCTTTCTCCTCTAAACCCCCAAGCACTTCATGCATGGAAAGGCAATTCTATATATACCTTAATGCTTTGATAAAGCACTACCCCACTAATATATGGTTCACTTAATATACAATAACCTTTTAATTTTTTTAATAAGTACCAAAATATTTTATTTGAAGTGTAAAGATAATCAGAAGTTTAAAAATTGGTTAATACTTCTTGCACTCAAATCAATATAATACTTAAACAAATATACACAAAACAATCCATGCTCCCGATATCAATTTAAACAATCTCATAACACCATGCAAGCCACCCGCTTACTCCAACTCAACAACCCACCACAATACCAATCATTGACAAAACAATATATAATGCTTACAAGTATAGACCAAAAAAAAAAAATCAAACAAATATAACTCAACAATATTTATGCTACATTTCTAAAAATAATAAATACTCCCAATATTAATTTAAACCACCTCATAACACCAAGAAAACCACCCACTTGCTCCAACTCAATAACCCACCACAATACCAATCATCAATATCACAATATAGAGTGCTTACAAGTATTGAAAAAAAAAAATTAAAATAATCAAACAAAAGTAATTCAATAATATTCATTCACAATTTCTAAAGATAATAAATACTCTCTATATCAATTTATACCACCTTATAATATCATGCAAGTCGCCTACTTGCTCCAACTTAACAACCCACCACAATACCAATCATCAACAAAATAATATATAATGCTTACAAATATAGAAAAAAAAATTAAAATAATATAACTCAACAATATTTATACAACATTTCTAAAAATAATAAGCACTCCCAATATCAATATAAACCACCTTATAACACCATGTAAGCCACCCACTTACTCCAACTCAGCAACCCATTATAATACCATTCATTAACAAAACAATATAGAAAGCTTACAAATAAGGAAAAAAAAAAACTTAAAATAATCAAGCACATATAACTCAAAACTATTTCTAAAACATTTCTAAAAATAATAAGCACTCCCAATATCAATTTAAATCACCTTATAACACTATGTAAGCCACCCACTTGCTCCAACTCAACAACCCACCACAATACAAATTATCAACAAAATAATATAAAAAGCTTACAATATAAAATTAATTGAACAAATTTTACTCAACAATCAACATTTACTATATACCTTTGTTGAAATACTAAGTTTACCAAGAAATTTGATTCAAGCTTTGCTAAGATGGGTATTCAAAAAATGAAAAATATACAAAACCCAAACCCATAATACAAATCAAATTTGGGACAACATGTGAAAAACAAAAAAGTAAAAGGTCATAGATTATAGAAACCAACATTATACCATTCAAAGATTAGTGAAGGTAGGAGGGAGGTGGTTTTGATGCCTGTGGGTATGGGTATAAATATTGGCAGTGGTGTCAAAAGGGGGGGGGGGGGGGAAGAGAGAGAGAGAGAGAGAGAGGCGGCCAAATTAGGAGGGGAGGAGAACGGAGCTTAGTAGCAGTAAAGGGAGGTGGTGTGGCGCTCGGGGCTAGGGGCAATATCGGCGGTGTATGGGAGAAAGAGTGAATGATGAGAGAGTGAGAGGGAGAGAGAGCAAATTGGAGAGAGAGTGAAAGTAGGTTTTGGTGGAAAGATAAGAGTGACCAAACCCTTATTTCATAGCAGTGGATTAATTAAGTTTCGCACCCATTTTGTCCCTATGGCACCCTTATTTCAGTACAACAAATAGCAATGAAATTTAATTTTCTTGGCCAAATGTTATTAATTTTTAATAAATGGAGACGAAATATAAATTTTGTTTCTATATATTACTTTTTGTTGACAAAAAATTCGTCGTCACTAATATTCATCAACAAAAATACATTTTTTTATAGCATTTAAGGAATAGAGGGATGCATTCAATGCAAAACCATAGTTGGTGAAGAGTAATAAATGAAAATATGATCTGAGTGTTGATTCGTAGGCACTACTTTGTATCAAACAGAGGTTGGCCACTAACTTCCAAGTAGGTCCCTCCAGATATAATTTGATGTAGGTTGCCCACAGCTCGTAGCTCTGCCACTATGACGCTTACATGGCTTGACAAGTTTGAGCTTAATGAGGTGTCAAATGACCATTTCAATACCACAATCTTGGGTTAGACCTAATTGGGTTGGCTTGGATTTGTGGAACTTTTATATGGGCATAAGCACTTTGGGCATACAAGACTTTTTATCCCAAAAGCTAAAACTTTACCTCCTACCATAATACGAATCAGACTTGCTAAGAGTTTTGTAGTTTAACTGACACCTACTATTTTTAATTGAAATATCAAAGGTTAAAATCCCTCCTCCATTATAACTTTTGAATTTATAAATAAAAAATACAAAAATAATAACAATTAAACCAAGGAGGTTGATCCTAACAGGGGAAAATGGTCGTGGCCCTTGTAATTCTTTGAACGTAATATATGTATGTGTGTGTGTGTGTGTATGTATATTTATATAACCAAAGACATTTGACTTTTGGTTGAACTCAATATTTTGGTACATATGCTTTTGAGACCTTTTTTTTTTTTCTTTTTTTAATTGAGTTTAAATTTTGTTCTAAAATTAAACCTTGAATTAGAATTTCCCACATAATATTTTCATGAAATGATAGGATAAATAGTTCCATGTAAAAAATATGGTCATTATGAATATCTATTAATAATTTTGGTAATTATTTCCCTATATATATATGATGGGAATGACGAAGTCCGTCTCACATGGACAATCTCATCAAGACAGACGAATATACGAACAGGCATGATGGAGTAATTGTTCACGCTAATGACGAGGACATCCAGGCTATTCAATGCAGTCAATTAAACCCAGGACGGTTACAAGATCAACTCTGAAGACCATTGGAACATATTGATACCACGTTAAACGGCACCAAACGTTTCAAGAAGGAGCATTAAGACCTCCATAACTACACCAACAGCTAGAAGCCATGAAAGCATATATAAAGCTCCTACATCACCAAGAACCAAGTAGACATACAACAAGAGATTTTATTTTTGCTTTATTTTACATTACTCATTCTTATCAAGCATCCTATATTGACTTTGGCATTGGAGCTGTTGTGGCAGGCACCACACCGGTGACCACTTCAAAAGACCAGAGATAGCTTCCATCTGAGAATCTCAACTGACAAGGTTACGCTTCATCAGTTTGGCGCCATCTGTGGGAAGCTGACATATCACTCTTTCGTGTTTAAACTCAGAAAAGTCACTTCCAATCAACTGTTACTTTCAGATGGAGACCAATCATGACTCTGTGGTCTTGGCCTAGCAGGTACAGGCTCTCACAGCTACCGTTGAAAAACTCACCAGGCAAAATCAGGAAATGAGACTACAACTTCAACAAGAGGAGAATCGATCCAAAAACAACATGGAGGATGAGGGAAATAGTCACAGAAGGAGCAACCCTCAAAGGCCTACTACTCCAGTAGACCAAAATTCAGATCTTCTCCAAGAAATGAGGAAGGAGATGGACGAGTTGAAAAAGGCCCTTAGGGAAAAGACAGACCAGAGCGTGGGCAGATTGGTGAGGGCAACGGACTCGCCATTCACTGCTGCAGTCTTAGGATGCCCAATACCATTGAAATTTCGACTGCCACAATTGGAACCATTTGACGGGCTCAAGGATCCACAAGACCACCTCAACACTTTCAAAACAACTCTGGGGCTTCAGCAGCCCCCTAACGAGATACTGTGCCGCTCCTTTCCTACCACCCTTAAAGGAGCTGCAAGGGAATGGTTCACTAAGCTGCCAACGTCATCTGTTAACAATTTTGACCAGTTGAGTAACATCTTTTTACAGCACTTCATCGGGGGGCAGCGTCCTAAGAGACTAGCAAATTATTTGCTTACGATCAAGCAGGGAGAAAGAGAAACCCTGAGGTCGTACGTTAAGCATTTCATTCGCGAGACTCTAGAGGTGGACGAAGCTGATGATAAGGTACAGCTGACAACCTTCAAAGCTGGGTTAAAATCTAGGGATCTAGTGGCTTCACTCGCGAAGAATCCTCCAAAAACGATGGTAGAAATGCTCATCAAAGCACAGAAGTACATGAATGCTGAAGATGCACTGGCAGCCATAAAAGACACAAAGAAGTCAGGAGACAGAGGAAGAAAAGAGGACAAACTAGAGGACAGAAAAGGAAGCGCCCAGATCGTCAGACCAATGACGGGAACAGGAGGAAGGACAATAAAAGTTCAAGATCGGTAAAGTTTACTCCCCTAGTAATTTCCGTTGATAAAATTTTAATTCAGATCAAGGATGAAAATTTCCTCAAGTGGCCAAGGCCATTGCATTCATCTCCAAACGTCTGTGACAAGAACAAGTACTACCGGTTCTATAAGGACCATGGTCATTACACGGAAGATTGTAGGGACCTTAAGGAGCAAATAGAACAGTTAATATGGAAAGGAAAGTTACAGAGGTACGTAAAGAAAGGAGAATTTGGCAAATTCAAGGATAGGAACAAAAATCAGAGGGATTCCTCATCCAGAGACGAAGGTAACACCTCTCAACCCCCACAGGGTATTATTAGTGAAATTAATACAATAACAGGAGGACCGTCCCTGGGTGGGTCATTCAAATCCTTAAGGAAAGCACATCAAAGGCAAGTGAATTGTGTCTACATGATACCCCCGTCCAAGCAGCAACGAATAGACCAGGATATGACTTTCAATGAAGCAGATGCCAAAGAAGTGAAGCAGCCTCACAACGATCCGTTGGTCATAATGTTGGTCATAAAAGGGTTCAACACTAAGAGAGTCCTCGTAGACAACGACAGTTCAGCAGATATCATTTACCTCCCAGCATTCCAACAGCTCAAATTAGACCCGAAGAGACTGCGCCCATTTGACACCCCTCTCATCAGTTTCAGCGCAGACAAGGTTTACCCCAGGGGTATGGTGACGGTTACAGTAATGGTGGGAACCTACCCGAAGCAATTGACTCATCAAATAGACTTCCTGGTGGTGGACTACCCCTCGTCTTACAATGTGATTATTGAGAGATCCACACTTAACAAATGGAGGGCATCTACATCCACCTATTGCTTGAAGGTAAAGTTCCCAACGGATAACGGAGTTGGAGAGGTGAAGGGCGATCAGGTCTTGGCCAAAGAATGCTACCAGGCCGTCCTGGCTACGAAGGAGAACCACACTTGGACAATAGAAGAGAAAGAAGAAAACAAAATGGAAGCCCTAGAGACAGTGAAGCTGGACGAAGAAGAAGCAACCAAGACGACAAGGATAAGGACGACGCTGAGCCCCTAGATGAAATCTAAGCTGGTCCAGTTCCTAAAGGAGAACTAGGATATCTTCGCTTGGAGCCATGAGGACATGCCTGGCATATCCCCAGAAGTCATCCAGCACAAGCTGGACGTGGATCCAAAGAAGAAGTCTATTAAGCAGAAACGAAGGGTCTTTGCTCCAGAACGTGACTAGGCGATTACAGACGAGGTAAATAAGCTATTGAAGGCGGGATTCATCCGAGAAGTATACTATCCGGATTGGCTTGCAAATGTCATCCTAGTGAAGAAAATAAGCGGGAAATGGCGAATGTGCATCGACTTTACAGACCTGAATAAAGCGTGCCCAAAGGATAGTTTCCCCCTGACAAGAATAGACCAGCTCGTGGATTTTACTACTGGACACAAGTTGTTGACATTCATGAACGCCTTCTCAGGATACAACCAGATAAAAATGGCCGACAAAGATCAAGAAAAGACGGCTTTCATCACGAGCCAAGGCCTCTATTGCTATAAAGTAATATCTTTCGGGCTAAAGAATGCAGGAGCTACTTACCAAAGGCTAGTGAACAAAATGTTTAGCAAACAGATCAGCAGGAATATGGAAGTTTATGTCAATGATATGCTTGTCAAGAGTAAGGAAGAACTCGCCTACCTGGACGACCTAAAGGAGACATTCACCACACTCAAACAATACCAAATGAAACTAAATCCTAGTAAATGTGTCTTTGGTGTAGCCTTAGGAAAATTCTTGGAATTCATAGTATTCCAAAGAGGAATAGAAGTAAAACCGGAGAAGGTGCAAGCCATAATCGACACGACATCACCTAGAACCGTCAAGGAAGTTCAAAAGCTCACAGGGAGAATCGCAGCTCTTAACAGGTTCATCTCTAGAGCAACAGACAAGTGCCTCCCTTTCTTCAAGACTTTGAAGAAAGCATTCGAGTGGACGGACGAATGCAAAGCGGCATTTCAGGAGCTAAAGCGTTACCTGAGCAATCCACCCCTCTTGAGTCCTTCAAAAGAAGGGGAGAATCTGTATCTGTACCTGGCAGTATCAAACATGGCCATAAGTGCAGCCCTGATTTGAGAAGAAAACAAGAAACAGCTCCCAGTTTACAACATCAGCCAAGCTTTCCAGGGGGCTGAATCTAGGTATCCAAAGATCGAGAATATTGCATTTGCATTAGTAGTGGCCTTCCAGAAACTGAGACAATATTTCCAAGCAAATCCCATCCTGGTGATGACAGACCAACCTATCAAAAAGTCCATGAACAAGGCTGAAGCGGTCGGAAGAATGGTCCAATGGGCAATTGAACTCAGCCAATTTGACATTGAGTACCATCCCAGGATAGCAATTAAGGCACAAGCCCTGGTGGACTTCATCGTCGAGTTCACTTCCCCGGACAAAGATAAGCTCATCAACGAGGCCAAAAATGGAAGATACAGACTGACGATTCATCAACTCGAAAGAAGAGGGGAGTAGGGGTCATCATAGTCTCCCCAGGGGGAGAAATACTAAAATACAAAGTCCAGCTAATGTTTCCAGCAACCAACAACGAAGCTAAATACGAAGGGATTCTGACTGGACTAAGGCTCGAAAAGATGCTCGAGGCTAAAAACCTGTTAGTTCAAAATGATTCAAAACTAGTGATTGGACAGATCCAGGGAGAATATGAAGCCAAGGAAGAGAGAATGCAAAAGTATCTCAAGCTGACGAAATGTTTGGCTCAGGAGTTCGATGAAGTGGAGTTCGCACAGATACCGAGGAGCCATAACATGGAGGCGGACGAAGTCTCGAAGATAGCCTCGTCAGTAGAGGTCACTGCAAATGAGGGCTTGATGATGGAAATTCAAAAAAAAAACCCTAGCATTAAAGAAATCCCAACGTTCGCAATCCTGAGCACAGACAGCTGGATGACGCCCATAGTTTCCTTCCTCCAGGACGGGCATCTCTCTCCAAATACAGATGAGGCCAGGAAGATTAGGAAGAGGGCAGCCATATTTACACTCCTCAACAACAATCTATACAAGAGAGGCTTTTCCATGCCCTACTTGAAGTGTGTTAATGAAGATGAAGCAAGGTATATCCTCTAAGAGATACATGAAGGAATCTGTGGAGACCATGCTGGCCCTAGATCCCTGGTAAGCAAGATTATTCGAACAGGTTATTTCTGGCCAACTATGTAGGTAGACGCGATGGAGTTCGTCAAGAAATGTGACATGTGTCAACGGTTCGGGAATGTCCAACGACTTCCAGCAGAAAAACTGACGACGATAGCATCCCCATGGCCGTTCGCACAATAAGGAATCGACATCATCGGCCTGTTACCCCTAGGCAAAGGCCAGGTAAAATTTTTACTAGTTGCTATTGATTACTTTACAAAATGGGTTGAAGCAAAGCCAATGGCAACCATCACCAAGGCAAAGATTCGAAGCTTCGTGTGGAAGTATATAGTTTGTAGGTTCGGGATTCCAAGGACGATCATATTAGATAACGGACGATAATTCGACTGCTAAGGCTTCAAGGACTTCTGCTCAGGATTGGGCATCAAGAACTAGTTCTCATCACCAGGCCACCCACAAGCAAATGGACAGATGAAGGTGATGAACCGTACACTGCTCAGGATCATAAAAACCAGGCTAGACGATGTGAGAGACAAAGCTTGCAACAAGATGACTGATTATCAGAAAAAAATGGCAGACTATTACAACAAGAGGGTAAAACTCAGGCGACTCAACATAGGCGACCTTGTCCTGCGCAAGGTAACCCCGGCAATCAAAGATCCTACTCAAGGAAAACTCGGCCCCACATGGGAAGGACCATACGGGGTTGTTCATTACTCCAGGCAGGGCAGCTATCACCTGGAAACCTCGAACGGACAGAGGCTCCCAAGGCCATGGAATATTGAGCACTTGAAGAAATACCATCAATAGAGGTAATATTTAAATGTATTCACCATTGAAATCAATAAAAGAAGTTATTCAGCAAACATTTGTCTGCAAACAGGTCCATTCGGTTGTAGGTCACCAAAAGCCAAAAATGGCTAAGTAACAAGATTCCGCCTTGATGGATGTAAGTTACTGACAACCAAAAGATCCCAAAAAAAAGGGTGAAGGTCACAAAAAGCCAAAAATGGCTAAGTAACAAGATTCTGCCTTGACGGATGGAAGTTACTGACGACCAAAAGATCCCAAAAAAAGGGTGAAGGTCACAAAAAGCCAAAAATGGATAAGTAACAAGATTCTGCCTTGACGGATGTAAGTTACTGACGACCAAAAGATCCCAAAAAAAGGGTGTAGCTCACGAAAAGTCAAAAATGACTAAGTAACAAGATTCCGCCTTGACGGATATAAGTTACTGACAACTAAAAAGATCCCAAAAGGGGCGTAAGCCACAAAAGCCAAAAATGGCTAAGTAACAAGATTCCGCCTTGACAGATGTAAGTTACTGATGACTAAAAGATCCCTAAAGGGGTGTAGGTCACAAAAAGCCAAAAATGGCTAAGTAACAAGAGTCCGCCTCGACGGATATAAGTTACTGATGATTAACAGACTCCTAAACGAATATAAAGTACTGCAGAGGTACCAGTGTCCAACATGGGCAACCACACCCCCAACATATCTCAAACTAAAGAATGCGCAGTCACAAATGCAAGTAAGTACAGAGAAGCAAGTTCAATTAAAGCCTAAAACAGACTGGCAAATTACCATTGTTTTCATTTACAACTAGATGCCCATAAACACTGGGCTAAAAATACTGTTTCCAAAAAAGATAGAAAGTAAAACTGTTCAGAAATTAGAATTACATAACTGCCCAAAACACAGAAAGCATCCCATAAAAAAAAGAAATTTTCGCCAAGTATCAGGTTCGGGCAACACCATCGTCAACAGCGGCGTCGTCAGCATGAGTCTCGTCAGTTGGAGCATCGTTAACAGGGGCATCCACAGAGGCTTTAGGCTCAGTAGTAGAAGATTGGGCAGCCTCGTCTACAGCCATTTCTTGATCTACCTCCGCCAGGTCCAGCCTTTCCATGTTCACTCCAGAAGGGTGTTTCACCAGGTATCTCCTCAGGAGCTCGAAACCCTTGAAATACCAACTAACGAGCACAGTGTTATACTCATCAGTGGTCTGAAAGGCTTTAACAAACCTGGAAGCTATGGTTTTAAGGCTTTCCTTGGCTCTAATAAGCTGCTCGTCTTTCTCCAAAAGCAATTGGCGTTCAACCCTGAGGTCGTCGTTCAGCTTCTTCACCTACTCCTTCAAGGCATTGGCCTCACCCATAAAAGCAATGAGATCCCTCTTCAACGACGAGTTCTCCGCCTCCAAGACTTCCATCCTAGACGCCATGAATGCCACCTTAGCCTCCTGAGTAAAATACTCAGAGGAAAGATGCAAGCTCTCCCCCAACACCTAAGAAGGAGATAAAAGACGTCAGTCAAAAAAAAAAAAAAAAAAAAAAAAAAAAAGAGAGATAATCCAAGACTATATACTTGGACGAGCTTATGAACATGACGAGCCGCAATCTCATTAAACGGGACGCCAGACAAAGCCCTCAGGTCCGCGGTCGTCATTACCTCATGGGCCTTGTCTACAGCCATCTTCTCGTCATTCCAAAGGGTAGACGAGCGAGAAACAAGTTTCTCCTTCTCCTTTTCAGATAACTGCGGCCTTTTGGAGACAAGAGTGCCCCTAATTTCCTCCACGAACGTAGTAAAAGTCGTCCTCATCGTCTCGCCCACAGAAACAATGGGATGGACGGAGGGGGTCGATGTGGCAGCGCCTCCTTTTCCAGTGACGCGCACGGTCTTCTTTTCCAAGTTTGACAAGGGCTCATCTTTCTTTGATCTCATTTTTGTGAAAAGATCTTTGTTAAATCTCGTCATCATTTCTGCTAGAAAGGAATACTTGTCAAAAAAAAAAAAGGTTTTTCAACGAGTCTATCACTTACTCTTTTTTCCTTCGATTTCAATATTGTGCAAGACAAAGGAAGATGGATCCGGGCCAAGATTATAAAAAGCAAGAGTTTGCGGATCTACCAAGTCCTCCCAACCCTCAATTGTGTTGGCGTACTCAATTGCCTGCTTGACCCGAGCCTTATACTTGCTCCTAAGTTTAGGTCATCTCTTCATTGCACAATTGAAAGAACCAAGAGGTTAATGACGATAACAACTACAGCAGATCTGGAACCAACAGAAAGAAATACTGACGCACCTAATGTCGTGGTTCCCCACCGACGAAGCAACCTTGGAATGTCCACCCATCCTGGCTGGAGGGGGTCTCAAAATCGTCCTCGGACACAAAGAAAAATCTCGATTTCTAGTACCTGAAGGACGAAGGTAGCCCTCTAACAATCCTGGTCTTCCTCTTTCAGGGTACCAACTCGTAGTATCCGTATTCTTTGGATTCTTTCAGACGATATAGGTGGATGAGCTCACCTACTTTGATCATATCTCCATTAGCAACCAACCATATTTCCATACAGTTGACCATTATCCTCCATGAATTGGGCATCAGTTGCCCAGGTGCAATCCCAAAATGATCCAAAAGCTCCATCAAGAGAGGATGGACGGGGAACCTAAGGCCACAAGTGAAGGCAGCCTTGTAGAAGCACACCTCACCGGGAAAAAAGTGACAAACCCTATCTTCGTCACTAGGCCGACGAACACGAACCCTCTCCGAAAATTGGAATCTATCCTTAAACCTACTCACCGTTTTGGCATCTAACCCACAGACCTCCTCAAGGGCATAAAAAGCCCTAACCACCTGAGGACTAAAGACGGCAGTATCCCTCTCCACGGGGTCGTCGCTAGATGATAACCTCGTCTTAAGATCGCTAGATCTAACTTCAGGCATCGTCCTTTTCTTCCTCTCTTGAGCCTCAAACCAATCAATTGACTGCCGTATCAAAGTCAACAATTCTGCCAACACTATACTTAACCCACTACCCTAAAAAACAAAACTCCCAAGACCTGAAAAATCACCTAAAGAGCCCCCTAAGCGTGCGAAGAGAAAAGAGACCGAGGGGCAAGCAGTTCTAACCCCGGAGTTACTAACCATGAAAATCCTAGAAAAAAGCACAGGAAAAGAATAGTACGACTAAAAGAAATACTAAAAACAAATGGAAAGAGAAAAGAAAGGAAAAGAAGTAAATCAGAAACATTACCATAGCAAAGCAGCGAAGAAAAAAACACAAGAAAAGAAGAATAACATACCTTGAGCAATGGCGGACCAAGCACTGCCAAACAGTACACCAATTTGAAGAAAAATAGCAGAAGGCCAATAGAGGGGAGATAATGATTGAAGATTTTTGAAAAATGAAAAGAAAAAAGCAAGAAGAGGAGGAGTTTAAAAAACAAGGGCTCGAAAAACGAAAAGACCGGCGGAAACCCAATAGTCCCACTACTTGGAGCATTAACTCCACCAGTTAACACGTGCCACGTATGCCATGACTTATGAAGCGCCCCCACTTCGCACTTAATACGGAACAGAATCCCAGAAGTCATTTACAACCTATAAACCCTTCATATTCTATAATCGTCATCACATGACGACCACGGAATTAGGGGGAAACTGACGGGAATGACGAAGCCTGTCTCACATGGACGATCTCATCAAGACAGACGAATATACCAACAGGCATGACGAAGTAATTGTTCACGCTACTGACGAGGACATCCAGGCTATTCAATACAGTCAATTAAACCCAGGATGGTTACGAGATCAACTCTGAAGACCGTTGGAACACATTGATACCACATTAAACAGCACCAAACGTTTCAAGAAGGAGCATTAAGACCTCCAAAACTACACCAACGGCTAGAAGCCATGAAAGCATATATAAAGCTCCTACATCACCAAGAACCAGGTAGACATACAACAAGAGATTTTATTTTTGCTTTATTTTACATTACTCATTCTTATCAAGCATCCTATATTGACTTTGGCATCGGAGCTATTGTGGCAGGCACCACACCGGTAACCACTTTAGAAGACCAGAGATAGCTTCCATCTGAGAATCTTGACTGACGAGGTTATGCTTCATCAATATATATATTTAATCATCTCATTAAAAATAAAATTATAAAAAATAACTATTATAATTATTAAAAGAAAAAAAATCATTTTTCAAATATAAAAACGTATTTTATCAAGCTCTCCCGTGCATTGCCCTAGTTGCTGACTAGTTACATATGATTACCAATCTTAGTTTTGCCAATCAATTATAACTTGTCTACTATGATGTTATTTTTGGTATTGGGATATTAGGCATGTGCATTTTTTAAGGATGTCCACATTTAACACATGATGTGTATGTATAATATATATTGAGAGTGAAAGTGAAACAATCATAACATTATCCCTTTTACCCAAAGATTAAATCATCCAATTTTGAGATCACACACATGCTACCTAGGAACACATGCTATTCGGATTTGATTCTCTCCATTTAACTCAATTTAAGGGCCATGATTTAAGGTGAAGGAAATCTAGGGTCTAAATTGTGCCAATTCATATAAAAACTCTAGCTCCATTCAAAATCTAGGGTATATTAATTATTTTCATAATTATATATTTAATGTTTCCATTCCAAAACACAATCATGACAAATAACTATTAATAATCATCATAATTATTAAATTCATATTTAATATTTCATATATAAACACAATAACAAGACATGTCTATTAATAGTGTAGGGACTATATTTGTAGCCCAAGTTCCCCAACAATACATTTTTAGAAAGTGGATTGAAGGTTTAGACGCTCGCTGGCCTCAACGAAGCATAAACTATTTTCCTTTTATTGATGGGTGCTAAGCCTCATTTACAACTTAGGGATGCTCCTCGACCCATGGCTGAGGAAGTTTTTCCTCCCCAAACTAACATCCCCCCCCAAACATTTTGCTCACATTTCTTATATATCCCTCCTCCTGTTGATCATCTATTGGCCTCTCTTCTGACCGTCTGTCCCATCAGAGGTCATATCTGTATTCAAGTGGCTCACCCTGATCGATGTTTCCCTGTCAAAGGGTTACATCCCCATTAATGCGGCCAGGGGGGTTAGGTGAGCGTATTCAATGCCGAGGTGACAGTTCGCCCAGGGCTTGCCCCTTCTCCATACTTCTGTTGCCAACGCGTGGCACTGGGCCCTCTCCTCCTCGGACAACAAATGAATCTCCTTTGATGGGATGGTCCTTGTGTTCTTCCGAGGTCTCGGACACCCGAGGGAGGGCCTTTCTCGAATAGGTTCCTCGGGGGTCGTTTCTCGCGCTTCCATCCTCAGACCCCTCATGTATCCTTGGTGTGGGCCCTTGGGCCTGGTTTGGAGTGGGCCGGGGCTACTTGATTTTCTGGCCCCACAAATAGCTATAATAATTATATACAAATTTAAAGGAAAACACCATTTTTTAGATAAAGATATTATTTATTAAGTTTTCCTATGCGTTGCATGGGTTGTTGAGTAGTTACATATAATTACTAATCTTAGCTTTGCTAATCAGCTGTAGCTTGTCTATTGTGATGTTATTTTTGATATTATGGTCATCAGGTGTCTACATTTTTAAGTATGTTTGCATTTAACATATGATGTGTACTGTGTACATATAGAATATACCAGGAGTGTGAAACAAATAAAACATTTTCCCTTTTACCCAAAAGATTAAATCAACCAATTTTGATATCACGCTCTTTCTAAAGACACTTCCTAGTTGGATTTGGATTCTCTCCATTTTAAGGGCCATATAAAAGTTTTTTTTTTTATTGAGAATCAATTCATATAAAAGTTGATAAATCTAATTCCATTTAATATCTAGGGTCTATTAATGATTCTCATAATTATATATTTAATAGTTCCATTTAAAAATACAATCATAATATATAACAATTTAAACTATCATAATTATTAAATTCATATTTAATATTAATAATGTAGGGCCGGTTATCTAAAAAGATGATGTGGAAATCGTAGAAAATGGGCTTGTGGCCCAACGGCCAAGTTCGAGGACATTCACTTATCCGAGGATGGTTAAAGAAAGATATTGTGGAAGTAGTATAAGAAAAAGGGATGGAAGTCATATATAGTGGCCCAAAACGCATCCGAGGATAAGATCCACCTCGGATACCATAGTCCGAGGTGGATGTAACTATCTTACTATTCAGGGTACTTCGCAAAGTTGTATTAGAACTGGAAAGTGAATATAGAACAAAGGAGGAACCGAGAGAGATAACAAATATCTTTTAAAGCTGCTACCTCTACATTAAATGCTTCCCAACTAACTCTCTGGCTGCATTAATGTGGAGGTGGTACCTGAACAGTAATCAAATAGCCTTATGGCTACTGAGCGAAGGTTCCGGGAGGTGCTGGATGGGACAGAAAGGAATTCTCAGAATAGAACCTACACGTGTACAGTAAGAATGGGGTGAGGAACGTGGTATATAACCTGAAAATGGATGACATTAGAGGAGAAGGAGAGAAAAAAGAAGAAAAATGATAGAACCCAAAAAGATATCCCCTAAGACCTAGCCGAGAAGAGTTTTTATCATTTGATTAGTTTGAAGCGTCCTTTGCTGCACAATGACCATGGCCTTTTCTATCGAATGGAACTAATTCTTTTACCCACTCTCTAAAAATTTATTGTTTGGGCTTGTTGGGTTAGAAACCCATCCCTATTCTAGGTCCGATCCAATTTGAGTCCCTACAAATAACTATCATAATTATAAACAAAGTAAAAGAAAAACATCATTTTTTTAGATAAGAACATATTTTATTAGTAGTTACATATAACTACTAATGTTAGTTTTGCCAATCAGTTATAGCTTGTCTACTATATATAATGTTATTTTTGGTATTTCGGACATCGTGTCTAAATTTTTTTTAAGGACATCCACATGTAACACATAATGTGTATAAAATATATAAGAGTGTCAAGCATGGTTTTAAAAATAGGACTGGGGCAAAACTAGATTTGCCCCCGATTCTTGATTTAACCTAATTTTTGACTGTTTATTGGGTTTCTTTTCAGACCGAACTGGTGGCCAGTTCCCGGTTCAATCGATCGAACCTACAGATACAGTTTTTAAAACCATGGTTTTAAGTGTGAAACAATCAAAATATTTTCTCTTTTACCAAAAATATTAAATCACCCAATAATAAAATTATTAAATGAAAAGAAAAACCTTTCAAGACTTCAAATATTTGACAAGTGTCAAACAAGTAAATTTTTATTCAACTAACAAATTTAGTATTTTATTTAGTAAGAATTTTAGGATCCGTTTGGCATTGTTGTTTAAAGAATAGTTTCAGTGTTTAATCACCACAACACGTATTTCTACAACACTTTTTAACCCACTTGTATTTTCACAACAACAACGTTATTAAAAATCTCTTACTAAACTACCCTTAAAAACTCAGAGAACCTTGCCCCCTAAAGAATCCAAATTTAGTGTTGTCGGAGCATCATCGTTGTAGTGATGTCGGTTCAGCAGTCGCGTGGGCAAAAGGAGCTATGGATCTTTGATGATGGAGATAGAGAAAGTAAGAACCCAAAGATAGAAACTGAAGAAACATTGAAAACTCGCATTAATTATGACTCAGTACTCTATTAAGTGTATTTTAAATGGCATAACTGATTTTAGGCCATAGATTGATTTTAAATCAATCTCAGCCCTTTACTGGACACACTCTCCATTTCGTAGTGTGATACGGAGAGGATCCGGATGTAACAAGGAATTTGAGGCGTAATTGACGATCGCTCTTAGCCGTAGTTTAAATATATTAAAAAAAGAGAGAGGAAAAAAAAAAAAAAAAAGGCGTCGGCCTGTGCGTATGATTTATTTGACTGCCAATTCATTATTAACGATGGCTGCGGACAAATCTCTTACCTCTTTTGGCTCTATAAATAAAGCCAATTCTCTTGCACAAAAAACTTATCCTTCTCATTTTCAATTCGGCTTACTTGCTTAGGCCCTAGAGAGAGAGTAATGGGTTCCCCCAGTTTATCAGAGAAACCCCATGCAGTTTGTGTCCCCTTCCCAGCTCAAGGCCACATAAACCCCATGCTAAAGCTAGCAAAAATCCTTCACTACAGAGGCTTTCATATCACCTTTGTAAACACAGAGTACAACCATAAGCGCCTGTTAAAATCCAGAGGTCCCGACTTTCTCAATGCCCTTCCCTCCTTTCAGTTCAGAACCATTCCTGATGGTCTTCCTGATCAGTCTGATATTGATGCCACCCAAGACGTACCATCCCTATGTGCCTCCACACAAAAAAATTGCTTAGCTCCTTTCAGAAACCTTCTTTTGAAACTGAATGATACCTCTTCATCCCATGTCCCTCCAGTCACTTGCATTGTTTCTGATGGTGTCATGAGCTTCACTCTAGACGCAGCAGCTGAACTGGGCATCCCTGATGTTCTTTTCTGGACAACCAGTGCATGTGGGTTCATGGGCTACGCTCAATATCGCCGTCTCATTGAGAAGGGTCTAACACCACTCAAAGGTATTAATCAAATTTAAAACGTCTTATATTAGTGAGACGCTCTGTTTATAAAACAGGGACCATAAGTCATCCCAAAAGGTCACCTAGGATCGATATTCAATATTGTACAACATGACCATCATCTTCATTTCATCCATTAAAATTATATGTTTTTAATCTATTTTTCTGTAAAATTTTAAATAGCATGAAAGTTTATACATTTTTAGATTTATAAAATTTAACACAAACCATGTAATTGATCTGTTTCTAGATATTGCAGTACCAATATATTTACTTGTATGAATTTTTATCCTAATTTTGATATTGATTATGCAATTTCTATGCGCAGATGAGAGTTATTTGACAAATGGGCATTTAGATACAATCATAGATTGGATTCCAGGCATGAAAGGCATCCGTTTGAGGGATCTTCCGAGCTTCATTGCAACCACGGACCTAGATGATGTTTTGCTAAATTTTCCAATGGTTGAAGCTGAGAGAGCTCAAAGAGCTTCTGCTGTTATCTTAAATACTTTTGATGCTTTAGAGCATGAAGTATTAGAAGGACTTTCAACCATGTATCCTTCTATTTGCTCCATTGGTCCCCTACATCTTCTCATAAATCAGATCCCTTATAATAATTATAAATTGATTGGATCAAACCTTTGGAAAGAAGAAGAAAGTTGTATCGAATGGCTAGACAAAAGAGAACCAAACTCTGTTGTTTACGTGAATTTTGGAAGCGTCACTGTCATGACAAGCAATCAATTAATTGAGTTTGCTTGGGGACTAGCAAATAGCAAGCAAGCATTCTTGTGGATCATAAGGCCTGATCTTGTAAGAGGTGACTCGGCTGTTCTTCCTCCTGAGTTTTTAGAGGAGACCAAAGAAAGGGGTCTCTTAGCAAATTGGTGTTCTCAAGAAGAAGTTCTAAGTCATCCATCTATTGGTGGGTTCTTAACTCATAGTGGATGGAATTCCACACTTGAAAGCGTGTGTGGAGGAGTGCCAATGATCTCTTGGCCTTTCTTTGCTGAGCAACAAACCAATTGTCGTTATACTTGCATTGAATGGGGCATAGGCATGGAGATAGAGAGCGATGCAAAGAGAGGTAAAATAGAGAGCCTTGTTAGAGAGCTGATTGTGGGAGAGAAGGGCCAAAAGTTGAAGAAGAAAGCTACTGAGTGGAAGAAATTGGCAGAGGAGACCATTAGCCCTACTGGGTCATCTTTCGTGAATTTGGACAAAATAATTAATCAAGTGCTTCTAGCGTCGGCTACTAATTGAAGGGGGTGTTTACATTTGATATGCTTATCGAAGCTTGTTATTGTAAGATAGTATTGTGATCCCTGTTCTTTTCTTTTGTTTTTTGTTTTTTCCTTTGCTAAGATCCAGTTCCTTCCGTATGTTTTGCAACTACTAGCCCATCTTGGGAGATTGTTCTTGACATCTGATCCCTTCACTCTATTCTTTTATTGTTTTTTTTTTTTTTTTTTTTTTTTGGGTGCAAATCTGTAGACTTATCGTTTTTTCTTTGTTTTAGTCAAGAAGATATGATATTATTAATGACTTGTCTTTTTTTCTTTGTTTTAGTCAAGATATGATGTTCATGGATGACACGTCGACTCGTCTTTTTCAAGACGTGATGTTTGTGGAAGCAATACATGAACCGATTTTTAGAATTAGAAAATCTAATAAGTTTTATAACAAAATATTTTAAAAATAAAGTAAAACTACTACTTCAACAATGCTGACAAAATACAAATAAAATAATGCAAAATTATTGCCTCTTAATACAATTTAAAATAATTATTTTCAAATTTTTTTAATCTAATTAATAATCCATAATAGCTTATATGAAATATGCAATATATTTTTTTTAAATATACAAAATCAAATAGTTATCAAAAAATCACACAGTTTTTTAATGCATCACTTTTCTTTTTTGGTGAGGTCTAGTTTTGACAATATTTATTATTAAAAATGCTCATCATATTGTTAAAGTAGAAAACTAGAAATAAGAATAGTAATTATAAGTACAATTATTCTATAAACAAACAAGTTCTTAGGTTGTTGATTTTCTTAATCCTTACTAACCATTTAGTATAATTAAAAAAAAATCATGAAAAATTAAAAAAAAAAATGTGTGAGAATTTACTATCATTGATGTATTCTTACTCAAAAGTCTTTAGTCTTTTATTTCTCTATTATGCATAATCTCGTACATATGCACGAGCACATTTAAAAAGAATCACAATTACTTACATATATGAGTTCAAATTATACCTGATAGCAGAATTATAACTTACACATTTTTTAAGCCATGAATTTCTAAAATATAAAATAAATTCTCATATATATATATATCTATATAATTTAAAATCTAATTGAATTTGAACTCTTTGATTTTTTTTACCTAATAATTCACTTGTCACAAAAATTAAAAAATTAGAATTGACTCATGGTGAAAATTAAACTTCAATTGAAATTCAACTTAAAATCTAATTGAATTTAAACTTTTTTATTTTTGCACTTAATAATTCATTTTACACAATTTTAAAAAATAGATGAAACATGTGCAAAATTGGACTCTATTTTATAATCTAATTGGATCTTCTCTAAATTTTGACTTTAACTATATATATATATATATATATATTTGCCTTTAATTTTCTAATAATTAAAATGAGATATTTTTTAATATATACTAAAGAATGGGAAAAAAAATTAGAAATTTTTTTATTTAGAGGAGGATCTGGATCATATGTCCATCAAATTTTTAACTTATTTGGATTAATTTACTTTTTAATTAGGATGACAAATATTAAATATTTGTTATTAAAAGACATTTTAATTTCGACAGAAAAGTAAGTTTTAGTTTTATTAGCGTTGGGGCAGGTGGACCATGGCCCCTTGGTCTCTGCCACAAGTTGTCATTTTGACGGTGGAACATAAGGTCAAATATCTGACTGAATTAATAAACTGCAATTACCAAATTATTTATTCAATGTAAGTCATACCTACAAAATAGGCGTGCTGGACGTAATGAACAAGTGGAGGGTACCTCCATTCAGCAAAAAAAAAAAAGTGGAGGGTACCTCCAAAATGATTTTTTTTTTTTTTTGAGAAAATGATATATTTATTTTATTTTTATAATTATTAAGCGATGAACATGAACTCATGACTCATTCACTTTCTGCAACTCAAAGTTATGACCTTAATTATCAAACAGGACAAGAAAAGGCGAGACCTTTTATTATACACAGCTGTGTTCTCAAAAGATGTAATATGGCAGCACTGATGAAAGGCCATAATAAGTAATAACTGATAGGGTCAAATCTAGTTAAGTATTGGTTATTTTTGTACATTTTTTGTGCGATAGTCATTCTATAAATATACGTGTTCGTAGAGTGTGAGGTGTGGGAGAGGTAAGAGTCGAGGTTTAAGTCTCCAGGAAGAAACTTCACGTACATATATACTTAAATTGAGCTAAAGTCTTTCTAAAAAAAAAAAAAAATTAGACTAAAGTAGAAATTATATCTTACATATAAAAAAAATTATAAAAAAAAAAAAAAAAAAAAAACTAAGTTTGGGCTGAAAGACCCACCAGCTTGTGATGAATAGTGTTATATTCTTGTATATAAGTGATAAACTTTCCTATTTACACTAATAGAATTCATATAGTGATTTTTTTTTTTTTTAAATTAAAAACAAAAATCCTTCCTATATGAGGGTGTGCACTAGTGCATTTTTTGTTTTTATTTGATAATTGGATGAGTACTATAATGGGAAGTGGATATTTAAAAGCTAAATATTTTTTTTTTTGAGAAACCGGCTTGAACTTTATAGAAAACAAATCAGCCAAAATCGGCTAAGAGTACATCAACAATTTGTGGTGGAACATCCTCCATCCACACATAAAAACCATCAATAGTTCTAGCATGTCTCGCTAAAGAATGAGCAACGGAGTTACCCGACCTACGCGTGTGTGAGAAGTAAACACAGTTACAAGAAACTGAATAATGCATAATAGCAGAAATCAAGTGACCAAAAGATGAGAAAGAATCCTCTCCCTTTCTTAAGGCTGAAATAACCACCTCCGAGTCTCCCTCGACAATAAAAGAGGGTAGATTGAGGTCCATAGCAAAGGTAATAGCTCGAACAGCGGCTAGCGCTTCAACTTCGTCTGATGAGGATGGAAGCGTGACCTTCTCCGCCAAGGAAGCAAGCACCAGCCCTTGAGAATCACGTACAATCACGCCTAATCCAGCTTCCTCTGTTTCTTTGAAGACTGCACCATCAAAGTTAATCTTCAAGTGCGACGGAGGAGGAGGTTCCCACTTAGTCTGAGACCTGTGCTGAGAAGACAGTTGGAACGGAGCTGCTGGTTGCACCTCTGAGAACTCCTGAAGCATTTGCTTTGCTGAAGGTAAGACCTGGGATATCGGGAAGGCCTAGTTGCTTGTTCGTAGTTGGTTACGGCGAAACCATAATGTCCACGCAATCGACGCAAACAGTTCAGGTTGCCTATCAGTCTCCAGCACGAACCTTGTAAGCTCAAAGAAATTAGAAAACCTCTTAGACCTGCAAAACAGCCACATCCTGTCAGTTTCCCAAATGGCCGAGATTTCAGAGCACTCCCACAATGCATGGTATCCATCCTCGGCTCTCATGTTGCAGTGACAACAAACATCATCATCAATGATCCTTCTTCGGACCAGATTTGTCTTCACTGGCAGAGCTTCCTTACATGCTCTCCAAAGGAAGTTTTTGACTTTGTTTGGTACCAGGAGCTTCCATATACGCCTCCAAATGCTTGTGGCTTCTGTGTGAGATTGGGTAAATGATGATGGGATCAGTGAGGTTACAAGATTTTTAGCATGTTATTATTTTTAAGGGATACGTTTAAAGATACCCTAAGACATTATGATATATTTTTAGGAATTTTTTTATGAAATAAAAAAGTGATTAACTTTTTAACAATTATTTAAATTTTTTATAAAAGTGATATCAAAACTTTCATAAAATAATTTATTAATAAATGTTGACACTGTTAACAAAAACATTTTTATTATTATTATAAAACTGCAAAAAATATTTGTTTTATTATTATTCGGCAATTAAATGTTGCTTCTCTAGACAATGAAAGATTAGCTAAGTCAATAAGAAGTCATTATCATTCTCCAAAAAAAATAAAAAAGAGAGAGAAGAAGTCATTATCATTACATGCCGCTAGTCTACCCAATAAGTAGAGTAAAGTTTTGTTTTAGAATCCTGTAATATTTAGTAACCTATTACATGTTTATAAAAGATATATTTTTTGGTAATTTTTATGTTAAATGTATGACAAAAAGTTATAATTTTTTTTTTCAAATAATCTAAGGTATTTTTGAAAAAGGTAAAAGTTAGGTTATTTGCTAAAAAAAACTTAGTCAAAAAGAAAAAAGTAATTAGGAAAATGCCAAACCAACGGTGAGTCTTACCCCAATCAAGTTAAGAATCTACATTATTACATGTATTAAAAAACTTACCGGATCGTGTGAATGAGAAGTCGAAGAACTAAATCTCATATACTATTTCATCTTCTGGTTTCTTTATTCTTACAAATTTAGTATTATACTTCATGAGAATTTTAAAAAGTCAGGGACCCTTGTCCCCCTAGAGGATCCAGATTCAGCGTTTACTGTTTATTACTATACATAATATTTTTTGTATTCACTTTTTTTCTGAATATCTAAAAAGGTTGCTTGAATGTGAATGAAACAATATGGTTGATTTCAAATATCGATTTTCAGTTCCAGTCAGAGGCGTAAATGACCATCGCTTTTAGCCGTAAGTAAAAAAATTATAAAATAAAATAAAAAAGGGCATGTCGGCATGCGCGTATGATTTATTTAACTTCCATGCAAAGCTTGTACACATATTCAAACAAGCATAGAAATGGAAGTACAACAGAAAACTAACAGAGAAGACACTCAGGCACTATTTAATATATTCAGATTGGACAATTTCCTGCACAGCCATAGGAAGAACTCCTATCCACACTTGCGAGTCTTCGTTTTTTCCTGCCAGATGAGCTAACTCATGAGCACCTCTGTTGTAATCCTGTTTCACATGATTGACCTTCCAGCTAGTAAAAGAGTTCAGCAAGGCAAAGATGCCTTGAAACAGATGGTCAATACTGCCTTCAATGAACGTCCCATTAATACTACTAACAACTGACAAAGCATCCAATTCAACAATAATCTAGGATAGCTTCATACTTCGGGCAAGCAAAATTCCAGATTCCACAGCAAGAGCTTCCACCTCCAAAACTGAAAACTGACCTTGCAGGAATTTACCACAAGCCGCAATAACTACACCACACGAATCACGAATAATAGCACCAACACTAGAGTTTCGTCCATCCTCAAATGTTGATCTTAAAAACTCTCAGCGGCGAAGGAGTCCACCCATTATTCTTCTTTGCTGGGTTTATGTTCAAAGTCACCAAAGCACCTTTATAATCTTGTAGATAACTCCTAGCGAACCTCCAGATCTGATCTGGCATTTGACACTTTGATTCAAAGGCTACTTGATTCCTATTATACCAAACAGACCAAGCAACCCCAAAGAAAACCTCCAAGTCACAATTGGTGTCATTCCTCAAGATATCCAAAACTACATTAGAGATGTCCACAAGCCCCTACCAACTTTCCACAGAACTTGCTTCCCACTTATCCCAAACTCTTCTAGCCACTTCACAATCAATAATTGAATGAAAAGAGACTCTGACTTAACTCCACAACAAGGACATAAATCACAAGTCCTAATGCCTCTTTTCTGCAAATTCACCATTGTTGGAAGGGCATCAATGCATGCCCTTCAAGCAAAGATTTTAATCTTTGATGGGATCTGTAAGTGCCATAACTTCCTCCATAACAGCTCCCTTGGGTCATTATAAGAACATTCTCCCCCCTCAGATGATTCAACAAAATTAAGTGCAATATAATATGCACTTTTGATTGTGAAAACACCCCTATTGTTGCCGACCCAAATAATTTTATACTCCGAAAGATTATAGCTAATAGGGATATTAAGAATAGTTCTTACTTCAAAAGGCAAGAAAAGAGACTTCACAAGGCCCACTTTCCATCTTCTAGAATCGTAATCAATAAGAGTTGAGACCATGGGAAAATTATCAAAATTTTGAGGAGGAGGAGAAACAACCTTATACGTCGTGGGAGTGGGCAGCCATTTGTCATCCCAAATATGAATCAATCTTCCGTTACCAACTCTCCAGCGCGTTCCTCTCCTCACAACTTCAAGCCCCAGCCTTATGCTTCTCCAAGTAAAGGATGGACTAGACCCCAAACTAGCTTTAAAAACATCACCATGGGGATAGTATTTAGCTCTATATATTCGAGCTACTAATGTGTTTGGGTTCCCCTTAGAAACCTTCTTTTGAAACTGAATGACACCTCTTCTTCCCATATCCCTCCAGTCACTTGCATTGTTTCTAATGGTGTCATGAGCTTCACTCTAGACGCAGCAGCTGAACTAGGCATCCCTGATGTTCTTTTTTGAACAACCAGTGCATGTGGGTTCATGGGCTATGCTTAATATCGCCGTCTCATTGAGAAGGGTCTAACACCACTCAAAGGTATTAATCAGCTTAAACACGTCTTATATTAGTGAGACGCTCTGTTTATAAAATTGGGCCCATATGTCATCGCAAAAGGTCAACTAGGATCGATATTCAATATTGTACAACATGACCATCATCTCCATTCCATCCATTAAAATTATATATTTTTAATCTATTTTTCTATATAATTTTAAATAACATGAAAGTTTTTACATTTTTAGAATTATAAAATTTAACACGTACTATGTAATTGAACCATTTCCAGATATTGTAGTACCAATATATTTACTTGTATGAATTTTTATCGTAATTTTGATATTGATTATGCAATTTCTGAGTGCAGATAAGAGTTATTTGACAAATGGGCATTTAGATACAATCATAGATTGGATTCCAGGCATGAAAGGCATCCGTTTGAGGGATCTTCCGAGCTTCATTGCAACCACGGACCCTGATGATGTTATGCTAAATTTTCCAATGGTTGAAGCCGAGACAGCTCAAAGAGCTTCTGCTGTTATCTTAAATACTTTTGATGCTTTAGAGCATGAAGTATTAGAAGGACTTTCAACCATTTATCCTTCTATTTGCTCCATTGGTCCCCTACAACTTCTCATAAATCAGATACCCGATAACATTTATAAATTGATTGGATCAAACCTTTGGAAAGAAGAAGCAGGGTGTATCGAATGGCTAGACAAAAGAGAACCAAACTCTATTGTTTATGTGAATTTTGGAAGCATCACTGTCCAAGCAACCAATTAATTGAGTTTGCTTGGGGACTAGTAAATAGCAAGCAAGCATTCTTGTGGATCATGAGGCCTGATCTTGTAAGAGGTGACTCGGCCATTCTTCCACCTGAGTTTTCTGAAGTTACCAAAGAAAGGTGTCTTTTAGCAAATTGGTGTTCTCAAGAAGAAGTTCTGAGTCATCCATTCATTGGTGGGTTCTTAACTCATAGTGGATGGAATTCCACACTTGAAAGCGTGTGTGGAGGAGTGCCAAGGATCTCTTCGCCTTTCTTTCCTGAGCAACAAACCAATTGTCGTTATACTTGCATTGAATGGGGCATAGGCATGAAGATAGAGAGCGATGCAAAGAGAGGTAAAATAGAGAGCCTTGTTAGAGAGCTGATGGTGGGAGAGAAGGGTCAAAAGTTAAAGGAGAAAGCTATTCAGTGGAAGAAATTGGCAGAGGAGGCCATTAGCCCTAATGGGTCATCTTTCGTGAATTTGGACAAAATAATTAATCAAGTGCTTCTTGCGTCGGCTACTAACTAAAGGGGGTGTTTATATTTGATATGCTTGTCGAAGCTTGTTATCGTAACATAGTATTGTGATCCCAGTTCTTTTGTTTTGTTTTTTGTTTTTTCCTTTGCTAAGATCCAGTTCCTTCTATATGTTTTGCAACTACTAGCGGATCTTGGGTTTATCTCCTACGATTGTTCTTGATATCTTGTCCGTTCACTCTATTCTTTTATGGTTTATTTTTTCGGTGTGTTAAGATTAGTGCTCTTAAATCCTATTGTATAATGCTATGTATGATATTAAGTTTGACATTGTATATGACATTATGTATGACTCAATATTGTGTTTAATGAATTTGTTTTATTATTATCTGAAATAATGGTAACATGAATATTCAGACATTATCATTTAGTCCATGAGATGCATAGTATGTGATTTATGTGAAAAATTACAGAAAATATAAATTACAAGTTCTTTGTAAACTCAGAATTATAGTTCATAGTCGATGATAAAATTGGACATTTCATCTGCGAAAACTATAACATATCAACCACGATGATTTGTCTTGATCATAGAAATGGAAACTTCTGGTTGATGTGTTAATATGTTTTAAGAGTTAAGACATATTAAACTGGACCGCTGTGAGATTTATTATTTTCCTAAGGACTATCATATGAATAATAAATCTCACGACTTATATTTGCATGAACTCTTAATCCTGAGAGAATAATGGACCTGATCATGAGGTGTAGGTTGCTTTGATATATCAGGAGTGAGATCTATAGTAATGATCAAAATCTCAGTATGTTAGGCAACCACATTTAGTATTGATGGAACATGTATTCTCAAGATAGAATTCATAGTCTCTTAACGGAGATATAAAGTATTCCCTTGAGATAAGTTTAATGAGTTTGTTATTCAGAGAGTTGAGTCTAACCACTTTAGTAAGACTAAAGTATATATTTATAGAATTGGATTTCATAAATATATAATGATAACATTAAAAGATTAAACCGGGTACTCAAAGATTAAGATGTAGTAATTTATAAAGTGGCAATCTACATTAATGACTTTGTATTACTACGAATATTTTATGAAGGGGTTGCATGTATAATAAAGTCTTGGGATATAATTTATAGATAAGGCCTAGAGTGCAACTATATTTATATAGTAGTATTAAATATAGTTAATAGTAACTTTGGACTTGTCAAGAGTTGACAGAAAAGCCCAAAGCCCATTGAAGCTAGTGTCTTATTGATCCCTTTTAGTCCCACTACAAGCCACACACTTAAGCCCAATTGAAAAGGCTCAAAAGGCCAGCCCAATTAGATAATTGGTTAGATACAAAGGGAAAAACGTACAGAATTTTGTATGTAAGAAAAACAACATTGTAATGGTGTGGAAGTGAGTGTATGTCACTATCTAACCATCCCTTTGTAACCAATTGAGAGTCCACACTTCTTGGGCGTTAGTGAAATTGGAGTGAAGATTAAAAGTATTCCTAAGTGCTTCAATCTTCGGTTTTGAAATTCACCGCTTCAAGGTACGCTATCTTGTTCTCAAATTATGAAATTTACTTAACGCATGTTGTCAATTTCGAACGATGTAGATCTGTTATTTTTTCGTTGCGTTCACATTTATTTCCGTCATGGTGCTAGTCTGTAGACTTGTATTTTTCTTTTCTTTGTTTAAGTCAAGATATGATGTTCATGAAAGTTCAAAACTTTATGTTTGTGGAAGCAATACAATAATTTTTATAACTAAATATTTACAAAATAAAAGTAAAACTACTACTTCTTCAATGCTAACAAAATATAAATAAATAAAAAATGCAAAATTCTTGTCTTTTAATATATACAATTTAAAATAACCATTTTGCAAATTTGTTTTTAATCTAAACAACAATCCATTATTTATCTTGTGGGGGATGAACTTGAGCTCGGGCCAAGTAGATGATATCTTAAAAGATGGATCTGGCCGAAAGATGTGAATATAAGCGAAGAAGCCTGAAGAATAAAAGACAACTCCCAAGAACAAATCTTGTGGAGGTCCAAGGTAACTACTATTAATTACCAAGACTCCCTACTGAGGTAATAAGTAGGGCTATTCCCATAGCAAATACACAAGGAACCACAAGTAACTAATTTTTCTCTAGTCTGAGATGCCACCATCATCACAGAGGCAATCACCTCTACATTAAAGAGATGTTCTCAACCTAATATATTCCACATTAAATGTTGACTAACCAGCCTGAACAGTGAATACACCTCCAAATATCCTATTTTATGATGAAAAAATGGTAGAATTGAGAGGTGATGGGACAAGTAACCTCCAAATCCAGCTGGGAATAGGACAGTTGGAAAGAGTGGGAAAGGGAAATCTATATATATATATATATATATATATATATATATATATAATAATAGGTGAAGTTGAGAGAAATTCAAAATAGAATCCTAAATTAGAGTTCCAATTTTGCACTATATGTCCTAAATTATTTATTCTTAAAGAGTTTTATTTCTTAATTTTAGAATCAAATGTGGGACCACATCATAAATATTCATCCAAATGAGTTATTAAGTACAAAAACCAAATAGTTTAGAATAAATGAATCATTAAAGGTGGAACAAGGGAGAGAAAAGAGGATTCAGAAAAATTGAGAGAAAAGATTTAAGGTGGAACAAGGGAGAGAAAGTTGTAATAGCGGAATAGGACTAAGAGTTTTTATTTTTCAACCCTATCCTTTGTACCTCAGGAAAGCTGTTCTTATATCAATAGAAGCCATTTTGTTCCTTATTATCTTACAATCTATTATTTAGATTTCTTATTGTGGAATTTCTTACATTTTTCCTTTCAAAAATTAATTGTGTAAGTCTTTTTATTTGTCACCACCTGAACAATGGTCGTTTTACCCCCACATATCTTATATTGAATATGCTATAAATTTTTTTAAATGTACAAATCAAATAGTTCTCAAAAAATCAGAGTCTTTTAACGCATCACTTTTCTTTTTTGGAGAAGCCTACTTTTGACAATTTTTATTATTAAAAATGCTCATTGTATTATTAAAAGCTTTTTTTTTTTTTTGGAGAGATTAGTTAGTTACATTAGAACATGGAAAATCTAGTGTACTAACTAGTCTAATATCACTAACGGTATACTAACAAAACAGTCTAAGTCTTGTTAGTCTAGCGAAAGCTTTAAACTTATATGTTAGTTCTTAACAAACCGATGTGGGACTCAAGGTCACTTTTCTTTTGAGAGATTAGTTAGAGCATTCTCATCAAGGATTCTAAAATTTTTAGCATTTAACACTTCAAAAACCTACTTTATTCATTATACCATCCCACTTTAAGATTCATCAAACATCAAACCTTCTATATTTTTTACCATTTCATTTAAATAATATAAACCACTCATTAAAATAATAATAAAACAACTGCACCAAAATCTATAACAACCAGCCAACACCCTCCTCCACCACCCCTACCACTGCTCTACTTGCCATAACCACCATTGTAGCAACCACAACCCACCACAGCCACCATCACCACAAGTCACAGCACCACCGTCGCAACCACAAAACAATTCTGAAGGTGAAAAGCACAATAGATAGAACAAAAGCACTATATATTTTCCTTTCCTCCATTTTCTCGGCAAGTAAACAGAGATTCAAGGAAACTCTGAATGTGAAAAAGAACAAAAATTGAACTAAACCCATTATAATTGAACCCAAAAATCAATACATTAATATCTCAATTTCCAATTTTGATTTTTCTTTCCCTCCATTTTCTGGGAAACCAAACAAAGAGTAGTATTAACGAAAAAACAGAGTATGAAAGAAGAAACAATAGACGAACCAGCGCCATTGGATCCAACAAGGAGGCAGCGATCACCGGAGTGAAGAGAGATAGAAATCTTTGATTAAAGGAGTGGATCCCGGCAGAGGATGACTAATGAACAATCAGACCCACGCTCTGACCCATGAACAATCAGACCCACGCTTCGATCCACGCTCATGACTCCTTCGATCCACACTCCAACCCACGACTCCCACGCAGACCCACGAAAAGAGAACAAAGAACAGAGAACAGAGGGAGAGAAGAGAGAACAGAGGGAGACCATCAGACCACATCGGACCCATGACTATCGGACCACCATTGTCGAACCAGAACCATCATCGGACCAGAACCATTGCCGAATCACATCCATCGGGAGAGAGAAGAGAGAAGGGAGAGGAAAGAGAGAGAGAACTGAAAACGGAGAGAGAGTTGTGAGAAACTGAGAATAAAAAACTATTTTTTTTTTACAATTCATGCTACAGTGGGCTTGTATTAATACAAGCCCACTGTAGCAGTAGGCCAAAATTTTACAATTTAAAACCTTTGATGGAGGTGCTTTTTTGGGGCTCAACTGCTTAAAAAATAGGATTTTTAGCATTTAGAAGCCTTAATAAGAATGCTCTCGGTTAGGTTCTTTTATTTAGAGGACAATCTGGATCATGCGCATGCCTCCATCAAATTTTCAACTTATACGGATTAATTGACCTTTTAGGATGACAAATATCAAATATTTGTTATTAAAAAACATTTTAATTTAGAAAGAAAATGAAGTCTTAGTTTTAGCGTGGCAGGGGGACCATGCCCACTTGGTCACTTTCTCCCCAAATGGACCCGTCTCTGCCACAAGTTGTCATTTTGATTGAAGTTTTGACCATGGAGATATGGTCGGTCAAATATCTGACTGAACTAGTAAACATCCAAATTATTTATTTATTTATTAATGCAAGTCATACCTACAAAATAGGCCTGCGGGACTTAACGAACAAGTTGAGGGTACCTCCAAAATGATATACTAGCGATGAACATGAACTTGTTGAATATTAGCTCTAATAACATGTTAAATGGAGAATATTATCAAACACAATGTGTTATACCATGTTCTGTATGCTAGAGTGGATGCGGAAGAGGAAGCATAGAACAGAAACATCAAGAACACGAGAGTTACGTGGTTCAGCCTTGACGGCCTACATCCACGGAGGAATCCCTTAAGGGCTACATCTTTATTGTGTAGGAGTGTAGTACAATGACCTATGTTACAATGAACCCTAACATGAGTATATATAGGCGACTAAACCCCAGACTACTAGTACAAGTACGAATGGGCATGGGCCTATTACATTGGGAAAATATATGTTTAATATATATATCTCTAACACCCTCCCTCAAACTCAAGGCGAAAGCTTGATGAAGGCTTGAGGTTGGATAAGCATGAGAAGATCACTTGGAGATGCCTTGAAGAATGCCTTTAAAGAAACCACAATGAAGAATGTGCCAATTCACCAATTTTGGAGTTTCAAATGAAGAAACAGAGTCCAAAATTGGAATCTACGCGAAAAACTGAGCAAGACAGGCCCTTTCGGAAATTTTGACTTTTGGTCAAAGGTCAACGCAAAAAGTCAAAGTCAACTGGTCCGGGTCAAAGTCAACGAATACTGGTCCGGGTCGGTTCCGGGTTTCCGGGTCGGGTCACGGATCGGGCAGAAGAGCCGCTGACGTCATCCTATGACGTGTCGCTGACGTGGAGTAGGGCTGATGTGGCAACGGCTTGCGTGGCGCTGACGTGTAACATGACGTCATCAGATGACGTCATGATATCATCAGGAGAGTTCTTCGACGCGTGGATGGCACGTGATAAGTCCACCGGCGCGTGGATTAGATGCCAGAAATTCCACCGGCGCGTGATGGCGCGTGTTTTGTCAGATTATGGCCGGAATTTCATGGTTTGTAGCTCAGTGAACGAGAAGGCCGTCAGGGCGGCGCGTGTACCAAGAAAACGATCTAAAATTCATGAATCTGAGGCAGCGCGTGGGAGAGTGTCGAAGACAATTGAGGCGCGTGGAGGCGCGTGGCAGGGCTTCTGGTGACCGGATTTTTGGGTTTTCCACACGGTAGGCCGTGGAGCGTGGTTGTGTAGTTGGTTTCGTCAGGCGAAGTCTTGATTTGCACAAATCTGAAAGTTAAGTCACAGTTCGCTTGTTTGGGGATTTTAACACAACACAGAGCCAAGGCGGCTGCGTGATGCCGTGGAGTCTAGACCCCACAGGCAAGCATGTGGGACTTTAGATGATGATGTGCACGTGATGATCTTCTTTGCTGTGTAGAGATGTTTGTTTGATGCCAAGAACGAAGTTTGGCTCTGATACCATGTTGAATATTAGCTCTGATAACATGTTAAATGGAGAATATTATCAAACACAATGTGTTATACCATGTTGTGTATGCTAGAGTGGATGCGGAAGAGGAAGTATAGAATAGAAACATCAAGAACACGAGAGTTACGTGGTTCAGCCTTGACGGCCTACATCCACGGAGGAATCCCTTAAGGGCTACATCTTTATTGTGTAGGAGTGTAGTACAATGATCTGTGTTACAATGAACCCTAACATGAGTATATATAGGCGACTAAACCCTAGACTACTAGTACAAGTAGGAATGGGCATGGGCCTATTACATTGGGCTAATATATGTTTAATATATATATCTCTAACAACTCATCCACTTTCTGCAACTCGGAGTTATGACCTTATCAAATAGGACAAGAAGAGGCGAGACCTTTTATTAATTTACATGTGAATTTTGCTGTGTTCTGAGCCCTTCGGACGGGCTCTTACACTGCACAAAAACCGAAACTTTAATGCTGTTGAAGTAGAGTTAAATGCTAAATCTATTATTGATGTGTTGCCCTCTCTAGATTCGTTTCAGACAGTACTTCTTTCGAGAAGTAAATAGAATTGCTGACAAGCTAGCCAAGATGAGAGCAGTCCAATAGAGTCATTTTAATATTTTTAGATGTCCGCCTGTGGACCTTTCTAGTATCGTTATTGATGAGTTTAACGGTCTGTACTTGAACGGGATGTGCCTTAGACTATGATTTGTTCCTTAAGTTTCTTCGTAATGAAATCCTCTTTTTAGCTGTGTTCTCAAAAGATGTAACATGGCATCACTGAGTTTTCGCTGGAAGACACATCAGCTTGTGATGCATAGTGCTATATAACATAATTATATATAAGTGATAAAGCTTCCTATTTACACCAATAGAATTCATATAGTGATTTTATTCCAAAAACTAATAACAATAATAAAAATCGTAAATGTTTGTGTGCACTCGTGCATTTTTTTTTTTTTTAATTTGATAAATGGACAATTATAGAAGTGTAGTAGGAATTTTTACTTAGAGGACTGAATTACATATTCATATGTTTATCATGATTCATAAATGTATTATATACAAAATGATTAAATTTAAAATATAATAATATATCTAAACTCAAATGAGTGTACACAATTTTTCTAATTTGCTATAAAAATGTACCAAAATTAAAATTAAAAAAAAAAAAAAAAAAAAAACTTGGCATCTCCTATAAAAGTTTTGCACAACGTTGATCCTTCATTAAATAAATTTATTCATTATGAATTCTATAGGGAAATTCTTAACAATTTCTTTTTCAATTCTTTTTTTTATTTAAAAAAGAATAAATCTTATGTCTATGGCAGCCTAAATTCTCTTCTAAAAACAAATTAATGTTAGCATAGCTTATCAAACAACTAGATCCAAATAGTAAAAGAAAAATCAGCTAGAGAAAAAGATCAAATTTGTGGGGGAAAAAACCTCGTAAGTTTGAACAGTGCACTATGTACATTGCACTTTAACAATTGAATACACAAAAAACACAATACAATCTTGTATATTTATAAAATATAATAAGAAAGGACACAAGCCAGCTAGGCATATATTTTAGGTTTTGGTAAAAGGCTATGTTTTATTTAAGTGGGGTCTATTAATTTGAAAAACCAACGATGGGGTGGACTGACAGTACATTATAGATTTCAAAGGAAATAAAATATAAACCATGGACTTGGGCTTAAATTTTTTGGGGGGCCAATAATTCAAAGGATTTCAATAGTTTTGGGCGGGCCATGGCCCCCCAATGCTATAGGTGGCTCCACCCCTTAAATGGTTATAATGGGGAGTGGAGATAAACTCTAGATATGTTTTTTTTTTTTTTTTTTTTTTTTTTTTTGACTAAACTCTAGATATGTTTTCATTAAAAATATCAAGAAGTATTAATTAGTGAAGTTAAAAGATTCTTAGAGTGCTATTATTTCTAAGGAATAAGTTTATGGATATCCTAAGACATTATGATTATTTATAGAAATTTTTATGAGAAAATAAAAAAGTAATTAATATAATTTTTGGTAATTATTATGTTAAATGTATGATAAAAAGTTATTGTGAGGACATTTTTTGACTAGACCAAGTGTTGCACCTATAATCATTTTTGGCTTAGAATCCCACATTGGAAAGACCTCTTCCCTCTTTCCACCTTATAAGGGATGACCAATGGCTTAAGAGTACCACTAGCTAAATTATTAATTTTTTCAAATAATCTAACAAATTTCTAAAAAAAAAAGCTAAAAATTAGATTATTTGCTAAAAAAACTTAGTCAAAAAAGCAAAAAGCATATAAGAAAATGCCAAACCCGGTAAGCCAACGGACCTAAGAAATTGAATTATTACATGTATTGAAATACTTACCGTGTCATGTGGATGAGAACTCATAGAACCAAATCTCATATACTATTTCATCTTCTGATTTCTTTTTTCTGACTTTTTATTTCTTTTCTTTTATTGTGTAAAGTTATACACCTTTTATTCTTCAACGTCAAAAACTACTTGTAATTCTCAACTCATTGTTAATGTATTAAAGTTTTTTTTTTAAATGCCTTAAAGTTATTTTTTTATTTATTTTTTGAGTCCAAAGTTATAGTCTTTATAATGTATTAAAAATCCTTTGAAATTTATGCTAGACATATTATATCAGCTAAAATGGTTAAACAAAACAATGAACTTTTGGATGAAAAGCCATCAATCTCGCTCGGTCAGTTGTACATTATTCCTTGATATGTAGTATATATATACTTATATATATATATATATATATACTTATAAGTGAATAATACTCCCCTTTTATCAATAATAATAATAATAATATATAATTTATATTCTATTTTTTCTTTAAAATTGTGATGGGGATGGTGATAGATCTAGAGCACGCATGCTTTTTCAACAAAAGGTATTTATTATTGAATCGTGTCAAATGATTGGTAAGGATAAAAGTTCCTCAGCCTACTATGTTGTTTGTAGAGTGATTAATTGTATTTGTACTTATTGTTCTAGTTTATATGGAAAGTACAAAACCAATATTTTCAATTATGAAATTTGTTAAATATACTTTTACTTATTTCTATATAAAATTAAAAAATATATAAAAATAAATCTAACAATCATATTCATTAATTACCATAGTGTTTTTGTGTGTTAAGGACATAATTTTATTTACTTGACATATCCTTTGACAATATGCACTTTACTTGTATTTGGGTAAATCTAAGAATTGCTTAAAAAAAAGTGCAATCTACAAGTCTCAATACCTTCTCGACAGAAGCTCGATTTGTCGAGATTCATTAAAACTCGACACATGTTTCGATCTATCAAGCTTACAAAATTTAGATTATAGCCAATAATGTTTTTATTCTAAAAGGCTCTTTGTTCGTGGGTTTGTATAATCCTTGTTGGACTAGAAAAGCCCAAGGTTTGTGTAAACTTATTTATAGGAGAGCCCATTAAGCTCCTATTTAAAGGAGGTGAAAAAGAAAAAGAAAAACCTAACCCTAGAGAGCTTCATAAGGTTTTCTTTTTGAAACCCTAGCCTTCTCCTTCAGAAAAAAGAGTTCTTACTGTATTTCTTGTACGTCTTTGAGTCATGTAACCAAGCAAAGTCTCTTGCACCAACATTGAAGATCTTATTGGTGTTTCTATATGAAGTTGCTGTAAATCAACTACAACAGTCAAAGGGTTGCTGTGGAGTTAGTCACGTACTTGGATTCGTGCAAAGGAGTAAGCCACATATTGGAATACGCGCAATTGGTTAGTCACGTACTGGGAGCCATGCATTACAATGAGAGATTGTTACTACAAAACAAGTCCAATTGAGTATTGGGGTAAGAATTCAACTATAGGTTGGTATAAGATACTAAGATTCCTTTACTTGTAACCGCTTGTTATGATAATAGTGAATTCTCGAGAGTGATGACCTTAAAATCACCTGATAGAGTTTTTGCCATGTAAGTTTTCCCCATTCGTAAACAAATCACCGTGTCAATTTATTTTCCGCTACATACTTACTTTAATTGGTAATTTGTTTGTGTTACCACACGTTTGCATGTTAATTTGATTAATTAATAAATTTGGCTAATTAATCAATTAATTCATCACAAGGAATCAATACGTTTTTGGCCTATCCTTGTGAAATTTTGTTATAAAATTTATAGTAATTTTAATACTTTTCTTTATCAAAACAGACAAACTACGGCCCTGTGTTTCATGCATTAAAAGTAAACTATTTATACATCAATTATATATGTCCAATCTGTAAATTTTGTAGGTCCAACCACGACAAAAAAAAAAAAAGATTCAGCCTAAAACCGTGGAAAGACTATAATAACGTAACTAAACATTAAGTGCTCGTTTGGTTGGCAAGTTTACGTTTGACGTCTGCGTTTTTCTCAGCCTTTTTTTTTTTTTTTTACATGTTTCCAGCTCTTTTTTACTATAGCAGCACTATAGTAGCTACTGTTCAATAAACAGTAGTCGCAATAGTTGACTTTTCAGCACAAATTTTACTGTTCATGGACCCACAAATTTCACCTTTCAACAACTTTTTCATTAAAAATGGGTCCCACAATACTATTCACACATTTAAAAATTATTTTACTATAATGTTTTTTAGTTTTCAGTTTTCAGTTCTCAGAATGGCCATAGTGGTTAGTCTACAGCAAATGTAGATTTACCAATCCAAGAAAGCTTTTTTTTTTTTTTTTAATATACAATCTAAGAAAGGGTTAGAGATTATAAACAAACAAATATTCCATATGCCTCTGTAGCGCCAAATCCAATTTTTGTTGTCTATTATTATTATTATTATTATCTTTCTATTTTGAAAAAAATGGGGGGGGGGGGGGGGAGGGGACAATGATAGAGCATGTCTTAGGAAAACGATGGTGTTAGGACATATGTGTTTCACTTGTTAAGAACATATGTCATCATTTTATGTAATTGGCTAATTCTTTGACAATACGCATTTTACTTGTAATTTGATAGATCTAGGTGTTCTTAATACTTCAAGAAACTGTGTTTCAAAATCAAGTGTTGAAGTCATTAAGTATGTCCAAGAAACAAGATGAGAAGTGCAAGTTTACTAAATCTTGACAGCTAGCATGTGTCAAAGTTTAAGAAGCTGTTCAGCTTGTGTGCTCGACACTTGCTCGACACCTTCCATCTGTCGAGGTTTAAGAAAGAAACAGAAATTCTGATCTGTTTTCTTGGAATCCATGAATGTGTCTTTAGACGTTTTTTTCTCCTAACCCTAGACATATAAAAGGATTGTTTTAAGGGCCGTCAAAGAGTACAAAAGTTGCACAAGCTTTAAGAAAAGTTTGCTCAAGGAAATTGTGACCGGAGACAAAGTTTTGCCCTAGTTCATCATTTTTTATGAAGTTGCTGTGTATGTGCACTATAGGGTTTTATGACCAAGCATCTTCTTAATCTTCATCGTGGATGAACCAAATAACTTTACTGCCAACAATCTTCTCTAGTTGGTGATTGAAGTCGCATACTAAGATCAACGCAATTGGTTAGTCACGTACTTGGGAGCCGTGCATCAAAAGGAGAAATTATAACTACAAAACAAATCCAATTGAGTATTGAGGTAAGGGTTCAACTATAAGTTGGTATAAAATACTAGGATTCCTTACCTTTTAACCGCTTGTTGAGATAATAGTGGAATTTCGGATATAGCGACCTGAAAATCACCCAATGGGGTTTTTGCCGTATAGGTTTTCTCCATTCGTAAACAAATCACCGTGTCAAATTTATTTTCCACTACACTTAGATTAATTGGTGATTTGTTTATATTACCACGTGCTTTGCATGTTAATTGGATTAATTAATTAAACTTGACTAATTAATTAATTTAATCACAAGGGGTCAATACGTTTTTGGCCTATCAGATGGGAATTAGGTAGTCACTGGTTAGCAACAAATTGACCAATCTGAGCTACATTTGATGCTTTCAAATGCAACATTTTATACATACATCAAGCTAGTGGCGGAGTCACATTAGGATTGAAGGGGCCTTGGCTCCCCCCAAAAAATTTCAAATATGTATACTTAAATATATGAGTCATACAAAAATTTAAAAAAAAAATAAAAATTCTTCAGTATGCAAGTTGTCCCCCCCCCCCCCCTCTCCCAAAATTCCATTAAAATATTGATATGTTTATAAAAATTGGATTAACTAAATCCCTAAAAAAGAAATTGACTCAATAGAAATGGTTCTTTAAGTTTTTGCTTGTTCCTCATTTTAAGAATTAAAAAAAAAAAAAAAAAAAAGTGAGTAAAAAAAATTCCCTTGGTTAGAGCAACCGCATTAGTTCTTCTAAAATATTCCGTCTATTTTATAATATTAAAAAAAAAAACTACTTTTTCTATTTTATACCATCACTTTTACAAAACACCCATATTAGTCTATCTATTATATACTATATTTTATATAAATAATATTTTTATATTCATTTTTAAGATTATTTTATCTTTGTCGTTTCTTTTTCTTATTCTTTCTCTTCTTTCTTTTTCCTTATCTCTCTCCCATTTTCTCTTTCTTTTTCTTCCTCTTCTTTCTTCTTCTTTCTCTCACGGTCAAATCAACACTCCATCACAAGCACCACAACCATCAAAACACACAAGCACTGCCGATCTCCGTCGACCCACAAGCACTTATCTACACTGCCAGCACCAATCCACATCATCGATCCACACGCAACAGCAACGATGACGACGATGATGAAATCACCTCTCCAATCCATGATCCACTAATCCACAATCACCGATCAATGATCCATGAGCAATGATCCACAATCATAGCACTACAAGTATCATTCCAGTCAACCCATAGCCACAAGTTCACAAAAATGCTCTCTCTGTCTCTATCTTTGTTGGTTTGTCCATGTGTGGTTGTGGGTGTGTTTGATTTTTGATTGATTTTGTGGTGTGATCGTGTATAGGTTTGTTTAATTTTTGGTTGATCTTGTGGTGTGTTCGAGTTATGGTTGGTGGTGCTGGGTTGCGGTGGTGGTGTTTGGCAGTGCTGAGTTACGGTGATGTGGGTGGTGGTGTTGGGTTTGTGTCGTTGGCAATGGGAGATTATCAATTGCAGGGATTATGAGTTGAAGAGAGAGAGAATCAGGGAAAGAGAGAATGTGAGGGGAGAGAAATAATATTAAAATAATGTATAGAAGAGCTACAATAAGTCAGTAATCGTGCATATATGCACAATTACTATAACATTTGTGCATTTATGCACAATTTTAAACCCACTGGTGTGGTTTTTTTTTTTTTTTTTTTGGTCAAAATGTATAAAATGAACTACTTTTTGTATTTTGCAAAATTTTGCAACCACTACTCTGATGTGGTTGCTCTTACTAGAGGTTGGTGGCTGGGAAGTGGTGGCAACAAAGTGCACTCCTCTTCTTTAAAAAAATTACAAAACAGCAACTCTACTAGCAGATAAATCGGCATTTGATTTTGGATAAATCGGCATAAATGAACTAAGTCCTTTTGATGAATCTTCTCCTATTCTTCTATCTATATATTCTTTGTTTTCCAATTCTCTTGTTTTTTTATGTCATGTTGTCTGGTATAGGTTTTGACACGTACGGTTAAATATGGTTGACTTACAATAGATGTGTTGTTTTAATATTTTTTTTAATAATTTTATGACTGATGAACAGAAACATTTATTGGAACTATAAAACTAATTTTAGAGATAGAGATTAAATTTAATTTGTTATCTTACTACAAATTGTGCAAATACATGATAGAATGTTACAATATTTTTCCAACAATAGAGGGGTTAGGCTATTAGCAATCAAAATAAAATAAAATAAAATATTATATCCAAATCCACCCCCACTAAAAATAAACATATTTTGAAAATATTGTAGTTTTTATTGTGTTTCTAGATTTTCTTTTTAAATGTGTTACATTCACAATATTTTTATAACATATTCACAACAAATCATAGCTAGTTAGTTGTTATTGGTTTTAATTTAAACCTATCCCTAAGATTTCCTTTTACCCTACCAATAACAACTCTTAACACCTTGCCACTTAGGATTCGTTGTCAAACTATTGAGAACATAGTATTTCTCTTTTCTTTTTGACTAGTTAATAAAAGGATGATACTAGGGATATTAGGATTTTGTATATCCTGTACCCGGCATATATGCCGGGTACAAGATATAACACCTCGGGATATTACACCATAAAATTTACAAATTAATGAATCAGCAATCACAAAATATAATTCAAATATCTATTTATTAGCTACTAATTTATAAAATATACTATTTGTATACAAATATTATAAAATATACTATTTGTATACAAATATTATAAAATATACTATTTGTATAGTTTAAGTGTTGTAACCAAATTCTCAGCAAAAAAAAAAAAAAAAGAGGAAAAATTTTTTTGTAACTCAATTGACTAAAAGGGTTCAAATCTAATGTTTAAATCTTGGTGCTTTTAAAATATACGTACAAAATCAAGTAGTTATCAAAAAATCAGAGTCTTTTAATGCATCACTTTTCTTTGTTGGTGAAGTCTAGTTTTGACAATATTTATTATTAAAAATGCTCATCATTTTTTTTTTTTTTGAAAAGCTAAAATGGGGGTCTTTATGGTCATATTACTCCCTCGAGTAGGGAGCCAATGGCCTCGGTCAGGGAGTCCGTAGTCGGTACCCATTCTATACCCTGTGTGTAGGAGTCACCTCACATTTTGTGAGAATACCTCACCACTAAGTTTACCCACCAACAAAAGTCTACGGGCAGCGGGACTCGAATCTAGGTGTGTTGCACGAAGCATCCGAACCTTACCCACTCAGCCAAGCCCTCGTTGGCAAAATGCTCATCATATTGTTAAAGTAGAAAACTAGAAGTAAGAATAGTAATAATAAGTACAATTATTCTATAAACAAGTTATTAGGTTGTTGATTTTCTTAATTCTTACTAACCATATATTATAATTTTTAAAAAATTACGAGAAATAAAAAAATATGTGTGAGGATTTACTATCATTGATGTGTTCTCACTTAAAAGTCTTTAGTCTTTTATTTCTCTACTAGTGCATAATCTCGCGTATATGCACGAGCACATTTAAAAATAATCACAATTACACACATATATGAGTTCAAATTATATTTGGTATCAGAGTTACAATTTACACATCTTTTAAGCCATGAATATTTGAAATTTAAAATAGTTAATATGTGTGTGTGTGTGCGCACGCGCGTGCGAGACTTAGAATCTAATTGGATTTGAACTCTTTGATATTTGCACATAATAATTCACTTGTCACAAAAATTAAAAAATTAGAATGGACACATGACGAAATTTGAACTTTAATTGAAATCCAATTTAAAATCTAATTGGATTTAGACTTTTTGATTTTTGCACCTAATAATTTACTTGACACGAAGTTTTAAAAAATAGATGAGATATATGGTGCAAAATTGGACTCAAATTTAGAATCTAATTAAACTTTCTCTAAGCTTTGACTATATATATAGATTTGCCTTTAATTTAGATATTTTTTAACATATACTAAAGGATCAAAAAAAAAAAAAAGATTTGGTCTGAAGTTCTTTTATTTATAAGGATCTGGATCATGCGTCCATCAAATTTTCAACTTATTTGGATCAATTGACTTTTTAGGATAACAAATATTAAATATATGTTATAAAAAAGACATTTTAATTTCGAAAGAAAAGTAAGTTTTGGTTTTAGCGTTGGGGCAGGGCCGCAGGGGGACCATGCCCCCTTGGTCTCTGCCGCAAGTTGTCTTTTTTTTTTTTTTTTTTTTTTGGGTTGATGGGAACATAGATAATGCTTGACTTTTGATAATGGAAGACAAGTCAAATATCTGACTAAACTAGTAAACTACCAATTAGTCAATTACCAAATTACTTATTTAATGTAAGTCTTTTTCTTTTTCTTTTTCTTGGTAGAAAGGAAATTCATTAACGAAAAGAACTAAAGAGAACAAGACAGATCAGAAATGTATATGCTATGGTACATACCAGTTCTATCAAAGCTTAACAAATCCAACAGACCCATAGGCCGGTCATGATATAAAACAAAAGTTCTATCCTGATGAGATCCTAACCGAGCTAAAAAAATCGGCACAAGTATTGGCCTCACGAAAACCATGTCTGATTTGGACTTGGCCAATTTGAGATATCAATGATTTGCAGTCATCAAGGAGAGGCAATGCACAAATTTTAGCACTAGAAGAATTAGAGAGAAGCTAAACAATGGCCTTCGCATCAAGCTAGACATCCATGGCACTCAACTGCATTTCATTACAAAGATTGAGACCATCTCTAAGCCCCCAAAGTTCAGCCATGAAGCTGTTGAAGCATCCAATACTCCTAGAAAAGCCACCCAATCATTCCCCGTACTCGTTTCTAATAAGGCCACCACACCCAACCCGACCTAGATTTTCTATAGCTGCTCCATCAATATTTAGGCATGCCTACCCGACTTGAGGTCTCTCCCACCTAACTTACACCAATCTCCTTTTGCCCAATTTCTTGGCATTTAAACCACAATGTTGAAATTCCAAAGCACAGAAAAAAGCCTCCTTGTGGACATATGGTTGAGCATGCAGGTTCCTAAAAATAGTTGCATTTCTGTGCTTCCACAACAGCCAAATGGTGAGAGGGAAAATGATTCTCCAAGGTCGTTGCACTCCTAACCTGCAAATGTTATTCTTACAGTTGTTTTCCAGCCATTCAACCAGATTTCCCTAATAGAAATTGCTATTTGGGCTGACTCCCAAACTTTCCCAAGTCTGTCTTGAGGTCGCACAATCCCTTAGCCTATGGAGAATTGTTTCAAGCTCATTTTGACACAAAGGTCAGGTATCAGTTTCACTAATGCATCTTTTAACAAGGCATTTTCCCACGCCAATGGCGTTGTGTAAGCATTGCCAAATAAAGGCTTTAACTCGATGAATGGTATCCAATTTCCAAACCCACTTCCCATTAAAGGAACCTACATCCAAATCACTCCCCATAGCTAAAGCATAAGCATGCTTAAGATCAAAGTCCCCCGATTAGCTCCCGACCAAATCAGCCTATCCTCCCACTGAACTATTCTCACCGAATAGGGAATAGAGCTAATCTCCATTAGGATATTATTAGGAAAATGAAAAGAAAGCAAAGACCAATCCCAACCATGCAACCCAAAAACATCTTTCACCTTCAAAGAATCATCCTCACAAGCAAGAGGGCCTTGTATGAGAGATCTCAAACTACCATTGGGCATCCAATTATCTTACCAAAGATTCAAATTACTACTTCTCCCCGGTATCAATCGAATTCCCTTGTTAAACACCTCACCCGATCTTCATAGCTTTCCAAGTCCTAGAGCAAGGAAGTTTATCACCATTTCTCGCATTTAGTCTTCGATAAGAGCAATATTTACTATTAAGGACTCTCACCCATAATGCATCTTTCTCCATCCTAAATCTCCAATTTAACTTAACTAAAAGAGCTTGATTCCTACCCTTGGCTGCCTGAATCCCTAAACCCCCTTCCTCTTTAGGCTTAGTAACTTTATGCCAACCTACCCGATGAACTTTCTTAGCATCATCCATTGATCCCCACAAAAAGTTTCGATTGACCCTATCAATGTTGTCAAGCAACTTTTTTGGAAGAGCCGTACATTGCATAATGTAAGTAGGGATGGTAGAAGTGGAAGCTTGAATGAGAACAACCCTACCCGCCAAAGACAAGAGGTTGGCTTTCCAACTAGCCAACTTTTGCTTAACTCTCTCCAACACAAAGTTTAGGTCCTCATTAGTGGTCCTACGGTGATTTATGGGAAAAGATATTTTCCTAGGTTTGGTGTTGAACGAAAACCTAGAATATCACACAAGGACTCCCTAGTATCCACATCAACATTCGGGGAGAAGAAGACTCTTGATTCACTCTCACTAATGGATTGCCAGGACCTAGCACAAAAATCATCAAGAACATCCCAAATTGTTGAGCAATTAACATGGTCCACCTTTGCAAATAGGACCAAATCATTCGCAAAGAATAGATGAGAAAAGGCAACCCCATTGTTGGAGCTCTTAATAGGAATCCAACCTTTGTTTTTGCATTTCTCCTTGATGAAGTAACCAAGGGCTTCCATGCAAAGAATGAATAAGTAGGGCAAGAATGGGTCACCTTGCCAAATTCCTCTTGAGGGAAGAATAGGCTCCATGTTACCTCCATTAAACAAAATGGAGGTGGAAACTAAGGAAACACAACTCATTATAAGGCTAATCACATTTTGGGGGAGATTGGCATTAATGAGAACTTCTCTGATGAAACTCCACTCAATTTTATCATAAGCCTTTTCGAGATCCACTTTGATAGCCATATACCCTACTCGACCTTTCTTGTTACTTATAGTATGGATAATCTCTTGCACCACAATGGTGTTATCAACACTTCTTCTTCCTAGCACAAAAGCAGACTGAAGAGGAGACATAAGTTTATCAAGATGAGGTCTAATCCTGGCTATAAGAATCTTGTGACAATCTTGTACACTATATTACAAAGACTAATTGGGCGATAATTTCCCAAGCTTTCAGGACCTGCCATTTTTGGAATCAAAACCACATTTGTTTGATTAAGGTATTCAGGGATCTTACAATCCATAAAGGCTTTCCTCACTTCAACCTTCACTGAATCCCCCACAATGAGCCAAAATTTTTGAAAGAAACCCGCATGGAGGCCATCCAGACCCAAAGCTTTGAAGGCTTTCAATGCCCAAAGATCATCTTTAATTTCTGCATCCATTACCATACCACTCATAATGGATCTATCCTCATCCGATAGGCCAGCTAGCCACAAGGAAGGCCGAATGGAATTAAGAGGAGCAACGTCAAGGCTAGTTGTGAATAACCTCTCAAACCCCCTTTTAATGTGATTCATAGCCCCTACTTCACTTTGAATCCACTCACCCATATCATTCTTGATGCAAGAGATTTTGTTGCGCCTTCTCCTAACAACAGTAGACATATGGTGAAAGGTCGTATTACAATCACCCTCAATCAGTCGGTTAATACGAGATTTCTGCACCCACAACTCCTCTTCTTGGTCCAAGAGGGTATTAAGATCTTTGTGCAAAACTTTCTCCAACTCAAGTAGAGAATGCGAAGGGTGAGAAGCTATGGCTTTTTGGATGCCGTTAAGACAAGCCATGACCCTTTTCTTTTTCCCAAAATATATTACCAAAATGATCCTTATTCCAATCCGAGGCTTTTCTAGAAAAATTTTCAATAGATTCCCGGAGAGGTCTAGTCCAACCCCAAGCCTCCATGACAATTCCCGAAAAAGATACATGCAATAGCCAAAAACTTTGGAATTTAAAGGGTCTAGATAGAAACACGCTATTGGATGGATTAGTCTCAAAAAGCACCAGGCAATGGTCTGACACACGTCTAGTGAGGTGAGTAACTCTAGCATCCAGGTGTAAGGCATACTAGCTAGGATTGGCGAAGAAACGGTCAATTCTTTTTTGGACGAGATCACAAATATTCCTTCTATTTGTCCAAGTGAACCGAGACCCAACAAATCCCATATCAACCATAGAACAGTGGTCAAGGCATTCTTTGAAGAGAAAGGAGCTATGGATCTTTGACAATGTAGACAGAGAAAGTGCGAACCCAAAGATAGAAACTGAAGAAACATTGAATACTAGCATTAATTATGACTCATTACTCTGTTAAGTGTATTTTAAATGGCATGACTGATTTTAGGCCATAGATTGATTTTAAATCAATCCCAGCCCTTTACTAGACAATTTCTATTTGATAGTGTGATATGGAGAGGATCCGGATGCAACAAGGAATTTGAGGCGTAATTGACCGTCGCTTTTAGCCGTAGTTTAAGTATATAAAAATAAATAAATAAATAAATAAAACACACGTGGGCCTGTGCGTATGATTTATTTGACTGCCAATTCAGTATTAACGATGGCTGTGGACAAATCTCTTACCTCTTTTGGCTCTATAAATAAAGCCAATTCTCTTGCACAAAAAACTTATCCTTCTCACTTACCTCTTTTGGCTCTATAAATAAAGCCAATTCTCTTCCACAAAAAGCTTATCCTTCTCATTTTCAATTCGGCTTACTTGATCAGGCCTTAGAAAGAGAGACAAGGAAAATGGGTTCCCTAGCTTTTACAGAGAAACCCCATGCAGTTTGTGTCCCCTACCCAGCTCAAGGCCACATAAACCCCATGCTAAAGCTAGCAAAAATCCTTCACTACAGAGGCTTTCATATCACCTTTGTAAACACAGAGTACAACCATAAGCGCCTGTTAAAATCCAGAGGTCCCGACTTTCTCAATGCCCTTCCCTCCTTTCAGTTCAGAACCATTCCTGATGGTCTTCCTGATCAGTCTGATATTGATGCCACCCAAGACGTACCATCCCTATGTGCCTCCACACAAAAAAATTGCTTAGCTCCTTTCAGAAACCTTCTTTTGAAACTGAATGATACCTCTTCATCCCATGTCCCTCCAGTCACTTGCATTGTTTCTGATGGTGTCATGAGCTTCACTCTAGACGCAGCAGCTGAACTGGGCATCCCTGATGTTCTTTTCTGGACAACCAGTGCATGTGGGTTCATGGGCTACGCTCAATATCGCCGTCTCATTGAGAAGGGTCTAACACCACTCAAAGGTATTAATCAAATTTAAAAAGTCTTATATTAGTGAGACGCTCTGTTTATAAAACTGGGACCATAAGTCATCCCAAAAGGTCACCTAGGATCGATATTCAATATTGGACAACATGACCATCATCTCCATTTCATCCATTAAAATTATATATTTTAAATCTATTTTTCTGTAAAATTTTAAATAGCATGAAATTTTGTACATTTTTAGATTTATAAAATTTAACACAAACCATGTAATTGATCTGTTTCTAGATATTGCAGTACCAATATATTTACTTGTATGAATTTTTATCGTAATTTTGATATTGATTATGCAATTTCCATGTGCAGATGAGAGTTATTTGACAAATGGGCATTTAGATACAATCATAGATTGGATTCCAGGCATGAAAGGCATCCGTTTGAGGGATCTTCCGAGCTTCATTGCAACCACGGACCTAGATGATGTTATGCTAAATTTTCCAATGGTTGAAGCCGAGAGAGCTCAAAGAGCTTCTGCTGTTATCTTAAATACTTTTGATGCTTTAGAGCATGAAGTATTAGAAGGACTTTCAACCATGTATCCTTCTATTTGCTCCATTGGTCCTCTACATCTTCTCGTAAATCAGATCCCTCGTAACAATTATAAATTGATTGGATCAAACCTTTGGAAAGAAGAAGAAAGTTGTATCGAATGGCTAGACAAAAGAGAACCAAACTCTGTTGTTTACGTGAATTTTGGAAGCATCACTGTCATGACAAGCATTCAATTAATTGAGTTTGCTTGGGGACTAGCAAATAGCAAGCAAGCATTCTTGTGGATCATAAGGCCTGATCTTGTAAGAGGTGACTCGGCTGTTCTTCCTCCTGAGTTTTTAGAAGAGACGAAAGAAAGGGGTCTCCTAGCAAATTGGTGTTCTCAAGAAGAAGTTCTGAGTCATCAATCCATTGGAGGGTTCTTAACTCATAGTGGATGGAATTCGACTCTTGAAAGCATGTGTGGAGGAGTGCCAATGATCTCTTGGCCTTTCTTTGCTGAGCAACAAACCAATTGTCGTTATGCTTGCATTGAATGGGACATAGGCATGGAGATAGAGAGCGATGCCAAGAGAGGTAAAATAGAGAGCCTTGTTAGAGAGCTGATGGTGGGAGAGAAGGGCCAAAAGTTGAAGAAGAAAGCTATTGAGTGGAAGAAATTGGCAGAGGAGGCCATTAGCCCTAATGGATCATCTTTTGTGAATTTGGACAAAATAATTAATCAAGTGCTTCTAGCGTCGGCTACTAATTAAAGGGGGTGTTTATATTTGATATTCTTATTGAAGCTTTTGTTATTATTGTAACATAGAATTGTGATCCCAATTCTTTTCTTTTGTTTTTTGTTTTTTCCTTTGCTAAGATCCAGTTCCTTCTATATGTTTTGCAACTACTAGCCGATCTTGGGTTTATCTCCTACGATTGTTCTCCCTTCAGTCTATTCTTTTATTGGCTTTTTTTTTTTTCGGTGCTAATCTGTAGACTTGTCTTTTTTTCTTTGTCTAAGTCAAGATATGATGTTCATGAAAGTTCAAGACTTGATGTTTGTGGAAGCAATACATGAACCAAAAGACTTTTAGAATTAGAAAATCTAATAAGTTTTATAACTAAATATTTAAAAAATAAAAGTAAAACTACTACTTCTTCAATGCTGACAAAATACAAATAAATAAAAAAATGCAAAATTATTGTCTTTTAATACAATTTAAAATAACTATTTTGCAATTTTTTTTAATCTAAACAGTAATCCATAATTTATCTTGTGGGAGGATGAACTTAAGCTCGGGCCAAAGACCACAAGCCAAGCAGATCATATCTTAAAATATGGGTTTGGCCGAAAGATGTGAATATGAACGAAGAAGCTTGAAGAATAAAAAGACAACTCTCAATTTAATAATATATATATATATATATATATATATATATATATAATTTGATTTAATCATTTATTGAATTTAAACTTTTCGATTTTTGCACCTACTAATTCACTTAACACAAAAATTTTAAAAATTAGATAAAACATGTGGAGAAAATTGAACTTTAATTGAAATCTAGTTTAAAATCTAATTGAATTTATACTTTTTAATTTTTGCACCTAATAATTCACTTAACACAGAAATTTAAGAATTAGATGGGACATATAGTGCAAAATTGGACTCTAATTTAGAATCTAATTGAAGTTTTTCTAAGTTTTGGGTTTACCTATATATATATATATATATATATATATGCCTATAAACTTTTTAATAATTAAAATGAGATATTTTTTAACAAACACTAAAGGATGGAAAAGAAACGATTGGGTCAAAGTTCTTTTATTTAGGGTTCGTTTGGATATAACTTATTTTTGTTGAAACTGAAAACTGAAAACACTGTAGCAAAATAATTTTTAAATATATGAATAGTACTGTAGGACCCATTTTTAATATTTTTTTTGAATAAAGTAGCTGTGGGTCCCATGAACAATGCGTGAATAGTTCTGTTATAATGCGTGAACAATGCTGTTACAGGTGTGAACAGTGACAATGGTCTCCCTAAGACGCGTGAAACAAAAAAAAAAAAAAAAAAGAAAAAAAAAAAAGAAAGGGAAAATGCTGAAAAGTAAAACGCAGACGCCCGCAAACATGAATCCAAACCCACAATTAGAGGAGGAAATGGATCATGCGCATGCGTCCATCAAATTTTCAACTTATTTGGATTAATTGACTTTTTAGGATGACAAATATCAAATATTTGTTATTAAAAAACATTTTAATTTAGAAAGAAAAGGTAGTTTTGGTTTTAGTGTGGTAGGGGGACCATGCCCCCTTGGTCCCAATTGGACCCGTCTCTACCACAAGTCATCATTTTGATTGAAGTTTTGACAATGGAGATAAGGTCGGTCAAAAATCTAACTGAACTAGTAAACTACCAAATTATTTATTTATGCAGGTCATACCTCCAAAATAGGCCTGCGGGTAGGCATGTCCACAGGTCGAGCCAGGTCGGTTTAAGGCCTAAACTGAACTTAATCCAGTTGGATTGGGTTGTTGAATTTCGGACCCGTATTCGACCAAATATTCAGGTCAGATCGGAGTTGTCGATTTGTCGAGTCTAGGCCTCAAATTGGGCCAGAGTTTTTGACATAGTTAAAACTATCCTAATTCCATTTTTTTGGGTCTTTTTTGCCCAAATTACTTGGTTTGGTAGTTTAAAAAACCCTATTGATTTCATATTTTTCGAATTCCCTAAATTGGGCCTCTTTTTACTGAATTTATTTTAAAATAGGGCCACAAGCTTAGCTTATATTATGAGCTACACTAGACTTGTTGGGCCTTCAGCACATATCAAAACCAATATAATCTTGCAATCTCTCACAAATTTTCACAAATTTAAACTTGGACAGTGGACAGAATAACACAACACAACACACCAAAAAGCCTATTCTTTTTTATCACCTGTGATCAACACAACAAAAAGAGTATTTTTTTTTTAATCACTTGTGATCTCTGAAACAATAGAAGCACCTAAGCAGTACATATCAATCCAAATACATAATCTTTCCCACATTAACTACAAAAAATAAACAAAACAAAATAGACCAAAGATAGCACAACCTAACCTACAAAAACCCTAATTTTACCATATGTAATCTGTTAAACAACACAAGAAGCACCTAGGCAGTAAGCTAGTAGCTCAACACCTATTAAATCTGCCAACCACAGCAAATAATATTTCTAGGCTTCCATCAACAAATAAATCACAACAGATAATACTATACTGCAATATTCTAATTAATGGATATATATACTTAGTATCATAGAGGCAGCTACTGCAAATTTTTTGGGCAATAAACCGTAAGGCAAAATCCTTGCTAGTTATACAACGTTCCTAGCAATATAATTAGTTACAATAATCAAATACCATAGGTATTTCCAAAAAATAGTTTTTTCAAAGCATTGAATGACTACTCTATAGTTTATAAGTCTATAACTAATAGAAAAGAAAACCAATGAACTAAGATTTTTTTTCTATAAGCATTGACAATTGAGTATTGTTAGAACTTAGAAAAGCAATATATCCCAAAAAAACTTCCAAAAAATTCCCACAAAGCTGCCTTCTTTACAAAATAAATGACCATCTTCCTACAATAGACAAAAAAATATTCAGTAAACAATATATTAATACCAAATACAAGACCAACTAGTAAGGAAACCAAGTTTATAATAGTAAGGGGCTAAAGACTGAATCATACCAAGTCAGTGATTAATCATCAATGCTAATTAAGGGTCGTTTGCCTGAAGTGGAACCCTTGCTTGAGGTGGTATTTGCTGTTGCACTTGCTGTTGGTTGCTGATTTATAACTAAAAAACAATATGAAATAAATACAATAGATTAAATTTTGCTTGAATACAAGAGACATTCAATAAAATTAATAGACAATAAGTTTCACAAATTAAACATATTACCTAAGTCAAGTAACTCCTCCTCCAATGCCTCTACATCATCCCTTGACTAGCGATGAGAAATTGGAACTATGGCTTGAAGCCAATTTTGTGAACATACAAGGTTTTGAACCATGAAAGGAGATAGTGAACTTCGAAATGGATTAACAATGCGGCCTCCAGTGTTGACTCAGATACAACAGTGGAAACTGGTACAGCCAGTACATCCTTAGCAACTTTAGACAACACTTGGTACCTACTACAATTGTCCCTCCACCACTCCAATATCTCAAAATTCACATCCTTTCTACCATCATAGTTTTCAGCCAAATACTTTTCAACTTCATTACTACAACCTACAGACTGCTCAACTTGCAAGAAATGTTCATATCGCGAGTGAACCATGAAATATGGATCACTAACATCACTTCCCAATTCTGTCCTCTCACTCCGACTTTGTTCTTGCACATTTGGTGAATGAATAGAAGAGTAAAAAACATACACCTTATACAAAAGATCTTTCACCTTATCAACCATCACTTCCACCACTGCATTCCCATAAATTTCAAAAAAAGAAAACTTCAAAAACCTCAATTTTTTTTTTTCATGGATCAAGAACCACAGCCACATACAAAAGAGGATTAATTTTCTCCCCTTCCCCCAAATACTTCTCAAATTTAGTTTGCATGTTTATGGTGGTGTTTTTCAAGAGAGTGTTTTGGGATTTAACTAAATTAGAAATACTCTCCTGAATAACAAAGATCTCATCATAAAAGGCATTTGAAGTAACATACAAAAAACCGGAGAACTTCTTCATTGCATTATAAAAAAGCCTTAAGAAAGTCACAAATGCCCTACAATTTTGGAAATCACTCATACAAGGAGAACCCAAACCACCACTATCTTCCTTGGTCCTAAAGTATGATGAATAACTATCATCTTCAAAATCCATTCAAATGAACACTTTCTCAAAATTTTCAGCAATTTCTAACATGAGATAGGTCAAGTTCCACCTAAAGGTAAATTTAGACAAAGAAGACTCTTAGATTCCATACATAATCTCTCCATAAAACTCATAAAAGTTTGATTTCTATTGGGTGATGACTTCACACATCTCATAGCTAGGGGTGTGCATGAGTTGGGTTGGGTCGAGTTAAGAGGATTTTTTGACCCAACCCACCATAGTGGGTCATAAAAAATTCAACCCAACCCAGCCCAACCCATCACATAAGTCCAACTCAACTCACATGGGTTAGGTTGGGTCAGGTTAAACCCTTGGGTTGGACAATTTTTTTTTTTTAATAATAATTAAATTGAGTAAAAAAAATATAAATATAAATATATTAAAAAAACCCAACGATTATTTTTAATGTAACTCCTTAAAGGCAAACAACATTAATGGCTAAACAACAATAGTAATTTACTAGGGTTTGTGTGAACTAATTGGCTTTTATATAAACTAGGAAGAGCTGGTTATTTTAAAAAATTTATTAACTATATAATATATTTTAAATATATGGGTGGGTCGGGCTGGGTTTGGCAGGTTTGAAATTTTATGATCCAAACCCAACCCAACCCGCAATCAAAAAAATTTTTGTAACCTAACCCACCAAATATATGGGTGGGTTGGGTCGGGTCGGGTCGGTTTTTGGCGGGTTGGCGGGTTGGCTACACACCCCTACTCACAGTTTCACGCACCTTAACAACAGATGCATCAATCTCTTTCAAACCCTCCCCCACAATCAAATTTAGGATATAGGCACAACACCTTATGTGCATGAACTAATTTCCTAAAATTGTCCTATTCCAATATTTGGTCACTCTTTTCAAAAATTTAATTGTTGTTAAATTTGAGCTATCATTATCCATTGTCAAAGTAAATATTCCATCAATACCCCACTCACGCAAAGACATCTTGATCTTTCTACCTCTAGTCTCCCCCTTGTGGTCTTCCACTTGACAAAAATTTAAAATTCTTTTATGCACTTTCCAAACATCATCAATAAAGTGACATGTGAGACACATATAATTTAAATTTTGAATAGAAGTCCATGTGTCTGTATTGAGACACACCCTACAACCCTTCAAGGATTTCCTTAGCTTCTTTCTCTCACTATTATAAATGCCAATCACATCTCTAGCCACAGTTTGATGAGATGGGATATCCTTTAATTGAAGCTTAGGTTGTACGGTAGTTACATATTTCTTAAACCCATACCCCTCGACAAAACTAAAAGGCAACTCATCAATTACAATCATTTCGGCCAATGCCTTTCTAGAAACCTCAACAGAAAAGGTTGTTGACACAAGTTGGAACCCATCTTCTCCATCCTTTTGGGGTTCAAAAGCTAATGTTTTCTGTCCTTTAACTAGATCTTCTCTATTAGGGTTCTTGGGACATATTAGCACATGAGCTAACAAATTACTAGTACCACAACTCTTACTATCAACATTATACAATTTTTGACAATAATTACTAATAACCTTAGTTTTACTAGTATCACCCTCTCCTATCTTAATTATTTCAAAATGGTCCCAAACAACTAAATTTTTCCTACCTAACAGGAATTATCATACTCACTTGGCATTGTGAAACTGGGGGTAACTCAGCAGCATCAAATGATTTAGCTTAGGTAGCAGCTGATGCTTGGGTAGCAATAGAAGCTTCAACTTGGGTGGGAATAGCACCATCATCTTGTGTAGCAGCTCGTGTTTGGACAAAAGGTTCATTAGTGGAGGTTTCCATGACCACACAAACCACAAAGGAAAAATAGTATTATACTTATGCAAAAAAATAAATTATTGTAGAAATACGTGTTGTGTTGTTTAAACAACGACAACTTGTGTGAACATTTCTTGGTTCTATTCATCTTCAAAGTTCAACCAAGAAAAAAATAATTTGATTAGGAATTCTAAATTTCAACCAAGACCAATGAAGCACAAAACCCTCTTTTCTTATCCCTCTTAAGTCCTTAACTCCAATTTTCTTCATCCACATAATTACAACTTGTTTTATTTTATCTTAGTATTTTTATTTTCTATAATTAATTAAGAACTATGTTACAACTCATAAAAACCACTGGACCACAACCCTAACTAAATTGGGTTGGCTAAATGAATTCCCAACCCCACTTCCTAGGTTTTTTTTTTTTTTTTTTTTGATGGACTACTTCCTAGTTTTCTTAATCACTATTTTCTACAAATGACTTCCACGTAACATTCACAATTAGAAAAACCATGTTAGGTTCTAAAGATTTAGAAATTTATGTATTTAGAACTCTAATGTGTAATGTTGGCAAACCATTATCAAAACAATATGTTTAGTCTTGTTTAGGCTTGCTCAAAGTTGTGTCTTTCATGTAAAGTTGGAATCGAGAGGTTGCAGATGCATTGGTGCATTTCAGCCTGGCTCAATCAATCGAAAGAAAGGCTCGATCAATCGAATTTCGGGCAGAATGTTTTTCTGCAGAATTTTTCAACTCAGCCTTAACTCATTAAACATTTTAGGTTTTCTGTTTTTACCCTAGGTATATAAAGAAAAACCCTAGTCACGTTTTTAGAGTCACTTCTATTGTATTGTTACTCATACTTTTTTGTTTTGTGTAAATCTCTTGTGAGATCTAAAGGAGCTTTTCTTTACACAAAACTTAGGGTTTTCAAGGTAGAGATAGTATCAACATCTTGATGATCAACTCGGTTATTGCCATTGGAGCTTAAAGAATAACAAGCGTGGGTGCTTATTACTGATTGGAGAATCCAAGAAAGAAGGAGTCCATAGATTTGGAGCTTGCACGTGGTCGTGTCAGTAAGTTCTACTAGTGGGTAGCATTAGGAAGTCAAGCGAGAAGCTTGTAAGTCCTTTTGTATGAACTTCGATTTTTTCACACAGTGGATTCAAGTTTACCTTGAGAATAGCTAGGTCAAATCCTCTCCAAATTTTTATCGTGTGGTTTCCTGGGTGATCATATCATTGAGTTATTTATTATTCTGCTACTTTATATTGTTGATATGATTGTATGTTTGTGATAAACTATAATTGCTTAAATTGACTAAGTTAATCGCTCGGCTAATTTACTAGGTTAATCTGGTTGGTTTAAGGGGTCTAAAACCGTTCAAACCAAATCAGTTAAAATGACATAAAATGATAATCAACATAAACACACTTTAGTTTGAGGGGCAAGCAACATAAACACACTCCATGTGATAATCATGACCAACAACTATGGGGACAGAGACAGGGTAGAGAGATTCTTATATACACAAATCAAATGTCAATATTAAAGATGATTCGACAATTTTAAATTTCAGTTGTCAATATTAAATTTTAGGAGAAGTCCTTGACAATTTCTATAACATAGTGTCAACAGCCACGTAATTGAAAGGGATATAAGGGAAAGGGATAATTACAAATTACCCACCTGTGGTTTAGTCCAAATTTAATTTACCCACCCTTGGTTTTATTTTTGACACTTTATCCACCCGTGGTTCATTCCATCTATGCTTCGTAACCCACCTCAAATTTTTCTGTTACTCTAACACCTTTCATCAAAAAATAAACAAGAAATCAGATCAAACACTCCTCTTCCACAACAAAACATGAATAACATAAAGAAGTTTCACTTCAATTTTTGGTGTGGTGGTTGAAAAGGTTGATGATGATTTAGATCTATGAAAGACTTGCAAACTATTTGATTCTTTGCCTATGAATGAATGTTTAACTATGAGAGTTTTGTGTTAGGGATGGTAGATGTCTATTATTCATTGAATTACTGTTAAGGGGATAGAAAAGATTGAGAAAGAAATTTGTGGTGTGTTTGATTTGGTTTTAATTTTTGGTTTCAGTGACTGTGGCTTTATTTTCAAAATTTATGGATTTAATTTTTGGTTTTTGTTCAAGATTTATGAGTTTAGCTTTTGGTTTGGGTTTATGTTCAAAAATTTTGGGTTTAGCTTTTGGTTTCTAAAATCTGGGTTTAGCTTTTAGTTTCTAAATAAATTGGTATGGGCTAGAGAAATGTTGGCAAGTCTTCTAGGTTGTAAGATAGGATATGTTTCTGTCAAATTAATTTTGTGGATACGACTTGGATCTTTATCTTCGTAATTTGGAAATTGGTGATTGAACAGATGTGGATGTTGAGGTTCGAAAAATTTGTATTTGTCAAGAGGGGCGCGTGATTCCTCTTTAGGGAAACCTACTTTTCTTCTATCTTTGATATGTTGATCCATGTGGCTCATATGTGGCTCATCATCAACCTTTTCAACTACCACACCAAAAAATTGAAATGAAACTTCTTTATGTTATTCATGTTTTGTTGTGGGAGAGGAGAGTTTGATTTGATTTCTTGTTTGATTTTTTGATGAAAGTTGTTAGAGTAATGGAAAAATTAGTGGTGGGTTACAAAGCATAGACGGAATGAACCATCGGTGGGTAAAGTGTAAAAAATAAAACCAAGGGTGGATAAGTTAAATTTGGGCTAAACCAGAAATGGGTAATCTATAATTATCCCTAAGAGAAAAGATACATGAGCATTAAGGAATGAAAATTTCAAGGTCTAGGGTTTTACTTAATTTCTTTTTCCTTTCACTGAGAGCCAGAGAGATTAAAAGAGTTGGAATTTCCATTGTGTTTTCCCTATATCATTTTAAAGGCTTCCATCATATTAGAATTAATAACAATAGAATTTTACTCTCAATAAATCATATTTACCAATAAACATTATCATCTAGAACTACAATGCTCTGTAAAAACAAAGCATCAAGTAGTGATTCAATTCAAAAATCAAATGAAACCACTAATAAGATGCTTATGAAGGGAACTTGAGTAGTAAATCAATTGCAGTATGAACGCCATTCAAGTCAATCCAAGAAGGAAAAGACAATTAGTAAAAAGAAACAATCACCAAAATCACTACATATTATTTATTTATTTATTTATTTTTACTAAACACAAAGGAAAGCAAAAACCATACCCTAAAGAAAACTGTGGGTGTATGGGTTTCAAACTTGAAGGCAAAAAATGCTACTTGGAGTCAGCTCTCAATTTTGTATAAAATTAAAACAAGATCAAAATTGATTAAAAAAAAGAACAAAGAACTAAAGTAAAATGGCTAGGGTTTCAAGGTTTTTTTTAGTTAGGGTTTCATATTATAAATCTTTAGGTTTATTTGATTTAACGAACAAGACTAACTACAAAAGAAAGATGAGAAACATAGAACAATTACCTATGGGGTGAAGACAAACACCGGCGGTAGCTACACTGTGGAGGGTAAATAGGATCAAAATTGATTATATATATAAAAAAAAAAAAAAAAAGTAAAATAGTTAGGGTTTCAAGGGGCTTTTTAGTTAGGGTTTCATATTATAAATTTTTGGGTTTATTTGCTTTAACCAATGAGACTAACAACAAAAGAAAGATGAGAAACAAAGCACAATTACTTATGGGTAAGGACAACACACCGGCGTCAGCTGTGGAGGGTGAATTGATTGGACAGCAACGGCAATGACTAGGCACTGGAGGTGGAGAGAGGAGTGGACTATGGCATTGGAGGCAGCTAGGGTTTGGATGTGGAGAATCGGGTTAGAAAGAGTTGAAGATCCAACCAAATATAGAAGTGAGGGTTTGAGAAAGTTTGAGAGAGCCAAATAGAGAACTGAGACTTTGAAAGTTTGAGATTGATCAAAGCTTAAAGCTTTAAAGTGAAGAAGTAAAGAGATGAGGAAGGGTGAAGAGGGGAGAAAGCGTGCAGGTAAAGCCATGACCCACGAATTTTACAATCTGAACTCTAAAGTGAAGAGACTTGTTAGAGATGGTGAGATATCAGATCTTTGACATGTAATTCTCACCGTTAGATTAAGTCTTGATTTTGTATTATAACTGTTGATTTGAAATTGGGTAATTGTGCCACTGCAATCAGTCAAATCACCGAGTGCTCAGCTTCCACTCTCATCAACACTGTTGATTTTAAATTTTAATTTGAGTTTAACGGTTGATTGGTATATTGGGAATTTGTGTGGAAAAAGTAACTTCTGTTTACTGATGTCTGATAGGATTATACACTCATACACGTTTCTTCTCTCTCAATCTGATACCAAAATGCGTGGGTTGGCAATCTAGGCATGTCAAATCATCTTTGTTTTGTAAGTTTGCATAAATAATTCGGTCAGTTCGGGTTATTCAGGTGAAATTTTTGTAAACCGGAATCCGAACCAAATTATTCTGTTATTTCTATTGCCAACCCATGATCAACCGCTAACTGATTTCGAAGTCGCCTGTGGACCTTCGGTTTGGGTAGGCGGATCGGTTGGTCCGAGTCATTGGACAGCCCTACCTGTAGGACCTAACGAATAAGTTGAGGGTACCTCCAAAATGATATAATAGCGATGAACATGAACTCATCCACTTTCTGCAACTCGGAGTTATGACCTTATCAAATAGGACAAGTAGAGGCGAGACCTTTTCTTAATTTACATGTGAATTTAGCTGTGTTTTGAGCCCTTCGGATGGGCTCTTACTCTGCATAAACTGAAACTTTAATGCTGTTGTGGTAGAGTAAGATGCTAAATTTATTATTGATGTGTTGCCCTCTCCAAATTATTGTAATAGTTTGGTATCTTCTTTGGTGGATGATTGCAAGTTACTAGCTACTCAAATTCTCCAGATTGGTTTCAGACAGTACTTTTTTCGAGAAGTTAATAGAAGTGCTGACAAGCTAGCCAGGATGAGAGTAGTCCAAGAGAGTCATTTTAATATTTTTAGTTGTCCGCCTGTGGACCTTTCTAGCATCGTTATTGATGAGTTTAACGGTCTGTACTTGAACAGGATGTGCCTTAGACTATGATTGTTCCTTAGTTTCTTCCTAATGAAATCCTCTTTTTAGCTGTGTTCTCAAAAGATGTAATATGGCATCACTGAGTTTTCGCTGGAAGACACATCAGCTTGTGATGCATAGTGCTATATAACATACTTACATGTAAGTGATAAAGTTTCCTATTTAAAATAATAGAATTCATATAGTTTAGCCAAAAAAAAAAAAAAATAGAATTCATATAGCGATTTTATTCCAAAAAATAATAATAATAAAAATCATAAATGTTTGTGTGCACTCGTGCATTTTTTTTTTTTTTTAATTTGATAAATAGATAGTTACAGGGGCATAGTCAGGACTTTTTACTTAGGGAGCCGAATTACATATTTGTATGTTCATCATAATTCATAAATGAATTGTATACAAAATGATCAAATTTAAAATATAATAATATATCTAAACTCAAATGAGTGTACGAAATTTTTCTAATTTGCTATAAACATGTACCAAAATTAAAAATAAATAAATAAAATTAAAAATAAAAATAAAAATAAAAAACTTGGCAACTCCTATAAAAGTTTTTCTCAACGTCGATCCTTCATTAAATAAATTTTTTTTATTATGAATTTTATAGGGAAATTCTTAGCAATTTCTTTTTCAATTCTTTTTTTTTTTTTAATTTAAAAAAGAATAAATCTTATGTCTATGGCAGGTAAATTCTCTTCTAAAAACAAATTAATGTTAGCACAACTTATCAAACGACTAGATCCAAATAGTAAAAGGTAAAATCAGCTAGAGAAAAAGATCAAATTTGTGGGGGAAAAAAACCTTGTAAGTTTGAACAGTGCACTATGTACATTGTACTTCAACAATTTTTTTTTTTTTTTTTTTTTTTTTTTTTTTTTTTGGTGAGAAAGAGCTTGAAACTTTATTGAACTTGGTTGGCCAAATTGACTAAATCATGTTGAGCTACAGAATGTAAAGGATGGGGAACTTCCTCCATCCATGCTACATAGTCAAAAACATTTATTGAGTATCTAGCTAGAGTATGTGATAATTTATTGCCGTCTCTTCTGCAATAAGAGTATAGCAATTTTGTGTATAACCTATAAAAAAACAAGGGCATCCTGAATTAGGGGCTTCACTGAAGCAATTGTATTTCCCTCTGCCTTCCTATCCAAATCCCAAAACCCGTGTTGCTACAACTGCCTCAATTTCAACTAGTTGGAGTGCTGGGGATATAAGTTGAGCTAGTGACACTATGATGGAACTTGTGTGGTCTCAAACAACAACACCTATGCCGCTTTTATTTTCATTCCTATAGATTGTTCCATCAAAGTTTATTTTGAAGAAACTTGGGTCGAGTGGCTTCCATCTCACCCTTGGTCTCGGTACTGCTAGAGTGTAGGTAGCAGTACAGCAAGGAATTCAACCAACTTCTCTTTCGCTTGTGAAGCGAGCTAGTCTGAGGTGCAGCAAGGTTTGTGGTTGTGAACCTAATTTAATTGGTGCCATATTCCCCATGTTATCATCGTGAATAGCTTCAGGTCTCCTTGATTATTGAGTATCCATGACAGAAGCTCCTAGAAGTTTGTGACGTTTGAGTTTTGTCGAGAGCTCCACTCTGATGAAGACCATACCGAGTCGAGTTCATTGCATGACCACAATGCATGTAATGATATTTCCTCATGACTCAAATTGTTAGGATATGTGCTCTTTAAATCCTATTATATGATGCTATGTATGACATTATGTTGTGATTAATGAAGTTATTTTATTATTATCTAAAATAATGGTAACATGAATATTTGGATATTATCGTATAGTCCATGAGATGCATAGTATGTGATTTATGTGATTTATTTACAGAAAATATAAATCACAAGTTCTATGTAAACTCAAAATTTTAGTTCGTAGTTGGTTATGAAATTGGACATTTCATTTGCAAAGACTATAACATATCAACTAAGATGATTTGTCTTAATCATGAAAGTAGAGACTTTTAGTTGATATGTTTTAAGTGTTAAGACATATTGAACTGGACCGCTATGAGATTTATTATTCTACTAATGACTGTCAAATGAATAATAAATCTCACAACTTCTATTTACATGAACTCTCAATCCTGAGAAAGTAATGAACTTGATCATAAAGTGTAGGTTGCTTTGATATATCAAGAGTGAAATCTAAAGCTATGATCAAAACCTCAGTATATTGGACAACCACATTTAGTGTTGAAGGAACATATATTCTCAAGATGGAATTCATAATCTCTTAACAGAAATATAAAATATTCCCTTGAAATAAGTTTAATAAGTTTAGTTATTCAGAGTATTAGGCCTAATCACTTTATTAAGAAGTTACTAAATTATATATTTATGAAATTAGATTTTATAAATATATGATGAATAATTTAAAGGATTAAACCGGTACTCAAGAATTAAAATGTAGTAATCTTCAAAGTGGCAGTCAACATTCATGACTTTGTATTACTATGAATATTTTAATGAAAGGGTTATATATATAATAAAGTCTTGAGTTATAATTTATTAATAAGGCTTAGAATACAATTATATTTATATAGTGACATTAAATATAATTAATGGTAATTTTGGTCTTGTCAAGAGTTGACAGAAAGCTTAAAACCCATTAAAGCTAGAGTCTTATTTGTTCCTTTTGGTCCCCCTCCAAGCCATATACCAAAGTACACTCTCTTGTTCTTAAATTCTGAAATTTATATAGTACATGTTATCAACTGTGAATGAAGTAAATCAATTAATTTTCCACTGCGTATGTTTCATATACGATACAAACATATGTTTTTCCAACACAAACACCATTCGCACAGTGAGTTGATCATTATGTGTCTTCACTTCAGGTTTGTTTTTGTAGGAATGGAATCATGACAGGCTTGCCACAGGAAGTTTGTGATTTTATTTGGAACTCGCAAATCCCAAATGCATACCAAAAATTTTTATCTTCAACCTGTGCTACCTCAATCCCTTCCTCTTCTTTCTCTATCTTCAAAAACCAATATCCAAATTTGCAACAATACTACCTACTTGTGTGCACAAAGAACACAATGCACTCTTGTATATTTATAAAATATAAAAAGAAAAGACACAAGCCAACTAGGCATTTATTAAAGGTTTTGGTAAAAGGCTATGTTTTATTTAGGTGGAGGTCTATTAATTTGAGAAACCAATAGTGGGGTGAACTGGCTATACATTACAGATTTCAAAGGAAAGAAAATATAAACTATGGACTTGGGCTTAAATTTTTTGGGGGGCCAATCATTCAAAGTATTTCAATAGTTTTGGGCTGGCCATGGCCCCCCCAATGTTATAGGTGGCTCCGCCCCTGGATGGTTATAATGGGAGTGAAGATAAACTCTAGATATGTTTTCATTAGAAACATCAAGAAGTGTTAATTAGTGAGGTTAAAAGACTCTGAATGTGTTATTATTTTTAAGGGATAAGTTTACATATATTCTAAGACATTATGATATATTTATAGAAATTTTTATGAGAAAATAAAAAAAGTAATTAATATAATTTTTGGGAATTATTATGTTAAATGTATGACAAAAAGTTATAAATTTCTTTTTTCAAATAATCTAACACATTTCCAAAAAAAAAAAAAAAAAAAAGCTAAAAATTAGATTATTTACTAAAAAAAAAAAAGGCGAAAATACACTTTTGGTCCCTACATTTTGGACCGATTATCAATTTGGTCCCTAAATTGATTTCACTCCTAAGTCAGTCCCTGATTTCAGAAAATCGTTTTTATTTTGGTCCCTGCCGTCACCTCAGTAACAGAAAATATATACGTGGCAAACGGAATGCACTGTTTGCTGACTAGACGCTGATGTGGCTAATAAAATAATAATAAAAAACCACCTCAGCATGCCACGTCATCGTCTAATTTAAAAAAATTAATTTATCAATTTAAAAATCATTTCTTAAAAAATCAGAAATCATTTTATCTTTTTAATTTTTTTTTTAATTTTGTTTTTATTTTTCTTTAACTTCATCAACTTTAAAATAAATCCCTACACTGAAAGACTTTAATCTCAAATTCTCTCACTCTCTTCACGCTCAATGGATGAATCTCTCACTCTCCACTGTCCATGGCCGGAGCTCACTCGCCCTTCATCTTGAGGTAGAAGACCTTGGAGTCACCGGTGGCGGCGGAGGGGATGAGTCTGGTGTCAAGGAGCTTGAGGATTCCGTCATGGACACGTGGTCCTCATTGCCGCGGCTCTCCTCCTTCTGCCCAATCGAGGAGATGATGCGCCACGATGCTCGCCTTGCGCCGATCTTGTTCTTGTACGCCACGGAGAGATGGTTTCGCTCCTCGACGGTGACCGCCTCGATCTCCACCGCCGCCGAGACCTTCTCCATGAACTCCGCCATCTCCTCGTACCGCTGGGCTTGCTCGGAAAGCTTCGCCATCTACACGTTCTCTTCGCTAGCCGAGGGTGTCACCGCCATTGTTTTTGATTGGTGGTCTGATCTGTTCATGTGGGTTTCGGATTGCAGGATCGGTGGCTTGAAGTGGCTTGATCGGTGGGTTTCTGATCTGTTCACTTGTTGCTGGGTTTGTCTTTTTTCATGTGGATTTAATGATTTTTCTGGGTTTGATTTGTTGGAGGTTTCGGTGGAGGATAGGGATTTTGTATGTATTTTAAGCATTGGTTTATTAAATGTGAGTTATTTTAGTGTTTGTTTTGAAAGAAAATCTTGATTTTCTGGGGAAAATGTTGATGATTGTTCAAAGAAAATTTATGAGGTTGGTTGGGTTTGTTGTTATTGTGAGCCGAATTTGCTGGGTTTGTGTGTGATTGTTTCATAATAAAATTTCTGGTTTTGGGTGGAAAGAAAATGTTGAGATAAAAATCTTAGGCATCGGCTTTTTAGATGTGAATTTTTTCAGTGTTTGGTGAAATTTTATGGGAAAGATGTTGAATGCCCAGGAATTTTGTGTTCTTGAGTTCTTGTGATCTGGGTTCATGTTCTTGAGTTCTTGTGTATTCCCGTTCAAATCTGAAACTATGTATTTTTATGTTTTTAATTTTGTTTTTATGTTTTTTTAATTTTTTTTAAATTGATAAATTAATTTTTTTAAATTAGACGATAACGTGGCATGCTGAGGCAGTTTTTTATTATTATTTTATTAGCCACATCAGCGTCTAGTCAGCAAACAGTGCATTCCGTTTGCCACGTATACATTTTCTGTTACTGAGGTGACGGCAGGGATCAAAATAAAAACGATTTTCTGAAATCAGGGACTGACTTAGGAGTGAAATCAATTTAAGGACCAAATTGATAATCGGTCCAAAATGTAGGGACCAAAAGTGTATTTTCGCCAAAAAAAAACATAGTCAAAAAAGCAAAAAGCATTTAAGAAAATGCCAAACCCATGGTAAGTTTTACCCCAAAATTGAGATAGGGATGGTGATAGATCTAGAGTACGCATGCTTTTTCAATAAAAGTTATTTATTATTGAATTGTGTCAAGTGCATGATTGGTAAGTGAATGTTCAAATAGTGTGTAAAACACCATGAACGTTTAGACCCTCAAATTACAAATTACCAATTCAAGCTTATTATCAAATAATGTACATGCGAAAAATGAAGATAAGCTAAAATAGAGTTGATAAAACAATCTAAACCAAATAAAATCACAACTACAGAAGAAATTAAATGTCAAAGATTAAGGGAAGAGAGATGTAAACACAAAGACAACACAACGATATGTTATCGAAGAGGAAACCGAAGTCCTCAATGTAAAACTTCTCCGCCGCCCTCCAAGCGGTCAATAATCCACTAGAGAATGAAATTGGGATACATGAGTAGCAGAAGACCCTCCAAACCTAATCTACTTCAACGAGGTTAAATCGAACCTTTGTCTTCTCTAGCTTACTGGATCCCGCTATAGCCCATAGTATCAACCAATATCAATTGATCCCTTCCTAACTGCTTCCCAAGCTCCAAATAACCTTCTCACTGATATAGGTATGGTGAGATGAGGATTTGGCTAATGTACCTTTCAAGGATGTATCAATTGAAAGGGTGAGAGTAGAGGAATATGTAGAAATAAGGATGAAGATTGTGAATGAGTCAATCTTGTTTTTCTCTAGGGTTTCTCCCTCAAAATTCTCTCTGGAAACTCTCTACAATACGTGGGTATAAAGGGTGTTTATACCGGTGTGTGTTTGGAATGTGAAATGTCAGTTTTTTTCAAACAGAATGGTCTAGCAACTTAGCCTCACAACTTGATTGAGTCGCGAGTCTGAGTCGCAATCTAACTGCCTAACCAAACTGGAAGTTTTGTCTTCTAATGCTCTAGCTAGCGTGACTCTTCAGCTCCTCTGTATGCTTCACACGTGTGCCTCCTTTGGCAACTTGCCAGCTGTGAGCCAGTCACGAGATCCAATCTCAAGGCCCTACTAAGTGCACATTCTTGAGCTTTTTCTTCACACTCTCTCACACACTACCGTTACATGATTCTCACCTAAATATAGGGTTTCTAAATGCTAAATTACAAGCAAATTTGGTACGGAATAAAGCCAACAAATTAGTTTATTAAATTCAACCTTACAATTTCCCCCTTTGGCTATTCCGTGACAAAACCCTAAAATAAACTTTAGACTTAACAAGTGAGTTGGAACAGTTGAACAAAACTCACTCACACCTAACTCTAGAATCTGTGTAGCTCTCGAACCAAAAGAACAAGTATCTCCTGAAAAATAACAACATAAACTGATCATTGTATGCAGAAAAATTTGTAATGCTAATGGAGCAAGCACAATGCGATCAAGTAATATAGATTAAAGCAATAAAGTATGACTTGACCAAAAATGAACAATCACTATAAATAGTGACCACAATGCTCATTCACACAACAAAATGAACATCCGAACATGCAAGCTAATAACTCAATGCAAAATATCATTTGCATGTCTAACACTCAACCAATACAATAACACAAGGTAATTGTATTAAGGATACAAAATCCAACACAGGGCACAAGAGTGATGTACTTATAGAAATGTATAACATTAACAACAAGTACTAAACTACAAAGCATGGGTACATATGCAGCATAATATAAATACACAACATAAGTCCTGATATATGATAATATTAAACGACATAGTCCTGCTCTTGAACAACAATACTCCCCCTTTGGTCAGGCTCTCCCCCTATCATATCACTCCCTCTATCATGAATCATAGGAGTTGTGATGAACTTGGGACATATATACTTGTTACCTAGAACACTTGCACAAAGCACATTAGACTCTCGAGGTAAAGCAAGTAAGGACAAGTATAATGTAAGAAGTAAATTGCGATCAAGTAGACATGATGTGAAACATGTGAGCAACTTGATCATACACCAAAACAGTCATATAGAAATAACACAACTCTTCGGTATACTACTCTAGAGTAGACTCTCCCCTTTTTTGACATGAATAGACAAAGGGGTCAAATAAAAAAGAGGGCAAGAGATGAAGATATGAATCGTGATAATGATGCATGAGGGAAAAATGAATAGTTTTTGAAAACTACCTTGAAAATCACCCTTAAAATGTAATGTGTCTAGATTGAGTCGCAAACAAGTCACCAAAGCAAGTCGCCAGAAACCTTCCTAACAAAATTTTTGAAAAATTGCCTAATTGTTTTTCGCAACTTGAAGTTCCACTCCCAAGTAAGTCGTGACTGGAGTCGCCAAACTTTTTGAGTACCCCTCACTATTGAAGCTTCCACTCGCGAACAAGTCGCCAACATGAGTCGCGAAAATTCCAAAAACCCAAAATTTTGAAATTTATCTAAATCTTTTTCACAGTTGAGACTTTGACTCGCCAGAAAGTCGCAAAAACCTTATAAGTAAGCTCGTGACTAGGGGCATGTGACTGGATTGACCCGCGACCAAGTTGCCAGTACAGGGCAACATAGTTTTTGAAATTTTTCATATTTTTGCAAAAACAAAAGACTTTCCAAAAAAAAAATTAAAACACTCAAAAATATTTTTGTGTTTGATCAACAAAAATTGAGTATGTGAAGCACATTTAATTAAGTACAATCACACAAATGAATATGACATTCATTAAACATAGACATGTGTGTTATGTGTGTGTATCAAAAATGAGATTGTCCTAAGTCTAATGTGAAGTTTCAATGATCAATTCAACCAAAGCATACACAATTAACACTAGGAAAAGTGACCTATCTCTATTATAGAAATATGCATATATGACCTCCCACAAAACTTGATAACATTATTATGAAGCTTTTCATTTGGCTCCGTTTACATCATAACATTTGATCTTTTTGAATCAATACATCTCATTTTGAGATCGATGCTTGAAATTTTTGACATTTCAATTTGATGAGTAAGCCTTTGGCTTTATGGGCATTATACATTTTTCACAAAAGTTGCTTTCCCTTTTTCCTAGTCAAATACTAGTATGTGCGAAGGTTTTTGCAGCTCATTATCTCTTTTCATTTTGAGATTTACATTTGCTAAGCTCTTTTAAAAAAATAAATGAGTGGGAAGATATATAGGCACAAGTCTATGCAAGTTTCAAGATCAACAAAACCATTGACTAATCATTCATGACAAGTTTGAAGATCTATTTACAATAGTCTCATAGATTTCAAGATTTTTTTCCACAATAATATGAGTGCATGAAGAACAAGCAACGCTCGTAAATGCACAGAGCCATTAGCACAAAAGTATAAGGCAAAATATGCTTATGACAAAACACAATAATGTCAATCAAACTTTTTGGATTTTCTACTTTTTATGTGTTTTCAGATTTTTGACATAAAAGTAAGAAAAGATTGATAAAAAACAACAATGTAAAAGCATTCAAAGCAAAAAGCAAACAAACAAATTTGTTAAAACATGCTAGAAAGATAACACAAAGCACACAACTAATCAATGTCACAAAAACATATGAAGTATTAATGCATGGACATGTTGTAATGCTTATGCATATGTACTCTTCTTCACCCACACAGCATGTGTGTTTGGGGTAATATCCTTATAAGATTGGGTACTTGGCTTATGATTCTCAAACCCGAGGGTGAAGTTTGCCAAACAGGAGGTGATGTTGTCTATCATCTTCATTACATCCCCAGTGTTGGAATCAGCTTCTCCCCCTTTCGATTGTTTAGAGTTCCCTTTGGCATTTCTTTGTTCACTTAGCCTTTGATACCTACCATTCTTTAATGCCCAAAGTTTGAAGCAATTAGGTCTAGTGTGACCTTGGATTCCACAATGGTGACACTAATGTTGAGTTTTCGGTCCTCTTTGTGACTTCAAAAGAGATTTTCCTTTTGCCGTGTGTGTAACCCTACTGGGTATGGAGGCTTTGTTAAAACCCATACTGTTGGGTTTGGTGGCTTTGTTAAAACCCGTACTGTTGGGTTTGGTGGCTTTGTTAAAACCTATTAAGCAATCATTTTTTACTTTTCCTCGAACTTCACTTTCTCAACAGCTAAAGTTGTTGCCATTGGTTCTTTTGCTTTTACAAACTTCATCTTCTTAAACAGTGTGTTGCTTGAACTAGCCTCTCTAGTGTATCCTAAGCCACTCTTGTCAGAAAAGGGCTTTTGTTATGCTAGCATTTCATCAAGATTTTTGGAGGAAACCTGTTCTATTTAGCATTAGCCTGAATCACCTCAAGCTCAAGGAATTTGATCTTCGAATAGGCTTCGGTTAACTCTCAGTTCAGCATCTCAACTTCACACCTAGTCTCCTTTTATTGTAGCAGAAGACTTTTATAATCTTGCTCTGCTCTCTTCATTTTCTTAATGGCTGATTTAGCCACTCTTACATATTCAGCAGTCTTCTTAAGGAGGGAATTGTAGGTTTCTCGCAATCCCACTATTCTTTCATCTTTCTCAACATTAGATTCCTTTATAATCCCTATCGACTCCACGACAATGTGCTCACCAAGCTTTTCCACTAACAAACTCAAATCAACTGAAGATGGGAGCAATGGTCATAAATGCGGAGTAGTTTCCTTCACTATCACAACTTTATTCTAATCTGAATTAAAGGGGTTTGGTGGCTTTGTTAAAACCCGTTAAGCAATCATTTTTTACTTCTCCTCGAACTTCACCTTCTCAACTGCTGAAGTTGTTGCCACTAGTTCTTTTGCTTTTACAAACTTCATCTTCTTAGACAGTGTGTAGCTTGAACTAGCCTCTCTAGTGTATCCTAAGCCACTATTGTCAGAAAAGGGCTTCTGTTATGCTAGCACTTCATCAAGCTTTTTGGAGGAAACCCACTCTATTTAGCATTAGCCTGAATCACCTCAAGCTCAAGGAATTTGATCTTTGAATAGGCTTCGGTTAACTCTCAGTTCAGCGTCTCAACTTCACACCTAGTCTCCTTTTATTGCACCAGAAGACTTTTATAATCTTGCTCAGCTCTCTTCATTTTCTTAATGGCTGATTTAGCCACTCTTACATATTCACCAGTCTTCTTAAGGAGGGAATTGTAGGTTTCTTGCAATCCCACTATTCTTTCATCTTTCTCAACATTAGATTCCTTTATAATCCCTATCGACTCCACGACAATGTGCTCACCAAGCTTTTCCACTAACAAACTCAAATCATCTGAAGATGGGAGCAATGGTCATAAATGCGGAGTAGTTTCCTTCACTATCACAGCTTTCTTCTGAGTCTGAATTAGAGGAGTTTGAGTCACTAAGAATAGTGGCATACACTTTACCTTTCCTTCTCAAATAGTTGGGACACTCCTTCTTAAAATGTCCACGACCATTGCATTCATAGTATGTCATTCCTTGAGAGGATTGAGAATCCTTCCCATCTTTTCTTTTCAAATTATCAACCTTATCACACAATATTCTATTTCTTCTTTTATACTTCTTAATCGAAGAATTAGACTCACATAGACCATTGTGCAGAATATGATTCTCATTTTCAAAAAATTTCAACATGTGAACAAACATAATCATAGAGTTATTATCACAAACATTTAAACCACAATTCAACATAGCCTTTTCCATAGCTTCATCCATAGCTAAGGGGTCAAGGATCGCACTTAGGTAATTAAACCACAACAAGTGCATCCACTTTGATACCAATTGAATGTTTAAATAATGTGTAAAACACCTTGAACATTTAGATCTCCAAATTACAAATTATCAATTCAAGTTTATTATCAAACAATGTACGTGCGGAAAATGAAGATAAGCTAAAACAGAATTGATAAAACAATCTAAATCAGATAGAATCACAACCACAATAGAAATTAAATGGTAAAGATTAAAGGAAGAGAGATGCAAATACAAAGACAACACAACAATGTGTTATCGAAGAAGAAACCAAAGTCCTTGGCATTAAACCTCTCTGTTATCCTTCAAGCGGCCAATAATCCACTAAAGAATGAAGTTAGGATATATAAACAGCAGAAGACCCTCCAAGCCTAATCTACCCTGTGTACTTAAGCCCTCCAAACTTCTTGCTCTAACGAGGTTACGCTGAACCTTTGTCTTCTCTAGCTTACCGAATCCTGCTATAGCCCATAGCATCAACCAATATCAATTAGTCCATTCCTAACTACTTCCCAAGCTCCAAATAACCTTCTCACTGATATGGGTATGGTGAGATAAGGATTTGGCTATTGTACCTCTCAAGGATGTATCAATGGAAAGAATGAGAGTAGAGGAATTTGGAGAAACAAGGATGAAGATTGTGGATGAGTCAATCTTGTTTTTCTCTAAGGTTTCTTTATCAAAATTCTCTCTGGAAGCTCTCTGCAATACGTGAGTATAAGGGGTATTTATACTAGTGTGAGTTTAGAATGTGAAAGGTCCGTTAGTGTGTGTTTGGAATGTGAAAGGTCCGTTTTTCCCAAATATAGTGGTCTGGCGACTTAGCCTCGCAACTTGACTGAGTCGCGAGTCAGAGTCACGATCTAACTGCCTAACCAAACTGGAAGTTTTGTCCTGTAGTGCTTCAATTGGCGTGACTCTTCAGCTCCTCTACATACTTCACACATGTGCCTCCTTTAACAACTTGCCAGCCGCGATCCAGTCGCGAGGCATTGCTTAGTGCACACTCTTGAGTTTTTTCTTCACAATCTCTCACATACTATCCTTACGTGATTCTCACCTAAATACAGAGTTTCTAATTGCTAAATTACAAGTAAATTTGACATGAAATAAAACCAACAAATTAATTGATTAAATTCAACCTTACAGTAAAGATAAAAGTTCGTCAACCTACTATGTTGGTTGAGGAATCTATTGGGTTTATTATTACTACTTTAGTCCAGTTGGATCAAGCTAACACGTAAAGTCTGTGAATGAGTCAATCCATTTTTTCTCTAGAGTTTCTTTATCAAAATTCTCTCTGGAAGATATCTACAATACCTGAGTATAAGGGATATTTATATTAGTGTGTGTTTGGAATGCGAAAGGTCCGTTTTTTCCAAACAAAGTGGTTTGGCAACTTGGCCTCGCAATTTGACTGAATCGTGAGTCTGAGTCACGATCTAACTGCCTAGTCAAACTGTAAGTTTTGTCCTGTAGTGTTCCAACTAGTGTGATTCTTCAACTCCTCTGTATGCTTCACACGTGTGCCTCCTTTGGCGACTTACCAATCGCGAGCCAGTCGAATCTAATCATGAGGCCCTGCTTAGTGCACACTCTTGAGTTTTTTCTTCACAATCTCTTACACACTACCCTTATGTAATTTCCACCTAAATGCAGAGTTTCTAAATACTAAATTACATATAAATTTAATACGAAATAAAATCAACAAATTAATTAATTAAATTCAACCTTATAGTAAAGATAAAAGTTCCTCAACCGGTTGAGGAATCTATTGGGTTTATTATTACTACTTTAGTCCAGTTAGATCAAGCTAACACGTAAAGTCTATGGTGGCGTGGCATCCAGCCTTATCACGTACCACTTGATAGATATTTGTTTTACTCTTTTTTTATTTTTTATGAGAAGATATTTGTTTTACTATTCATAAATAAAAGTCATAAATCATTTTTGTGGGTACCATGGTTTACATTAGGTGGAATTTTAGCAATCTATTGGGCAAACCGGTGCACTTGCTTATGAGATAATATCAATCAGATTTAAAAAAAAAAAAAAAAAAAATTATCCCTACCATCACATATCCTTAATGCGATGGTCATTCTATAAATATAAGTGCTTGTGGGGTGTAAAAGTAATGGTCGGGGTTCAAATGTCTAGGATGAAGCTACACACACACACACACATATATATATATATATATATATATATATATATATAAATTAGGCTAGAGTAGAGGCTAGAGTAGAATGTATTCCTAAAACACAAATGATGTGTAACGCTGTTTATATCATGCTAACTTTCTATTTTGACCATTTGACTGATAAATGAAGGCTAACTTAGATGAAGATTAGTCAAATTGTTATGGCTTACACAAACAAATTTTTCAATTGTTTTTGTGTTTATCGACTAAATTGGTCAATTTCAAAATGTTTTGAATCTGATTTATGTTAGTTAAACTTCAAGGATAATTACTATATTTTGCCCTAAATTTTTCCGAAATACAAAAAACAATTACATTGACTAATTTGTTCACCACGGATTTTCATTTTTGAAATCCAAAATTCGAAGTATTGGATTTTCACAATAAATTATGCATTTATGCCCTATTAATTATTACGGCATAAATTTAATCTAGTGTGGAAGCATCTTCATAAAAATCTTCAAGCAAATAACCGAGTTGATCCCAGTGCATGTTATGTCAAACTCAGGATATGGCCAGGAGAAATATATGATATCTAATTTCCCCCTAATTTCCCTTTCTGTTTGTGACAATTCATTGCGCAGAAGACAAATTCTTACTTTCTTTTATTGGGTCTACGGATAAAAAGCCAATAGGCAAGGGCGAGGCCATGCCGGCATGGAGGGATAGTGGATCAAATCTTGGGGCCGCTTGTAGATCGACATTTGTTACCATCATAGCCAGTAAGAGACAATAGCTTATTTGTAGTTTAACTGAAGCTGGCATTTATGCTATGCTTGGAAATTTTGAGAGAGAGAGAGAGGAAAGTAGAGAGAATGAGAGTAGTAGAGAGGAGCATAGAGAGGAATGGTTATTTTCTGCCTTATTTGGATGTTTTTAAAATTAAGTAAGAGGGAAGGGAATAATTAGTCTTTTCATTTGTAATTTTATTAATACGGTAAGGTTAAATTTAATAATTCATTTTATTAAGCATTTTTATGCTCTACTCTCTCTCCAAATCTCTCCAATTTAGGAGAATAAAAAATGAGGGGTTAGAAGTAGTTCAAACCCCTCCAAATCCTCCTCCTTCCTTAAAAAAAATCTAAACAAGGTAATTAAATTACTCTCCCTCCCTCTACTATGCTCCTTCTCTTTTCCCCAACATCCAAACATAGCATTAAAGATCAAGAAAGTAGAAAGATAAAAGACAGCCTAGTGCTAATTTAGTGGAAGCACAGTATAGACACGTGCTTAATTAACGAATTGGGTTGTAACAAGTGAATTAGACAAGGAAAAATTTTTTATCGTCAAATAATATATTTTCTGTTTGAATTTTTCTACAACCAAATTGATCGGTGTTTTAGTCCTTTTTTTTTTTTTTTTTTTTTTTTAAATGCAACAAGCTTACTATCTCCTAATCCTTTTTTTTTTTTTTTAAGGAAAAAGTTAATGGAAATGCCCTTAAAGACATTGATTTAGGAAATATTTTTAAAATTTTTTATGGCAAAAGAAAAAAGTAATTAATTTTTTACAACTTTTTATATTTCTCATAAAACTTGTTTAAAAAATTTTCTTAAAATAGTTAATTAACAAATGCCTTGAGACCCTTCTTTCTAATTTTTATTTTAGGTAGGTTGGGTTCGAAACCTTTTGCCAGCATCTTGGGGTCACTCTCATAGAATTCCTCTCCCTGTAATAACTAAATACATGTTGAATGGGAACTGCATATACTCAGGAGAATAGTTATATACTCAAAAAAATCTGGACACCTATTTGTCAAAAAAAAAAAAATCTTTATCCTTGGAGAACACTATAGAAGGAATTAATGTGATGATATCATGATTCAAGATGAGGGCACTCCAACTTCATTGGATACTTTCATGGTCATGGATGAGTCTATTTTAGTTTTAGCTTTTATTGCAGGTCCAATTATGATTATTATTCTTCGTGCAGCGAAGTTCTGAATTATGATTTTGAGTTGCGCGCGCATTACTTCTCGCAGCCTGGCTTCCATGACATGAGCATGGCAGGGAATTTTTCCGACACAAATGGCTTGCAAGTTGCAAAGTGCATGCAACTTGATACAAATTCTTGAGTAAAAGATTTGTGTACACTTTTTCTTCATTTGCAATTCGCAAATGGCAAAAAAGTTCTGCTTATTATTAGCGATAAACAAAGGTATCACAGAGCAAGGAGAGCTAGATCGAAAACCTGTCGTCATTCTCTATCTACAACTTAAATTCACGAGCTTTGTCAGTAATACTATGTGCATTTTAACATTAGTAAAACAAAGCATTCACGAGGCAAGCACCATGAACAAAAAATTAATTTAATTTATGAGATTCTTCTTCCTTGTCAGTGTATTTATATATATTCAAATCAAAATGTTTAGTAGTGCGTCCACTTACAATGCCCTAAGTTCCCGATGGAAGAAAAAGAAAAGAGAAGTGCAGCGTGTCTCATGGGAAATTCATCACTGGAGATAGCTGCCCTGTTTCATACTTGCAGACATAAGAAATGAGTTGTTCAACAGTTTAACATGGTTTATAGCTGCACGAACGAGGTCCCGCGAACCCAACCCACTTTGCCTTGAGAATCATATAGATTTCTATAGATGAAGAGCTTTGACTCAATGTTATATGCATCTTGGGTTCTTTTTGTCTCTAATGTTTGAAGAATTATAGCTGTAATTGTCCATTTGTCACCAGAAGTTATGTTATGTTATGTTATCTTTCGATAGTCTCTGGAGGCTGTCTTGTATAATGGTTCATGGAGAATTATGAACGGTATATTCTCATTTGAATGTCTGATAGAAAGAAAAGATCAGTAAACTTCAACTAATTTTCTCATATATGAAGTGTGAGTTTGGTGACACTTATTTTTGTCAACTTATTTCACTATTTAGTTAACTTTTACTACTATTTATGGACTCTATTGTACTTTTTAATACTATTCATGAGTATTACGGTATTATTTCAACTAACTTTTACCTTTATTTACTATACTTTTAGTAAAAAGTTTTTAGTTTCAGCAAAATAAGCAGATCCTAAACAAACCCGAACCTAAGTACTTTGTGTTTTCACCATATAAATAATTGATATTTTACACCAAATTACAAGGTGCTTCATCTCTCTCTGTGATGGGAATCTTACACGTGCATTTGAATTAAACTGAGTTAATTTATTTGATTATTTTCTTAATGTTGATAAGTACAATGGCAACCTAAAAAAGTGAGCTTTTAGAAAAATATAAATAAACATATAAGCTAAAAAAACTAATTTAAACACACAGTAGAAATTAATGAGAACACAAACTTTCTTCTTCTTCATAAATTTAATTTTGCTACCCTTTTGGTCCTTTTTGGGTTTCTCTGTTTTTTGTAGTTACCATGGGATTCTTCTTATAAGAGAGATTGACTGATGCTACTATGTTATTATAAATAAAACTCTTAAATATTGGGCTGTTTGGTTTTTTTTTTTTTTTTTTTTTTTTTTTTTTTTCATTACTCATCACTCTTTACTCAATTTTTGTCATTCATTACTTTCCACTTATCACTTAAAATACCCCAACTTCCTAAGGTGGCATCTTTGGCACTTGTTTCCAATTTTAATAACTTAAAATTTTTTACTTTTTGTAGGACCTACAAATTGACTTGGTGCAACTTTTACTTCTTTTTTTCTTCAACCCTCATTACCCAAACTCACCAAACCTAGTGAAAAAAAAAAAAAAAAAAAGAGTTGCAACTGGACCTTTGATCGTGGGTCCCTCAATGTGTGTGTATTTACAAAAATGTCATCATAACTCTATTTACTTAACTGGAAAACATTTTAAATGTGTTTTCAGTTTATGTAACTCATCACTCAAAAATCAAATAATTGAGTGATGGAAACAAAAATAGAAAACATCCCCAAACAAACAATTCAGCCATTAGACCTACATATTTTGAGTTATGGGTGATGGAAACTGAAAATCCAAAACAGCCCCACCCCTTAGTTACTCACTTTTACTATTAGAGAAAATTGCAAAAACATCCAAAAAAAAGTTTTTCTTTTTTTGAGAAACAACATCCAAAAAGTTTGTTAGCGCTTACGCTGATCCTTTTAATTTCAAAGTCACTAATTTTATCTTATAGAATATATATTTTTTCTTACACTTCTATTAACTATTTGTTAATAATCATTAACTTTTGTCCCCACCTAACTAATGATTTTAATAAAACCCCAAATTGGTAATTTCATTTTTTTTTAATACATTGTAGGAGCAAGATGGTTAGAGTTACCTAATACAAAAGTTTTAGAAAAACCCTAAATTGGTAATTTCATTTTGAAAGCTCACTAGTATAAATACTAGAGCTAATTAAGACTCCAAAATTTTAAATTACGGCTTAACTGCTTTTAATCTACTTAACTAGATATGGAATAAAAATATTCAATGTGCAATTAACTGGGATTACTACCAAGTGTATAGGCATACATAATTGACAATTAAGTATAAAACCCAAGGAGTAAGGGAAGAGAGAAGCAAACAAAAAATAATACCAAGATGAGTTATCAAAGAGAAAAATCAAAGTGCTCGGCGTAAAAACCTTTCCGCGGCCCTCCAAGCCGAATCGATCCACTAATAAATAAGTTAGAGTATAGGGATTACAATTTAGACCCTCCAAACCTAGACTAACCTATGTACTTAGACCCTCCGAGTCCTGCAATTATCACCAATTGCAACTCACCATAGAATGGCATGACCCAATACTGCCCAAAAGCTCCAAATCAACTCACAACACTCAAAATGGGTGTGGTTTGTGTTTGGGTTAAGAACCTCTCAAAGAATATGGAATTTAGAGAGGGAAGAGTGTAAGGAAAACTAAGAGTAATTTGTAGAGGATTGTAGTTTTTGCAATTTCTAACTCTCAAATAAATTCCTAAGATTTTCTCTTTGAAACTCTCCTCACAATTTTGTGGGTAATATAGGCTTATATAATGTGGGTAAAAAAAATGAGGAAAAATGCACAAAACATGCTGGCAGTGCATCTCATGAGTCAAGTTGCGAGTTTGCCAAGTCACGAGACACTCACAAGATGCCTTCTAACATTGAGACGTTTGAACTTCCAGCATGTGCTCCTCATGTGACCTTTTGCAGGCTGCACTACTCGCGAGCCAGTAGCAATTTGCACTGTCTTAACTGTTCTTCACCAAATTCTTACACTAAACCCATTACATTAAATCTCACAAAAATATAAGGAAATGATTGAAGAATTACAATCAAATTTGACACCAAATTAATGCCAACAAACAAAATTGAAAATCACAACTTTACAAATTTTTTTTAATACATCGTTGGAGCAAGATGGTCAAAGTTACCTAATACACAAGGCCAAGCAATATATGAATATAAGTTTGCAAAGCCAAGTTCTTAAGTGACATTGGAAGTTACTTTTAGACCCCAAGTATGGCTTACTACAAATTTTAATCAATTAATCAAGGTTAAGTTCCAATAGTTAATTAACCGTTGATTTACAATTATGTAAATAAACAATCACACACAAGATAGGATGAATTCTTCACGAAGTGAAAACCAAGTAAGGAAAAACACTTTGCATGGGGCCTATTCAGTTTGTCAAATCCATTTGACCTCTCCACTCTTGCTGCAACCACTATTAATCCAGCTCACGTCTTCATAGTTATCCAACCTCACAAGTCCATCGCCAATCGCAAAATTGATCTCTCAATTACTTCAAGATCATTTGACGATTTTGTTATGTATCTCTTTTCAATAGATGTCCGAACACTCTTTCGGTGAAGCCAGTGAATTTAATAATAAAACCCCTCAAGGGATGGCAATGGGAAAGGTAAAAAGACTTCAGGAATTTTAAAATCTAGTTTTTCTTTACTCTACGCCATCTTCCTCTTGCTAATAATTAGAGTTGAAAACAAAGTTTAAATATGTATTCGGTTTGGCTTAATTGGCTACAAGAATAAGCCTTAGATAAATCTAAGATTTTCAGTAATAAGGTCTTGGTTAATTGATTGTTTAACAAGACTCTATTGGGAGTTTCTATCTAAGCTTGCACAAAGGAGTCTTGTAGGGTTTGTCTTGTGAGATATGCCTTGTAACAGAAAATGAGAGATGGGATTTTGGAAAATATAAATGATATTTGATTAATTACGAAACTCTGAGTACAACTCTGCTAAATTATATACATGCAAGATGTACAGAGATAACTAAGGGCTAATTAGGTATAGAATAACTAACTCAATTAAGAACTGACCAATTACATCTTTGCACCTGTACAAGGGAAACCACGTGACTGGCACATTGATCATTTAGAATAAAATCAGTTATACGACATGTAGTTGTAATCACAAGAGTACCTAAAACTACAGCCGATTGCACCTGTTTCGGTTTTTTTTTTTTTTTTTTTTTTTTTTTTGACACAACATTGAGTTTGTGTAGCTTATTTTACGTGGTAATTAAACCGTAAACCAGGCTGCGGTTTTTAGCTTATAGCATTATATATCTAATGGTTGCCGTGTTGTATATGACAGATTTGCTATTGGTACTTTTGGAATCAAAGCCCTGTCTAAATCAAGAAGGTCATATTATATGAGAGACACATTAATGACCGTGCACGCCAATTCGTTTGCATGATTGATATTATATATATAGTTGCATGATTTATCAGATTTCTAAAAATGTGAGGAGGCCGCAACCCTCATGTAAAGAAACTAAAATAATGTTCTTTTCCTAGAAAAATAACATAACATTACAAATCAATAATGGAGTTATACAAGTCCCGTGTGCGGGCAAACAATTGATAAACACATGCAGAATATTGTCAACTTATCATGTCGCCATTCAACCCAGCTAGCTGCATGCGTTTTATTTCTAAGCAACTTAGACAGCAATTATTTAATCTGAGCTTGGAAAACAAGCCCTTTGGTGCAACACAAAGTCAATACCAACAGATTCCTGGAAGGACAATAAATATTGCATGCATATGAATACACAGTAGCAAAAAAAAAGTTGATGATTGAACTCAACGTTAATTTTTTAGTGTTTCATTGACAAACAAGCAATTGTTGACTTGTTTAGACTTTATAGAGTCCAACTCAACTAGCTACACCTATAGATTATATAAAATTGAAAGAAAAAAAAGGGGGGTAATGTAACCTCACATTCAAACATTAGTCATCAATGGATTTGTTAGTTATACATAACTAAAATTGAACAAAAATTCTAAAATGTAATAAATAATTATCAGTGGTATAGATAAGAATGAACTTAATATAATCTTGAGCACACTTGGAAAATTAATTAGAAGAACCTTAAATAAGTAATACCACGAGCAAAATATTAGAAAATGATAAATTATTGGTTAAAGAAATTATTCACATGCTAAAAAAATTTAAAGAAGAAACCATCACAAAATTGTATTAACTGTATCATAATTAAGTTCAAAACAGGCATGAAAAAAGTATTAGCGTATGGTGTAAGAGGGCTAAGAGGGTCGAGACTCAGGGGGCACTTCCCTACCACCTTCTCCACCAGTGTCTACCCAATGTCAACCTCTCCAATGTTTCAACTTTCAACAACCTTTGCTTTGACTGTTCCTAATTTGAGCTGGGGAAAATGACAACTAAGATGCAACTTAGAAAAGCAAAGACCAAAATATATTATCAAGAACTTATATGCTACAATAATATTGCAACCTTGCACATAATTTTAAGAGAAAAAAAAAAACTATAAAAGTGTGCAATTGCAACTTCGTTGCTTCAGGTTTTGGAACATAAATTAATACTGTTTAGTGTTAACACGTAACAGATTTGTGGACTTTAAGCCCATTTTACTTATCTTGATTAGCTCACATACTTGTACAGCATACGTGCCTTCTATATAAAAGCATTCTTCTATATATTGTTAATTGAGAAATACAACCAGATGCTTTATCCCATGAACGTCTACTTCTTCAAGTCTAGAATGTTACCCTACCTCCAATTATCATACACACAATTTAACCAATGATATAGCCGAAACTCTCATGACTTTTCTACAATATTCTTATATTCAACAAGTCTCATAAATTTGTAGCTGACTTTTTTAGTAGTATAAAACTGGCAAAGTTTGTGTCAGACAATTTTATAGAATTCCATTAGCAGTGCATTTGGGCTCCTTGGATGCCACCAACTTTCCGATAAGCTCGAGCAGAGCATCCAGGCTGTCTGAAGGCCGATGATTTAAAGTTTATTCACATACTTGGAGACATGGTTTCAAAAATTGTATAGTTTAAAACTTGCACGAGTGGTGTATCTCCATAACGTAACCCATAACACTTATCCACAAGTTGTGGACCACAACTAGTCGATCTGTACTCTGTAGCATTAATTCAAATTTTTACGCACACACAGAAATGCTGATTCAGCAACCAGTTGCTTCTACTCTAATATAGGAGTGGATTGTTGGGTGCACATGACACCCTTGAAGTCCAGCCCACTTGCTTCCCACATGCCACGTCAAAGCTCATTTATGAGCTTGCTTCCAAAAGTCTTCATGCCAGCATTGCCTCTTAATGAAACTTGACTCAAGCATGTTTAACATGCTAAGAGCATCTCCAATAGTCACTATAAAGCCAATTTTGGAGCACCAAATGTTACTATTCATGCTCCAGTGGCTTCTCCTAATGCATAGGTTCTCTAAGTTTTTTTTTTGAAGTTGCTACAGTAGTTCTCTTATTTTAGAGAACACTGTAGCAACTCTATTCCCTTATTATATATTAAAAAATTAAACAGTGGCATTTAATTTACAATTCTTTCTCTCTCCCAAACGTTTTTCCTTCTTCTCTATTGTCTGGTTTCTCATTAGAAAGCTCCCTCTCTTCAAAAACACCGCTCTCACGAAATCAACCCTCGCTGCTGCTCTCTCTCACAAAAATCTTGCACTGTGTCTTTCACAAAAGAACTCGCACCATGCCTTTCAATCGAAGTTCGCTCAACAACCTGTGACAAAAAATAGAGTTCTGAAGCTCAACCTTGAATATCGGTACCCAAAGTTTTGATTTAATAGGGTTTTTGTCATTTTTGAATTTATTAGTTTATCGTACGAGTTATGAAGCTCACCCTTTTCTATTGTTCTTCACCACTATCTGGGTTTAGGTTTTGGGTTTTTGGTTCTTTTCTCTCTGTCTGTCTTTCACTCTATTCTTGATCTTTTCTCTATTTTTTCTATTTAATTAATCTTATTAGAGTCAATAAATTAATCTTAACCTTGAATATCGATACCCAAACCAAGAAAAAAAAAAAAAAAAAAAAAAACCCAAACAAAAACATTGAGAATCTGAATATCAGTACCCAAACTTTAATCTTATTATGTCTCTGGTTTTTTTTTTTTTTTTTTTTTTTTTTTTTTTTTTGGTGTGGAAATATTGAGAATCTGAATTCTAGGATTTTTTGTAGCTGAAATTGTGATGGCAATGATGTTTGATCAATGAATTCATATTGGGTTTTGCAAGTTTGTCATTTTTGCTTGGTGGGTTTCTGATATCTGTGGTTGGAATGGTTTTTGGGAAATGTTTTCTGAGAAATATGTGTGTAAATAATTCTATGAATGAAAATGTAAGTGACTAATCTAATGGTTCATGTTGCATTGAGTTGTGTAGTTCTTGAATGTGGTAATTTCTGTTGCTTGGTTCAATGAGATTTTGTGAAAATTGTTTCTGAATGTACAATCTTAATTGTGAGATCTCTTGTTTTGTCAATATTTTGGGTTGAAAATGAAAAATTTATAGACAACTTTGATGTTGAGTTTTTTAGAATGTGGCAATCATTGTAGTTTTGTTCCTTATGGTTCCTATGTAATTGAGATAAATTATTGTTAATGGCTTGAAACTGTGATAGAACTGGGAGTTTGATGCCAATAAACTATGAAACGGATTCCTTACACATTATAGAATTATTGTTTCTATGTAATTGAATGTAAATTATTGTTTTTGTTTTTGTTACTAGGAATGGATTCAAGTATTCCAAGGGACACATCTTTCACTAATCTTTTAGATGATAGTTACGAAGAATATATGTTAGGATCTTCACATATAAGTGGTGAAGATAGTGTTCTACAAGCTCAAGCATTTAGCCAAATGTCTCCACCCCAAGTTGAATCCACAACTAAGAAACTACAACGTGGCGTCAACTTCTCCATACAAGAAGACGTGCTTCTTGTTTCCGCATTTCTCAATGTCAACCAAGATGTAGTGCAAAGCACTAACCAAAAACGCACAACATATTGGTCAAGAATTTGGGAGTACTACCACCAGTGGAAGACCTTCACTTCTGAGCGTACGGTGAGTTCTCTAACGAACCAATGGTCAACGATTCAACTTTGCACCAATAAGTTTTGTGGGTGTTTGGCACAAATTGAATCAAAGAATGAAAGTGGTAAGACTAATGAAGACAAGGTACATCTTATAAAGAAATTTGTGTTAATTTGCTAATTTGTTCCAATTATTTCAAGATAGTAACTATAAACTATTTGTTAATTTTTCAACTTAACGCAGCAAGAGAGCTCTATCAAGTATGGTGGCATACCAAATTTCAATATGAACATTACTAGAATTTATTAAAGTACTCACCAAAATAGTTGGCTATTGGTAATAATTAGCAACAAAAAAAAAAAAAAAAAGTCAAAAAGTTTAGAGGATGATGATATTCCACATGTTCCAATTGTAAACTTAGAGAGACCACTAGGGGTGAAGGCCGTAAAAGAAAGATTGAAGAAACAAAAGTCCAGAGAATGCACGACTTCACATATAGAGGACATATTGAATGTCATGATGGAAGAAAGAAGAAAAATGAGTGAGATGAAAATGGCTTGTATTGAGAAAGGACGTCTTGTAGACCAGGAGCATGATATGGCACGAATTCAACTTAAGGATAAAAAACTTAAATAGCAAAAATAAAAGAGGAAAATGAAATGGAGAAATTGAGAATGGAAAAGCCGAAGGAAGAAAAAGAGCTTATGATGATGGATGTAAGTATGTTGTCTCTAGTGCAGCAAGAATACATTCATCAATGCAAAATGGAAATCCTTGAAAAACGAAGGTCTTGTTCTTAGACTATTATCATCATCAATGCTCTTATTTTTTATATGATTAAAAGAGCTCTTTAAACTTGTTTTGTATATTGGGTCACTCATTTTTGTTTTGCTACAATATGATCCTATTGCACTATTCATTTTGTTTTGCTGCAATGTGATCCTATTGCACCATATACAATGTGATCCCGTTGCATTATATATGTATATCTGTTTTTCCCTTCTGTTTTTTTGATGGTAATCTCCCCCCCCCCCCCCCCCTTGAGGCAATTTGTAAGGGAGATGCCTTTGCTTGTAATCCTTCTTAGTCTTTTAATGAAATTGCAGTTTATCAAAAAAAAAAAAAAAAAGGGAGATGCCTCTGCTCTATGTGTGTGTGTGTGTGTGTGTGTGTGTGCCAAGGGAGTCAATACCGTATCGAAGGCTGTACCGGTTTGGCCAGCGGTATGATATATTTCGGATACCGGTCAATACCGGTGTACCGTTTCAGATTTATCGCTATTATTATTATTATATATATATATATACACATATTTGATTATTTATTTAAAATTATTTATAAATCTATATAAGAATCCTTAAATTTATAATAGCATATTTCTCTAAATTAATTGCTTATTTTTAATATAATTAATTTTTGCTCAAATATCAACCCAATAATGTAAGTTGACATACTAGATTGTAATAATAATAAAAAGATAAAAAGATGATATTAATTATTTTAAAAAAAAAAAAACATAAAATTGCTTAGCAAAGGTGAGTAGCAGCCAACCTAAAAGTCAAACTACATTGAAAATTTGAACCCATTAGACTTCACGTGGGTGTGCCAACCTAGAAGTCAAGCTATATTGAAAATTTGAACTCATTAGAGTTCACGTGGGTTACTCACTTTTTCTCACCAAAAAAAAAAAAAAAAAAGAGCTCACGTGGGAATGTCAGAACTCACATAAAACAACTAAATAAGACCCACACACACTCAACTAAAACTCACACAAACCAATTAAACAAGAGCCACACACACACACAGCTAAAACAGAAAGCACAAGAAGAAGTTCAGTCTCGGTCAAAATTAAAGAAGAAGAAGAAAAATAAGAAGAAGAAGAAGAAGAAGCAGCTGGATGTCTTTCCCAGTTTTTCAAACACAGAGTAAAGCAACAAATTATTTCTCTCTCACAGCTTTAGCCTTCACTTGCTGTACCTCTTTCTCTCCCTTTCTCACTTTTTCTCATCTTCTTCTTCCTTTTCTTTTTCTTTTTTCTTCTTGTTTGTACCAGTCCGAAACATCTTTACCGGCCGAAACAGCCGGATTTCGCCGGTACGGCCGGTATGAGGCCGGTATGGCCGGTATTTTTTTCGGTACGAAATAACGGGTGTACCTATACCGATGCACTGATCGGAACGGTATATACCGGCCATACCGGCCGATACGGTACGGAATTGGCTTCACTGGTGTGTGCCCTGCTCTGTGTGTGTGTGTGTGTGTGTGTGTGTGTGTGTGCGCGCGTGTCTGTTCTGCCCATATACAAGGGCTGTGTGTGTGTGTGTGTTGCTCTGTGTGTGTGTGTGTGTGTGTGTGTGCATGTCTGTGCTACCCATATACAGGGGCTCTGTGTGTGTGTGTGCTGCTATCTCTGTGTGTGTGCTGATGTGTGTGTGTGTGTGTGTGTGTGCGCGCGCGCTACTCTGTGTGTGTGTTGCTGTGTGTGTGTGATGCTCTGTGTGTGTGTGTGTGTGTGTGTGTGTGTGTGTGTGTGTGTGTGTTGTTGTTTGTGTGTGTGTGCTGCTGTGTTTGTGCTGCCCAAAAAGTGCTGCTCTGTGTGAGTTGCTCTGTGTGTGTGTGCGCACGCTATTGTGTGTGTGTTTTTGTGTGTGTGTGCTGCTCTGTGTGTGTGTGCTGTTGTCTATGTGTGTGTGCGTTGTTGTGTCTGTGCTGCCCAGAAAGTGCTACTATGTGTGTGCTGCTCTCTGTGTGTGCGCGTGCGCGCGTGTTGCTACTCTCTGTGTGTGTGCACGTGCTGCTACTATGTGTGTGTGTACATTGCTCTCTGTGTGTGTGTGTTTGTGTGTGTGTGCTGCCCATATATAGGGGCTTTCATTCAGATTGTGTGCGTAGCTTTGAAAATATTATTGTTGGAAGATTTAAAAATATAGCTGTTGGGAATGAATAGAGAAAGAATAAAAAAATATTGAAAAAAGAATAAAGAAAGGTTAAAGAAATAATGAAGAAATAATATTTAAATGAGATAGAGAATGGGATAGAGAATCTGTTGGAAAGTGGATTTGAAAAAATTGGTAGCTAAAATGTAAAATTTACTGTTCATTCTCCAAATAGTACAAAAATTTGGAGAAGCTGTTGGAGATGCTCTAAAAGAAGAAAGAAATTTGGGTGAAGCAAAAAGCATGGTCTGACTTCTCTTATTGAGAAGTGTTGCAAAGCGTGTTGGACACGCTGAAGAGAAAAGAACAAAAAGAAAAGAAAGGCTATTCGGCCTAGAGAGCTGAAGCAGAGTGTTATTCTTGGCTATTGTGTGTGAGTTCAAGAGAGAGCAAAAACACAGAACAAGAGAGAGCCATTCGGCCATTGTGAGAAAAACACAAGTGAAAGCTTCAGGTGATGCAGTCCGAATGAAAAGATAGAGAGTGAGAGTGTGAGTGTGAAAAAGAAAAAGGTGACATTTTTCTTTGCTCAAATTACACCCAGAAAAGATAAATTGGTGGAGTTCTCATGGAGTTTTTGAGTGCTACAACCATGGAGAGTTGGAGTATTCAGAGGAAAATTTTGCTACTGGCTTTGTGGTGAGATTGTATTTACCCCTTGAGATTTATTTGTTGTATATTCAATTTATTGTGAACTCAAGTTTAGCATAAACTTGATAGTTGTAATCTCTATTTTATAGTGGATATTTTTCGAAGTTGCCGCGTGGTTTTTTCCTCTACACTAGAGGGTTTTCCACGTAAGATTTGGTGTTCTTGTGTGATTGTATTTATGTGGTACTTTCTGAAATTTTTTTTTGTTTCCATAATATTTCTATTGCTTGGTAGTTATATATTTTAATTCACACATAGACAGAGAGGGGACTAGGATTTTTCCCCAACATGGATAAAATTGATTAGGAAAGCAAACAATAATTCATAAAGCTAATTAATAAGCATGTACCAGCCTATTATATTCTAGTCTATATATATGCATTTTCTAATAAATTAAACTCAGTGGAAGTAACTAATAATTGAGCGTTCATCGGCCACTATGCTAGATATGTAGATGGCAAACCAAGCATGTCCCTTTGGCACATAGAGGCTTGATGATACATGTCCTATGTTATGAGAACCAAGGGCTTTTAGAGTCCCATAATGTGTCAAAAGAATAAAAGCATGAACCAGAACCTAGCTCCATTTGGGCATGCATATTCTAAGTTTCGTACAGATTATGTACCCCTTGAAAACGGCACATTTCTTTAATAGTGTGAGACACTAAAGAGAGGTCCTCACATGCATGGCTGGGTTTTAATTAGAAGCTGGTTTTGAAGTAAATGTCATTAATTAGCATCGATCCTTAATTGTGAGAGCCGAAATAACCCATAAATTTTGGGATAGGCGATGGATAAGCTTGAGTACTGCCCCATAGACGTCTTTAATGTAATCTTCTGTTCATAATTAAAGGTGGATTGATTTTTTAAAAATAAAAGTTAGTGCTCACCTAATCCACATTAGCAAGGGTCGATAGCCACACTTTAAGGAAATGACAAAATTTTCCTTTAATTTAATTTCTTTTAAAAAAAAAAATTCTCCAAATACGTAACAATTCAAATGACCATTTATTTTAATTATATGAGAAAAATTTTAAAGAAAATGTAGGAACTGGGTTTGAGCACTTCTACTGTTGAGTGAGTGGACTCAAGCCCAACTAGCCCAATACAATGAATTTGTAGAGAGTAAGTTCAAGAACTAGGCCTTAGTGAGGGATACAATGACTGAGCATGGATGCATAGGAATTGACATCACGAACTTGGATTAAAATGTGTAATGATGCTCCTCGGCTCTCCTCCGGGGAGCTTGAAGTTCTTTTATTTCTTTAGTGAGCGGTTACAAAGATTTCTATGATGGTATAGAATGCTACAGTGTTCTGTATTTCTACTGGCCTTTCTCTTTCTTTTTGTCCTTCTTCCAAGAGGGATTCCTTACATTATATAACCCATTTCAGTTGATCTTAGCCCTACATTTGTCGATCAAGCAGGTCACTACTTGAGTGCTTGTCCCATCAGCCACCTTCCCATTCTTTCTGTGGGCTGCGGCAGCCAAGGCTGCACTGTTCAGGGGTCATTTCCTCATTAATGCAGTTAGAACGTTAGTTGTGGGCATTTAATGTGGAGGTGACAGTTCGTCTTAGACTTGCTCCTTCACCATGCCTCCATGGCTGACACGTTGTACTTGTTCCTTCTTTTTAGACGCTCGAGAAGGTTGCTTTTGGTGGGCCCTTAATTCCTCCTCCCATGGTCTCGGTTGGCCGAGGACATGGTCGTCCTCGGCAAGCTCCTAGGCAATTTGTACTTTCACACTCTATCCTCGGTCGTTTCTTCATCCTTGGCATAGGCCTTGGGCTCGGTACGAAATGGGCCGGGGTTGCTAGATTCTTTGACCCCATAATAGCCCCTCAAAATCCTGCGATCCAGGTCCTCGGGCGGAGAGGAGGATTTTGACATTCTCGGGCTATCGTGATGGCTTGCCACATCTTATCCCTCATTAGTGCTAGTCTTTTCGCCTGTCCAAGGCAGGTTTTTGGCGCTTTGGTATACGGAACGCGCCCTCATTTAATTCTAGCGGCTCTATGCTTCCCACGTTCAACAGCGTGATGAACAACTGGGCTTTTCCTAGCTTCATGGGCAGGGAAACTTGCACGGTTATCTTTAATTGGGGGTATAAATAGCCGTTTGATCTGACCAGCCTCTTTACTTTTGCACTCAAGAGTTCTTGCGCACGTTCATTGAATTCGGTCAGATCTCCTACTACACTCATTCCTTTTTTAGCACAAAAAGCCTGTCCAAGGAGCCTTTCCTCATTTCTGTAAGTCTTCTTTTCTCTTTCTAGTTCAAACTTTCTCTCTAAGTCCTTTCTTTCCTTCGTCCTTTCTTGAGTTTCTTAGCCATTGCTAGAGATGGGTAGATTTAAGAAGTTAGTTAAGTCTGAAGAGGTAATGGAAAAATTCATCGCCGATTATAGGATACCCAGTAACATGGGCTTGAGGTACTGTGCAAAAGGGGAATGGCACATTCAGAAGGAGGAGGGTGAGGTTCTAATTCCTATAATCGCCTTCCTTGAGGGCGGTATGAGAATCCCCATAAGGCCAGTAACGAGGGGTTACCTTAAGTACTTTAGGTTAGCCCTCATACAATGCGCCACCAATGTGTTCAAAATCCTAGGTTGTGTGGACGTCTTGAATGAGAAGATAGGACTGAGGTTAACCCATCACGATGTGAATTAATGCTACAACCTCCAAAGACTGAAGGGTAAGTCTTATTATATGAAGATGAGGGACAACAGGGTTCAGCTTATCCAGTGCCTTCCTGAGTCCAGCAAGGGGTTGAACAAAGACTTTCTCATCGTGTCCGGAGAGTAGCATGGTAGGCTTCACTGCCTGACAGAAGAGGGAGAGCCAGGTGGGGTACTTTAAGTGGGAAAGGGTCTAGTCTTTTGGGTTGTAGGCCTGCTTTGTTTGGTTGCTGACAGAAGTATGCTTTCTTTTCAGCAGATCCGCACGCCTTTGAGCGTCATTTTAACTTGGCCAACAAGGAGGACTTGGAAAAGTTTCTCAGGGCGGAGATCTTTGTGAACGAGGCTAACGACCAAGTTAGAGTCGCCCACAAGATCCTCGGGTACAAGCCACTCTAGAAGTCATTCTCTGCTCCGAAGCACGTGATCAAAGCTAAAGATCCTCAGCTTCGCCAAATCACTGTGGTGGAGCACGGGTTCTCGTTCTCCTAGAGTCTCTTGCTTCGGAAGATATTCCGTTAGCAGGTACTTCTACATTCGGCCAAGCTGCAGAGGCCGAGGAAAAGGAGCTAAGAGAAGAGGAAGAGGTTGCTGATTTGGGTCCATCTGAGGACGAATTTAGTGCTTTCGACCAAGTCCACATGGTCGAGGATCCTTCTGGCGACTTGGTTATCCTAATCTGACCGAGGCGGGCCTCCTCTTTTTAAGTACTTCTCCCCAAGCCGAGATGGGCTTAAAAGGCAACCCCAGACCAGCCGCTTGACTTGTTTGAGGGTCAATCGGGGAGGGAGGAGTTGGGAAAACCCCAATCCAAGCTTCCTCCTACGTCCTCCAAGTCTCAGTCTATCCAAACTAGGCCATCTTTTACCCAGTATAAGCTTCTTCCTTCTCTACCTCAGCTGAGCTTGCCACCAAGGCTCGAGCCTGCTGATCCCAAGTGTAAGAAGGATCCTAAGGGCAAAAGGCCCATGGGAGCTGAGAGGACTTGCTCTTCCCCCAAGGAGGCTACAGCTCGTCGCCATCTTAAGCAGTAGAAAAAAAGGTACTAGGGCCAAGGAAGAGAGATGGCTGTGTAGTCCGTGGCCCAGGCATGGCTCCTTGCCCCAATGCTCCATGGGGAGCCTTTGATGGATAATGCCTCCCTCAGGGACTTCAAAGGGGGTGAAGGAGCATATGTGGCTGATGCGCTTGAGAGGTCCCTGCTACTCCCAGCCAATATGGCTCAATTGAAGGACCTAAAGAGGCAGAAGGTCATCCTCAGCATGAAGAGATACTTAGGCATGGTAAGCCATCTGACGCTTAAGACTTTGTTGATTTTTGCTCTTCGGTTCCCAGCTTATCACTTGCTTATTTCAATTTACAGGCTGTCGAAGCCACTTACAGGCTAGAGGAGGAGGCCAATAACTAGAGCAAGGCCCTAAACTAGGAACGCAACAAGCGCTTGGAAGCCACACAGACCCTTAAGAACTCCGAGTTTGACCTGAAAAAGGCAAGGGAGGATCTAAAGGAGGCGATGAAAGAGAGAGATAGTACGGTGTCAAGCCTAACTGGCACTCAAAAACAGGCTACCGACCAAACGAGGCACCTTCAAGATGTTGAAGGCCAACTAAAGATTGCCAAGAAGCACATCACCGACCTAAAGCAAAAGTTGGCCGAGGACGTAGGGGCAAAGGATGTTGCCAAGCACGCCAAGGATGAGGTTTTGAGAGCCAAAGCAGAGGCCGAGTCTACGAGGGCAGAGGTCGAAAGCTTTAAAGAGCAAGCGGAGGATGAGGCCTTTGCTGAAAGAGTGGCTAAAACCGAGGCTGCCCTCAATGCCCAAGTTCCTGAGGTATGCAAGCGCTACTGCTCCCAGACTTAGAATGAGGCCCTCAACCAAGCGGGGGTGGAGGCCTCTTTTGAGCTCAAGAGGGCTAAAAGAGTGTATTACCCTTTCGCTATTCGAAAGGCTACCTCTGCTACTTTTGTAGCCGACGCTGTCCCTAAAGCGGTAGATGGGGACTAGGCTGATGCTGCTAAGGATCCCCCTTCTACTGATAGGCCTGCCGAGGAGGCTGAGCGTTAGAGGGTGCTAAAGGAAGGGGAAACCAGTAACCTAGAAGTGCCCTCAGATGTGGTGAAGCCCCATGTTGGTCCTCAAGTCCCTCTTGCCGACTCCCAAGCTCTTCTTGCTGAGGGGACCTTCCCCAAGTTGCCCCTCCAGCCAAAGGGACAACTCTCATAGTGGTGCCTCTGCAAGCTGTTCCCTTAGGTCAAAGCTCCGCGGACCTCGAGGACACCTTTGGACAGCATCCCAAGGGGGGAATAAAGCTCAAGTCGAAGAAATAGGTTGTCTTAGCTAGCTTTTGCCTTCTTTTTTCTGCTTTTGTTATTGTTGTTTTTTTTTTTTTTTTAAAGCACTGTACTACTACTTTTAAATTGAATGCATGAATCACCTCTTTTTTACTTTATGTGTTAATTGTTATTGTGATGAGTTTTACCACTAATATAACCTGAGCTTTAATTATTAGCTTCGCAATCTCAGAAACTCATCAAGCTTTTGATTCTAAATTGGCAACCAAAAGATTTAAAGGCAATAGTGACAGTTTCCACTTAAACTTATTCTTACTGAATTGAATACTCAAGGAAACCGTTAGTCACTGACCATGCTAGGGGGTTAAGTTCAATGTGCTTCGGAATGCCTCAAGTGATGCTCGTGGACTTGTGTTTAGTCACGCCTTTGCCGAGGGTAGCCAGTTTCGCCAGAGGTTTGAGTCCAAGGACCATGCAAGACCTTGGTTCCATCTAACCCTTAGGTTCCTCTGTAAGTGAATAGTTTCCCCATAGGTTTTAGTCCGTAGACCATACAAGACCTTGGTTCTGTCTAACATTTAAATTCCCCTGTAAGTAACTAGTTTCCCCATAGGTTTAAGTCTGTGGACCATGCAAGACCTTGGTTCAGTCTAGTACTCAGGTTTGTCTTGAAGTGGTTAGTTTCCCCATAGGTTTGAGTTCGAGAATCATGTAAGACCCTAGTTCAGTCTAGTACCCAGGTTTTCCTCGAAGTGGTTCAATCTAGTTCTTTAGGTGACTGCCAAAATATAATATAGATATAATCATAATAGACCTGAAATTCGAATCACAAGAAAATGGATGCTTTTATTAATAAAAATACCTTCTCAGGTTATTTACATTCCACAGTCGAGGTACAAGTTTTTCATCTAAATCTTCTAAGTAGTATGCATCTATCCCCGTTACCGAGGTAATTCGATATGGCCCTTCCCAATTAGGCCCCAGCTTTCCCTAGGCAACCCCTACAACTTTCCTCAACACTAGGTCCTCCAGTGCTAGTGGTCTTAGCTTCACATTGGCATTATATCCCTGCTTGAGCTTTTAGTGGTAATAAGCCAGCTGGATCATTGCCCCTTCTCTCCGTTCCTCAACCAGACCTAGGCTTCTCCCCAGTAGTTCATCATTACTGCCCGGAGTGAAAGAGCTCGTCCTCAGTGTCGGGAAGTTTACTTCTAGAGGGATGACAGCCTCAGCCCCATAAGTCATGACAAAAGGTGTCTCCCCCGTTGATCGCCGTGGCGTAGTCCAGTATGTCTAAAGAACGTGTGGCAACTCCTCTACCCATTTTCCTTTGACGTCATCTAGTCTCTTCTTAAGCCCGCTGACAATAACCTTGTTGACAGCCTCGACCTGTCCATTTCCCTGAGGATAAGCTGGAGTTGAGTACCTGTTTGTGATTCCAAGTTCACAACAGTACCTCCTGAAGGCCTTGCTGTCGAACTGGAGTCTGTTATTCGAAATGAGGGTATAAGGGACCCCGAATTGCGTAACAATGTTTCTCCTAAGGAACTTCTTAGCGTCCACATCTTTGATGTTAGCCAACGGCTCAGTTTCGACTCATTTAGTGAAGTAATCTGTGGCAACCGACAGATATCTCTTATTCCTTGGTACCTTGGGGAAAAGGCCTACAATATCCAAGCCCCACTAGGCGAACAGCCATGGGCTAGACAAGGGGTTAAGGACCCCTCCAGGTTGATGAATATTTGGGGCGAACCTTTGACATTGGTCACACTTTTTAACATACCCCAAGGCCTCCTTCTGCATCCCCGGCCACTAGTATCCTTATGTGACAGCTCGATGAGACAAGGATCTTCCTCCTGTGTGGCTCCTGCAGATCCCCTCATACAGCTCTTCGAGCAATACCTCTGATGCCTCGGGGTGAATACACAGTAGGTATGGTCCAGAGTAGAAGCGCCTATATAATTTGTGGTCCTCGGACAGCCAGAACCGAGAAGCATTCTTTCGTATTTTCTCAACCTTTAACTTATCCTCAGGCAAGACGTTGTCTTTGAGGAACCTCACCAGGGAGTCCATCCAGCTGGAACCCATCCCAACTTGGTGGATGTGGACCATGCCCTTTGTCGCCTCATTTGCTCTTTCTAGATGCTCCACAAGAATGATTCGAAGCAGATCCCTTGCCGAGGAGGTGGCAAGTGTGGCCAATGAATCAGCGTGAGTATTTCCATTCTTGGAGACATGTGACAAGCTGAAAAGATTGAAATCCGACCGCAAGCGCTTGACCTGGCTTAGGTATTCCTGCATTCTCGAATCTTTGGCTTCCAGTTCTCTTTTCACCTAGCCTACCACTAGCCTCAAATCCGAGAACATCTCCACTGCTTTTCCTCCCATTTTCTACACCATGACCATCCCTTGTAACAGTGCTTCATACTTGGCTTCATTGTTTGTGGCCGAGAACTTGAGCCTCAAGGATTTTTCTATGACAGACTCCTTGGGGGATACTAAAACCAGCCCCACTCCAAACCCCCTTTGATTTGCCATGCCATCAACGTATACCCTCTAACATGGTCGCCCCGATTGATTGCTCCAACTAATTTTTGGTCCTTGCTTATCTTCTCGGATGGCATCTCTACAGGTGGTTCAGCGAATTTGGCCATCAAATCAGCCAGGGCCTTGCCTTTTATGGAGGTTCGAGGCATATATTTGATGTCAAAAGCCCCCAGAATTGTGTTCTACTTGGAAATCCTCCCTATGTAATCAGCTGTCCGAAGTACAAACTTTAAAGGTAATAGGGTCAAGCCAACCACTTTGTGAGCTTGGAAATAGTGGAGGAGCTTTCGTGTAGCATGGACCATAGCTAGTATGGCTTTCTTTAAGGGTAAGTACTTGACCTCAGCGTTGTGTAGAGACTTGCTAACGTAATGGATTGGTTTTTCAATGCCATTGTCGTCCTGAATCAGAACCAAGCTCACAACATGAAGTGCCACTATAATGTATGCATATAGGATCTCGTCGGCCTTAGGGTTGGACATGATGGGCGGCCAGGATAGGTACTCCTTGAGTTGTTGGAAGGCCATGATACAATCCTCAGACCACTCGAATCCTTTTCACTTGTTAATTAGGAGATAGAAAGGCCTGCACCTGTCAACCGACCTGGAAATGAATTGATTCAGGGCCGTGATCATTCCAGTAAGCTTTTGGAACTCCTTGGGGTCTTACGGAGGCTTCAGATTATGAATAGCCTTGATTTGGTCAGGATCAACTTCGATTCCCCTGTAGGTAATCATGTATCCTAAAAACTTGCCAAATCTCACACCAAACGAGCACTTGGAAGCATTTAAGCGCAACTTGTGCTTCCTCAAGACGTCAAAAGTGCAGCCAAGGCCTCCTAAATTTTCGGACACCACTTTACTTTTTACCACCATATCATCAACGTAGACTTTGATGCTTTTGCCCAGCATTGGCTTGAACATTCTCGTCATCGTCCTTTGTTAAGTGGACCCTGCGTTCTTCAGCCCGAACGGCATTACCTTGTAATAGTAATTCCCAACGGCGGTCACAAAGGCTGTCTTTTCCTGGTCTTCCAAGGCTAGTGGTATTTAATGATAGCCTTGAAAGGCGTCTAGGAAGCTCATCCGAGGATAGCCCATGGTTGCATCCACCAGCTGGTCTATCCAAGGCATGGGGAACAGGTCTTTTAGACATGCCTTATTCAGGTAGGTGAAGTCCACACAAACCTTCCACTTTTCACTTTTCTTCTTGACCACCACAGTGTTGGCCAACCATTTGAGGTAAAATACCTCTTTGATAGTCCCTGCGCGCTTAAGCTTATTCACCTCTTCCCTAATCTCATCAGTGTGCTTTCTCGATAAGCGCCCGAGTGGCTATTTCTTGGGAATTATGGACGGATTGACGTTGAGATGGTGACAGATGAAGGACGAATCAATCCTTGGGGCATCACAGGCATCCCATACGAACATGTCTATATTGCTTTTGAGGAACTTAATTAGCTCCTCCTGCTCCTTGGGAGGCAGTTGAGCCCCGACCCGAAAGAACTTCTCTAGGTCGCCGCGAATTACCACTTTCCCCAAATCCTCACATTTTGCTTCGTTGGCGACTGCATTAGGAGGCGCCGTCAGGGTCTTTGATTGCTATACGCTCTCTTCAGCCGTGGCCGAGGACTATACGTTGAAATGATGTGATATGGCCGCCACCATGCACTGCCTCACTATGGGCTGGCAACCATAGATCTCCAGGACTTGATCCCCTGACAGGAATTTCACATTCTGGTGCAGGGAGGAGGCAACAGCCCCTAAGTTGTGGAGCTAAGGCCTTCCTACAATGGCTGTGTAGGGGGAGTAGGTATCTACTACTATAAAGTTCACCTCTACTGCTTCTGGGCCGGTCTGAATGGGCAGCCTGATCATGCCTTTTAGGATAATAAGCTTCCCATCGAAACTCATCAAGGGAGAGCTATAGGGCGTTAAGTCCTCCGGCTTCAACCCCAACCCCTTATAGAGGTCTGGGTACATGACCTCGGTGGGACTGCCTTTATCCACCATCACTCTTATCACATTATAGTCTCCGATTCTAAGAGTGATCACCAGAGCATCATCGTGGGGTTGGGTGGTTCCCATCTTGTCTTTCTCTAAAAAGCTCAAGTTTGGGTGAAAGTTCCTTCTGGCTCTCTTCGGCTCTAGCTGGGACTCCTCAGCAAGGATCTGGGCCACAGACAACACTCACGAAGGGCACATGCCTGTTCTTCCTGGCGCGGCTAAGATCACATTGATCGTCCCTACAGGCGCCCTTAGGGTGTTATCTTTCCTCGGCTCTTGATTGGTCTAGCCTTGATGGTCACCGAGGTGATGGAAAAGGTGCTTCAGCTTTCCCTTTTGGACCAGCTGGTCCAAATAGCTCGGAGATTTCTGCAGTTCTCTGTAGTATGTCTGTGGTCCCTGTGGTATTGGCAATAAAGGTTCTAATTGTGCGTCATGGATTCTCCCACTATCTTATTCGACCACCTAAAGTATGGCTCGCTCTCGATTTTCGCCAACACCTTGTGTACTGGCTCTTAGAATACGGCGTGGACCACCTGCATGCCAGCTGCTCCAGATTGCCCCGCAAAGTCTCTCCTCAGACGGGCGTTGTTGTATCAGTCTGACCTGAAATCCCTTCTCTTTTGGGGGATGGTCTTCTCCTTCCCTCTGCCCTGCAGCTGGTCTTCCTCCACTTGCTTGTACTTGTCGATCTAATCCATCAATTGGCGCACACTGGTGGCAGGCTTGCCTGTCAGGGACTTCCTTAGTTCATGCCCAATTGGGAGACCATATTTGAAGGTGCTGATGGCGACATTGTCAAAATTCCCTCCACTTCATTGTACACCTCCTAATATCGGCCCGAGTAGGCCTTTAAGGTCTCTCCATCATGCATGGACAGAAATAGTAATGCGCTCAAGGGCTGCAAGGTTATGCTGTTCGTAATGAAGCGAAAGCCAAAGGCCTAGGTCAGCTGTCTATACGAATATATGGAATTCATCTTCAAGCCATTGAACCACCTCATCGCCACTGGACCCAAGCTAGAGGGGAAAACCTTGCACATCAACACCTCGTTCTTAGAATGAACAACCATTCTCTGGTTGAACTGGCTTACATGCTCCATAGGGTCCGTTTTGCCGTTGTAAATGGAAAAGGTCAGCTGCTGGAACCGTCGAGGAAGGGTGGCCCTCTCTATGTGGCGCATGAAAGGCGACTTAGATAGTTGATCCAGGGCCCTACTCATGGCGTCATATCCTAAGCCCCTAGGAGATAGGCTATTACGTTTACGCTCCCGGTAGTACTCTTCCTCATAAGAGAGGGTCTTGCTCAGAGGAGTTCTCGACCTTTGCCTATAGTCCTCGTCGCTTTCATCGTCAAAGGGCAGGCCAGGGCTAGGTCGAGGTCACCTTCGTTGTGCATGGCGCAGCCTCCTTTTCAAGTCGTCTATCTCCCGCTGCATGGCCTGCTCATCGTTCTGCCCCTAGGTCACGCGGCTCTTAACCTCCTTTGGCTGGGTGGCCTGGTTGTTGTTTTGTCACTAGGACACATGGCTGTCCCCACACAAGTGGCTTCCACTAGTTTAAGTGGTGTGCACACTTCCCTCTAAAAATCTTCCATTCTCTTCATTTCGATCGCGCTCAGGGTTGGCGAAGTTACCCTGATGCTGGGGTTTGACCGGTTCAGGTTGATAGGAACCTACTTGATGAGGGACTGATCCTGCCATGCTTGGTCGTTGCCTTTACTAACACACAAGTTCTCCCCACAGACGGTGCCAATTGTAGGGACTAGGTTTGAGCACTTCTACTGTTGAGTGAATGGACTCAAGCCCAGCTAGCCCAAGACAATGAATTTGTAGAGAGCGGGTTCAAGAACTAGGCCCTAGTGAGGGATACAATGACTGAGTATAGATGCATAGGGATTGACATCACGAACTTGGATTAAAATGTGCAATGATGCTCCTCGACTCTCCTCTAGGAAGCTTGAAGTTCTTTTATTTCTTTAGTGAGCGGTTATAAAGATTTCTACGATGATATAGAATGCTACAGTGTTTTGTGTTTCTACTGGGCTTTCTCTTTCTTTTCGTCCTTCTTTCAAGAGGGATTCCTTACATTATATACCCCCTTTCAGTTGATCTTAGCCCTACATTTGTCGATTAAGCAGGTCACTACTTGAGTGCTTATCCCATCAGCCACCTTCCCATTCTTTCTGTAGGCTGCGGCAGCTAAGACTGCACTGTTCAGGGGTCATTTCCTCATTAATGCGACCAAAACATTAGTTGTGGACATTTAATGTGGAGGTGACAGTTTGTCTTAAACTTGCTCCTCCACCATGCCTCCATGACCGACACGTTGTACTTGTTCCTTCTCTTTAAACGCTCGGGAAGATTGCTTTTGGTGGGCCCTTAATTCCTCCTCCCATGGTCTCAGTTAGCCAAGGACATGGTCGTCCTCGACAAGCTCTAGGGCAATTTGTACTTTCACACTCCGTCCTTGGGCATTTCTTCATCCTCAGCGTAGGCCTTAGGCTCGGTACGAAGTAGGCCGAGGTTACTAGATTCTATGACCCCACAGAAAACATAACAAGTAGACTTTGCTTAGCAAATGTTTTTCATTATGGGAAATGCTAATGAGTGCTCTTAGGACATTAGTTAACGATCCATTTTTAAAAAATTTTGACATTACTCTTATTAAAATGAAAAAAACTGTCAAAATATTTTTTTTTTCCCATAAAAACTTTCTTTAACTTAATTGTCCATCGTTAGCATAACCCTTTCATTATTTAAAAAAACTTAAGAATGTGTTTACTATGTAATTATTTAGTGCTCCAAGAGCACCATATGTAAATGTATGCTAGTTCTATCCTATCATGTGAATAGTAAATTCTGTCATAAATTTATTGTGTACACATTTATTATACTCACTTAACACTGAATAAATTACTTGTGCTTGCCCTAAATAAATATTAGGAAGAAGAATTTGCATACGAAGGAATCTTATTTAAAAACGTAAGAAAATTTGCATTACGCTCACTAATTTCGAGAAGGAGAGGAACCCTTTTGGGTTGCCTAAGTTGTATGCATGCATAACAATATTGAGGAATGAGTAACACCTGTCTATCAAAAGATCTATCCCATTAATGTAGCTTAATATTAACACTGTTTTTTTTTTTTTTTTAATCTTAACACAGAAAGTGCTCCCATAAAAATAAAAAAAATAAAAAATAAAAAAAAAACTCACACACACACACACACACAGAGAAAAAGCCTAAAAGTTGGTCTAAAAAAAATGCCTAAAAGAATTAAATATTCTCCCCAAATGTCTCTCTTTTTATCTTATATTTATAAGTTTCTCGTGATTAATACTGTGGTTTTAGGACCACGAAGTTGTTAATGAAAGCTACAGATAAGCCACCACTAGTCCAGCGCATGAACCCACCCACCTATATATATTCACTTCCCTCTTCACCAAATTCCACACCACTCAAACCAAAAACACCTCTCAATTATTTCCTACTTCAAAATTTCTCATTTATCAATCTCTCAAATTACGCTACTCCTCCTTGTTTAGCTAAGCTTGATCAACTTGTGTTTGGGCACAAGTTTAATTCTCTTTACCAGTGGTGACACCATGTTGAGGGCAGGGTGTTCCCAGGAAGACCCTGACCTGAAAATAAAAAAAAAATTATATATAATAATTAAAAAAAAAATTATTTGTTTACCCTTAAAAAAAATAGGAACATCCTCAAGAAAAATCAAGAACACCCTCAAATAAATAAATAAATAATTATATGTTCTGCTTTCAAGAAAAAAAAATTAACTAAAATCTTTTAAAAAAAAAATGTAACAGAGCAAGCCCACTGTCCAAAACCCAACATCAATCCTAAACAACAGATGGAAAAGTAAACCCAATCTAAAGAAAAAAAAAAAAAAAAAACATATGGAAAGCCCAACAAATGGTAGCAAACCCACGGGCCACAGATTCTAAAAAAAAAAACAAAACTCAACCTAAAGACAAATGGTAGCAAACCTAACCCACGGATGGTAGGAAAAACTGAAATAAAAAACAGAGAAACAAAGCTCATCGCCTCCGCCTCAAACTCGAGCAACAGAGCTCATCGCCATCGATCATCGCTAGTTGGATTGGAGATCAGTCATCGCCTTGGCCTTGCCATTCGGATCGGAGATCAGAATAGCACAGATCGGATCGGAGATTCCTTCCTCACTAGTCGCCTCGACGTGCTGCCCAACCCAACGGCGCCGCCCCTCAACCTCAGCCTCCCTGCTCCCTCAACCTTAAGATATTTCATCTTTACTTTACACTTTTCTTCTCTCTGACTCTCTTTTTCTCTAATGGGTTTTCTCTCTACTCTCTTACTTCTCTCTGTCTCTTTCTCTCTTTTATCTGAAGACTGAAAGTATGAAAGTGAAATGAGAGTCTCTCTCTTTTTAAGACTAAAGACTTAATCTGATTAGCTGATTCTTTTTCTTTTCTTTTCTTTTTTGGTGAAATTGCTTAGCTTTATTTTATTTCATTTCTTTGATACGGGCTTGCTTAGCTTTATTGAACTATAAAGTCTGTAATTGCTTAGCTTTATTGTAACTTTAATAATATTTGTGATTGGCTGATTCTCTTTTTTGTCTTTTAGTGTATTGCCTATGATTGGTGATTATGAATTTTGATTGGCTCTTGTGAACGGGGCTTGTGTGTTGAGTGGGGGGAGGGGTGAATAGGGCATGGGACCGAGTGGGAAGTAAAGGCATGAGAGGCAGGCAGTGGATAATGCACATGGGGTGTGTGCTAATAGTTAGTAAAGAAAAATAATGAAACAACTAATAAACAATAATTAATAATTTATTTAACCAATACATTATAAAAGATTAACAAATTAAATTATGTTAGGCTAAATAACAATTAATAATTTTATAATTAATGAAACAACAATATAAAAAATTATAGTTTATAAAAGACAAACAAATTAATGAAACAATTAAACAACAATAATTAATAGTTTTATTAATATTTCAAATGAACTTATAGTTTATTGTATAGGTAACTGTTCATTTCTTTTCTTTTCATTTTTTTCCTTTTGAGGTTTTTCGGTGTACAAAATACAAATTTGTTTTGGTTTTAAGAATTTTTTTTTTTTTAAGCACAACTTCATGCCGACCAAATCTTGAATTTCGGCCGGAATTTCTTGAAATATCCGAAATAGACCGAAATGACCTAAAATTTTTTCAAAGTAGAATAGAAAAACCCTGAAAAAAATTCCTGAAGTCACCACTATTCTTTACCAACCACCACCCATGTCTCTAACATAGCACAAAGGAAACCTCCCAATTTCCATTCTTTGGTACGGAGATTTCTCACCAGCCCAGAAATCCATTATCTCAGACTTTCTTCTCTCTCTAAACCCACAAAACCAACAACAACAAAAAAAAAAAAAAAAAAAAAAAAACAGAGTCCCTCAGTCTCTAATTGGTGGAATACCATCCAAATTTACGTGAAAAAAGCTGGAAAGAAACAAACCAACGTTGTCTTAGCAAACCAAGCCTCAGACAATAACTACTCCATTGGTAAAAAGTTAAAGAAATCCCAGATTTCCAAGCTGGCACACGTGGCCAACTCAAAACCCGAAGGGTTGAACTTAGTTCTCACAGCTCAAGACGTGGCAGTCGAATGCTTTTGCATGAGTAACTGTGAGTTCCACGGCTCTGACACAAAGCTCAAATCCGCTTTCATCTGGGTGACGGCAACTCGTTGACTCAGTGCCCAAGTCAATGCGCATGGCTATTTCACAAACCTATATACGGACCACAGACTGCACCACTGGGTGCACCCAATGGGGACGTGGGGCTAGATGGCATGATCATAAATTTAGCGAGTCTATTGGCTGGATCCGTGACGAACCCATTTCGAAACGGCTACTTCATCAGCTCGACTGGCTCATTTGACATTTATGACCTCATTTTTAAATGCCTTGATGTTGCATGAGATCAGGGGCGGATGTTGCCAACACTATTAGACACGAATACTTCTCAATGTTCAACCATTGTGTGAGAGAGTGCTGAGATGTACACACTCGTGGCTTCTAGTCATGATTTTTCATGTTTGTATTATATATATATCTAAGTGTGCATAAAAATTTATAATATTTAATTATGTTTATTTTGATTCTTAATATTTGATATCTATCTATACCTATACTATATAGAAGTGAATTTTCTTTTTTGGACTCGATTTTTATATGTTTTAAAAATACCCTCGTTAATGAAGAGTAACTTCATTTAGAAATAAGGTCATAAATGTCAAATAACTGATAATAAATTTCGTTTTAAATTAAAAAAGAGAACTCATAAATTTAATATTTTTTTCCCTTCAAGTTGGAAAAAGAAATTACAATTAGTACTTATCTTTAAAATTTATCATTTTTATTTGTTTGAAATTTAAAAAAAAAAAAATCTAAATTATAATAAATGTAAATTGTAGGGTCGGTTTTCGTAGCCCAAGCCCAAAAGAGATGGGTTAAAGGTCCAACGAACCCAGAACAATGGATTTGTAGAGAGTGGGTCAAAGGTTTAGGCATTGGCCGGCCCTCACTAGGCCGAAACTACTTTATCTCTTATTAAAAGAACACTTAGGCCAATTTACAACTGAGGAATGCTCCTCGGCCATTGGCCGAGGAGGCTTGTTTCCTAGATCTCTCTCCCTTTTTCTTCCCCTTTTTTACTTTGCTCGTATCACTTATATATTACTCTCCCCCTCCTTCTGTTGATCATTCATTGATCTCTCTACTGGCTGCTTGTCCCATCAGAGGTCGTATTTGTGCTCAAGTGGTTCACCCTGATCGATGTAGCCCTGCCCGGGGGTTGCATCCCCATTAATGCGGCCAGAAGGGTTAGGTGAGTGTATTAAGTGTTGAGGTGACAACTCGCTCTGGGTTTGTCCCCCCCCCCCCCACTTTATAGTTATCCTCAGTATGCCGAGGACGAGGGGGTCCTCGGCGTGGATCCAAAGGAGTTTTCTCCCCAAATTTGTCCTGGATAGTCATCCTTCCTTGGATTGGGCCATTTGGGCCTGGCTAGGAGTGGGCCAAGGCTGCACACTTTCTTGGCCCCACAATAGCCCCTCAAAATCTTGCTGCACGCATCCTCGGGCAGGGAGTAGGATTTTGACATCCTCGGCTTCACCTCTGTCAGGATTGGGGTCTATTCACCTGCCCAATGCACGTTGCTGATGTTCCGGAGCATGTAACGTGCCCATTATTAAATTCAGGCGGCTCTGTGCTCCCCACGTCTAGTGAGGCGTTATCTATCCAACGGTGGGGGTTTGTCTCGCATTTATGGGTGGGAAAGCCCACATCGTTCCTCGATTCGGGGTATAAATACCTGTAAGAAGTGCTTCTCCCTGTTCCACATTCGTAATCAAGAGCTCTCATGCGTCCTTTCTGAGTCCAGTCACACTTACATCTTCAGCACAAAAAGCCCGTCCGGGGAACTCCTCCTCTTTTCAGTAAATTGCTCTATCCTTCTCTGAGCTCTCTTTCCCGTCATTCCTTTTCCTTCATTTGTCCTTTCTTAGCTCCTTTAAGCATCAACCGGGATGGGTAGGTTTAAGAAATACGTCCACACCAAGGAGGCGATGGATAAATCCGTCACCGACTACCGGATCCCCGCCAATGTAGGTTTGAGATATAGTGAGGATGGGGATTGGCGCTTACATAAGCGGGAGGGTGAAGTGGTAATTCCCATCGCCGCCTTCCTCGAAAGGGGAATGACGATCCCAATGGGACCGGTGATGAGGGACTACCTCACGCACTTCCGGTTGGCCCCTACCCAATGTGGGATAAACGTCTTCAGGATTTTGGGTTATGTGGACGTCCTGAATGAGAATATGGGGCTAAGGTTGACCCACCACGACGTGAACTGGTGCTACAACCTTCAGCATCTTAGGGGCAAGTTTTATTATCTGAAAACGAGGGACGACAGGGTGCGACTCATCCAGTGCCTCCCTGAGTCCAATAAGGGGCTTAGCGATGACTTCTTCATCGTGTCAGGGGCATGGCATGATGGCCTTCACTGCCCAACGACGGAAGGGGTACCAGGTGGGGCAGTAAGAGTAGGAGGGGTTTTGAGTTTTCTTGCACTTTTTTCTTTTTGCTAACATGGCGGTGTTTTCCGTTTGCAGACCCGCATGCCTTTGAGCGCCACTTCCATTTGACCAACCAAGAAGACTTACAGAAGGTGCTAAAGGCGCTGGTTTACGTAAACGATGACGACAATCAAGTCAAAGCCGCCCATTTAATCTTGGGGTATACGCCCACCCAAAGGTCGTTCCCAGTTCCGAAACATGTCATCCTAGCCAACGATCCTTGGTTTCAGAGGATTACTGTGACCGAGGATGGGTTTTCGATTCCTGAGGAGCCCCCCGATCAGGAAGCTGTCACACTAGCCGTCCCCTCCTCTTCTCAACCATTCGCTAAGGCTGCCGAGGAGGGTCCAGAGAGGGAGGAGGACCCGTTTGCCGTTTTTGCTGAGCTTGATTGGTCCGAGGATCCGCCTGGGGACCTGGGTGACCCTAACCTGAGCAAAGCAGACCTCCTTGCTTCCGCAACCCCTCTACCAACAATGGGTTACAAGAGGAGGCCAACTACTGACTTGCTGGACTTGATCGAGGGCCAGCCAAGGAAGGCCCAGTAAAAGCTTCCTCCTACCCCACCGAAAACTAGGTCGACTTCGGCTCAGTAGAAGCTCCCACCTCCTCCCCAGACACGCTTGCCCTCTCGGTCTGTGCCTATCACACCCAAGAAGAGGAAGGACAAGGGCAAAGGGCCTATAGAGGAGAAAACGGTTCCTTTGCAGGAGGGGAACACTACTCTGCGGCCGTCCAAGCAGATGAGGATAGGCGGTAGAAGTCCAGATAGGCAGGTCGCCGATACCACCTCGTCCGAGGCGGAGGCTTGGCTCCCAGCTCCGATGCTCCGCGGGGAGCCATTGAGGGATAACGCCTCCCTCAGGGACTTCAACGAGGGTGAAGGGACGCACGTGGCCGATGCCCTGGAGAGGAGCCTGCTGCTCCTGGTAGACATGGCAGAGCTTAGCTCTTTGACGAATGAGCAGGTCTTCCTCAGCCTTCAGCGATATGTGGGGATGGTAAGGACTTTAGTTTCAAATCTTCTCCCACTCATTTTCTTTTATTGGGCTTATAGCACGTTGGTTATTCTGGCAGACTATCCAAGCAATCTTTGCATTGGAGGGGGTGGCAAATGACCAGAAGGAGGCCCTTAAAAAAAAGCGCGACTGGCGATACCAGGCCACCAATACTCTGAAGAATTCCGAAGCTGACCTCGCCAAGGCCCGAGAGGCTCTGAAGGAGGTGACCCGGGAGCGGGACAATGCGTTGTCTGGTCTTAAGGGCGCCCAGACCCAAGCCGTGGAGCAAACGAGGCGCCTAAGCGAAATGGAGGAGCAATTGCGAATCGCGAGGGATCTGATTACTAACCTGCGGGCTAGCATGGCCAAGGCCGAGGGGGCTCAGAGGGTAGCAGAATTTGCCAGAGACCAGGCCCAGCGGGCCAAGGACGAGGCTGACCATGGCAGGGAGACGGCCGAGCGTGCTAAGGAGGAGGCTGAAGCTGCAGCCTACGCTGATGGGGTGACTTCGGTAGAGGCCGCCTATAAGACTTAAGTCCCAGGGGTGTGTAGGCGATATTATTCCCAGGTCTAGACTAAGGCCCTCAAACAAGCTAGGGTGGAGGCTGCGTCCAACCTGTGGAAGGCAGAGAACGTGTATTATCCCCCCGTTATTCGTGAGGCCACCCCTGAGGACCCTGAGGTTGGGGAGATTGTTGAAAAGGTGCGGGCAGCTGAACTGAGGGAGCATTCAAGTGAGGAGGTGCCCCCAGAGATAGTGGAGATCCCCTCCGATGATTCAGCCCCCACCACTAAGGAAATAGCTGCTCTCGCCGTACCCCCGCAGACCATCCCCTTAGGCCAGGGCTCGGAGGGGTCAAGGGTTACCTCTGTCCAGCCCGAGCATAAGGAGTAGACTTCCCGGCATCTCGGCTCGTCCTGCTTTCACGTTGTCATTTTGTTTTGTTATACTTCTCTTCTATGTACTGTGGCTCTTGCCATGCAATTTTTACAAACTCATCGTTGTAATGCGACTTTGATTTCCCTTTATTTGGATCGTTTATTTGTGTACACGCTACCTGCTTTCCCTTTCTTCCTTAGATCTGCGTAATTTTATCTTGAATTGCATGTCGGTCAGTTGCACCAGTAACGATGATATGGAGAGAGAGAACGTATGCATGGGCAGCTCTCTTGTGTCTCGAGGGCCCTGTGGGGCTTGGTCTTTTCCTAACTTGGGATATTTTGTAGTTATCCTCCCTGTAGGCCTGAGTCCGAGGGTCGTGCGACGTCCCTGTCCTGTTCAGCACCATGGTATGATAGAGCGGTTAGTTTCCCCATAGGCCTGAGTCCGAGGACCATGCAGTGCCTTGGTTCTGTCTAACAATTTCATTTCTCTATAAGTATCTAGTTTCCCCATAGGCTTGAGTCTGAGGACCATGCAATACCTTGGTTCCGTCTAGTATCCAGGTATAGAGGAGTGAGTAGTTTCCCCATAAGCTTGAGTCCGAGGACCATGTAATGCCTTGGTTCTGTCTATCACTTCTATTTTTCTGTAAGTATCTAGTTTCCCCATAGGTTTGAGTCCGAGGACCATGCAATACCTTAGTTCTGTCTAGTACCCAGATATAACGATGTGATTAGTTTTCCCTTAAGCTTGAGTCTGAGGACCATGCAATGCCTTAGTTCTGTCTATCACTTCTACTTTTCTGTAAGTATTTAGTTTCCCCATAGGTTTGAGTCCGAGGACCATACAATATCTTGGTTCTGTCTAGTACCCAGATATAACGGTGCGATTAGTTTTCCCATAGGCTTGAGTCTGAGGACCATGCAATGCCTTGGTTCTGTCTATCACTTATATTTTTCTGTAAGTATCTAGTTTCCCCATAGGTTTGAGTCCGAGGACCATGCAATACCTTGGTTCTGTCTAATACTCTGATATAATGGTGTGATTAGTTTTCCCATAGGCTTGAGTCCGAGGACCATGTAATGCATTGGTTCTGTCTATCACTTCTATTTTTCTGTAAATATCTAGTTTCCCCATAGGTTTGAGTCCGAAGACCATGCAATACCTTGGTTCTGTCTAGTATCCAGATATAACGGTGTGATTAGTTTTCCCATAGGCTTGAGTCTGAGGACCATTCAATGCCTTGGTTCTGTCTATCACTTCTATTTTTCTGTAAGTATCTAGTTTCCCCATAGGTTTAAGTCCGAGGACCATGCAATACCTTAGTTCTGTCTAGTACCCAGATATAACGGTGTGATTAGTTTTCCCATAGGCTTGAGTCCGAGGACCATGCAATGCCTTGGTTCTGTCTATCACTTCTATTTTTCTATAAGTATCTAGTTTCCCCATAGGTTTGAGTCCGAGGACCATGCAATACCTTGGTTCTGTCTAGTACTCAAATATAACGGTGTGATTAGTTTTCCTATAGGCTTAAGTCCGAGGACCATGCAATGCCTTGGTTCTGTCTATCACTTCTATTTTTCTATAAGTATCTAGTTTTTCCATAGGTTTGAGTCCGAGGACCATGCAATACCTTGGTTCTGTCTAGTACCCAGATATAACGGTGTAATTAGTTTTCCCATAGGCTTGAGTCCGAGGACCATGCAATGCCTTGGTTCTGTCTATCACTTCTATTTTTCTATAAGTATCTAGTTTTCCCATAGTTTTGAGTCCGAGGACCATGCAATACCTTGGTTCTGTCTAGTACCCAAATATAATGGTGTGATTAGTTTTCCCATAGGCTTGAGTCCGAGGACCATGCAATGCCTTGGTTCTGTCTATCACTTCTATTTTTCTGTAAGTATCTAGTTTCCCCTTAAGTTTGAGTCCGAGGACCATGCAATACCTTGGTTCTGTCTAGTACCCAGATATAACGGTGTGATTAGTTTTCCCATAGGCTTGAGTCCGAGGACCATACAATGCCTTGGTTCTGTCTATCACTTTTATTTTTCTGTAAGTATCTAGTTTTCCCATAGGTTTGAGTCCGAGGACCATGCAATACCTTGGTTCTGTCTAGTACCCAGATATAACGGTGTGATTAGTTTTCCCATAGGCTTGAGTCCGAGGACCATGCAATGCCTTGGTTCTATCTATCACTTCTATTTTTCTGTAAGTAGGGGTTTGCCTTCGGACTGCTTCACTGGAGATGATTCCTCTTTGGGTTAGATTATGACCTTACACATGGCATTTTGTCTCGCCTCCAGCTCGAGTCCCACCTTTTTCATTTACGAGGCATCCTTTAGCGATTCGTTTTCCACGCTTGACGTTTCGGTGCGCGAGACACGCCCTCATTAATGTCCTCGTGAATTAGCACACATCCAGCGGTCTATGGCCCCTCAGAATTTGGTGGCTCCGTGATTTGCACTGTTGACAACTCTCCTTTCGAATTCTATGCGAATTAATTCCCACCAACATTTATCCCCTATATAAGACTCTTCGGGGGGAAGGTTTCTTCACACTCCATGAATTCCCAAACGCAAACAGAAAGAATACACCCCTTCAGCTCCCCAAGCCCCTTGAATAACCCTGCTGGAGTTGGTAGCTATGGGGCAGCTTTGGGCAGGTGTGAGGACATCCGTGCCAAGAGCCATCGTGGCCGCAGCCCCCACTGGGTTTCCGGCGCAGCAGAGTTTAGGCGTAACCCCGATGGTGCCATGCATGGTGGCCCGAAGGGATGTGATTGAAGTACCTAATGTCTCTCCTTGGAGCGCACCCCCGACGGAGGAGATGTGTGAATTCACGTCACGGCCGGTGCCTAAGCGTTGCCGTCTCCTACGGCCAACGCTCGTGAGGGTTGGAGAGAATTAAGGGAACATCATGAGGGAGGGTGTCCCGGTACGCCTGCATCTGCTCCTCACTTTGTTCAAGCTTTGCCGCATCTGGCCCTCCCCCTTCCCTGTTTTTATTGTCAAGCTCTCCCATTCTCTTGATGCCAATAAAAGCATAGGTTGACACTTCCCTCTGGCTAGTTTTAGGGCGGGTCCACCTAGGCCTCTAATTGTAGAACTAGCTGGTGGGAATAGTTGTAAAGCACGCCTGCCTGAGCCTCTGATTGTAATCTGTAACTTTTCTTCTTATGAAATAATATCGAGCTTTTTCTTTGCTGTTGAATCTCCTGTCTCAAACTATTATTATTATTATTATTATTTTTTGCATCACCATCAATCTTTCATAGAATGATTACTTAGAACCGTCGCCTGTTACGCCAGCCGGCGCACTAATTCTTCCCACAGACGACGCCAATTGTAGAGTCGGTTTTCATAGCTCAAGCCCAAAAGAGATGGGTTAAAGGCCCAACGAACCCAGAACAATGAATTTGTAGAGAGTGGGTCGAAGGTTTAGGCACTGGCCGGCCCTCACCGGGCCAGAACTACTTTATCTCATATTAAAAGAACACTTAGGCCAATTTACAACTGAGGGATGCTCCTCGGCCATTGGCCGAGGAGGCTTGTTTCCCAGATCTCTCTCCCTTTTTCTTCCCCTTTTTTACTTTGCTCATATCACTTATATATTACTCTCCCCCTCCTTCTGTTGATCGCTCATTGGCCTCTCCTCTGACTGCTTGTCCCATCAGATGTCGTATCTGTGCTCAAGTGGTTCACCTTGATCGATGTAGCCCTGCCCAGGGTTTGCATCCCCATTAATGCAGCCAGAAGGGTTAGGTGAGTGTATTAAGTGTTGAGGTGACAACTCGCTCTGGGTTTGTTCCCCCCCCCCCCCCCTTCCCCCACTTTATAGTTATCCTTAGTATGCCGAGGACAAGGGGGTCCTCGGCGTGGATCCAAAGGAGTTTTCTCCCCAAATTTGTCCTGGATAGTCATCCTTCCTCAGATTTGGCCATTTGGGCCTGGCTTGGAGTGGGCCAAGGCTGCACACTTTCCTGGCCCCACATAAATTATTAACTTTTACTCAAAAAAATAAAAGAGCATCTAAGCACGCATAACATGCATGCCTAAAGGCTAATTGTTTATAAAGTCTTTTTGGTCATTCTCATTAATTAATGATATGGATGCTAAATGCTAATTAAACTCAAAAAGACAGATTCTTTTAAACACATTAGAAAACAAATGAAAATGGTTTGTCCCTTTTCTTTTTTTTATTAAACCTTTTTGTCACACCAAAAAAAAAGATTTCTACTTATCAAATAGCAACAACAAATCTCACATGACACAACCAATAGCAACAACAAATGGAGGAGCTTGGATTCTCTAACCAAGCAGACATACATCAACTAAAACCAAATATAAGAAACCACACCCCCCCCCAAAAAAAAAAAAAAAAACAATTGACATAGCAAGGAAGTTAGCAATCCAATCATAAGAATGAACAAACCCACAGCCCCAAATGGTTCTTAAACCGAACATCAAAACCAATCCATTAAGCAACCCATGGCCTATTAATCACATCCCCTGAAAGCCCATAAACTAGTCATTTAACCAAGTATTGATGTCCCTCTCCTCTTAGCAAATTGGTTGTGCTAAACATCACAAGTATGGATTGGGCCATTTAATGACGATATTGATATTGCTTCTCCTCTTAGCAATGTGTCGGCCTCGTATTATGTGACTCCATTATCAATGCATTCACACTAGTGAAGAATAGCGCAACAATATATTTAGGTTGGGTTATGTTGTATTGGGTTTATTAAATTGGCAGATTGAATACACATCCATATTTACATAATTTAATATATCGAGATCTCTTTTCTTTTTCTTTTTTTCTTCCTAAAATAGTTAGTGCTTTGATCATATATGTAATTAAATGATAATTTTTATTATTTTAAAAGTTATTTTAGAGAGTTATTTTAATTTTTAAAGTATTTTTCTTTAATAACCGAAAAGGACAGAGGAGATGACCTGAGTGGCTTCCCTACATGGACGTTACAATAGTAGTATCTTACTTGCTATGTCAATTAGGAACTACAAGCAGGAATGTTGGGTTTTGTGGAAACTAATTGTGTTTGATCCATATTATGACCCGACCCGAAATAAAAGAACTATAAATTTTAATGGAATTTTTTTTTCTGAGGCTTAGTCCATAGTGAATAGTGACGTCCTTGCAACTCTATGAATGTAGGCGAATTGCCGAACTACGTAAATATTATCTTGTGAGTTTTTTTTTTTTTTTTTTTTGCACACATTTTTTTCTCTATTTTGCATCTCGCAGATCTAGAAATTTTGTGATTATTCCCTTCAATAAACATCTAGGGAGCTTCTTTGAGTGATCAATATAACATATAAAGACACACTTTAACCCAAAAAGTCTAAGCCTAATGAGTATGTGCTCAATTATGTTACATTAACCACTCATTCTCTGTTGGCTTTAAGATCTCTTCGTGAGTCTTAAACAAGTCCTACTCACTCCCTCTTGCCTAAAGGATTTTTTTTTTTTTTTTCCTTTACTAGTGCATCATCCATAAACATCCACGTTTCAACCCAACACGTCTTTTATTCTTCATGGGAACCTTGCACGTCACTATTTTCTAGCACCATTGGCAATAATATTCTTTTGTTGGGCCTTTTCAGAATCATTTGTGTGGCCTTTATGGGCTAGCTTGGTGCAATATACCGTCCCAATTTTAATTGCAAAAGGGACTCATCCCTGCTCCATTTGCAAAAAGAACATTGATAACCTTGTCACCTTTGCCCCCACACCAACAAGTGCTATCATAGCCCATGGTGGTGTGAGGCAAAGGTAGCAAGATTATCGAGATTCTTTTCACAAATGGAGTAGGGATGAGTTGAGTCCCTTTCACAATTAAAACTTAAAACGGTATATTGCACCAAGCAAGCCCATAAAGCCCACACAATCAATCTTAAAAAGGCCCAACAAAGAAATATTATTGTCAATGGTGCTAGACAACAGTGATGTACGATATACCAACCGACACCTAGTGAGTCAATGTTATCCCAACCTCACAAGGATACTAGTGGACATTGAGTTAGGAGCATAGGGGTTTTTTCCAAGCACTTTCTATTAAAAGATTTGAACCTAAGACATCCACCTCCCAAGAAACTTAAAAGTAAGTCAAATAACCACTAGATCACCACCCAATGTTTTTTAAAGTGTAATTTTATGTGGGGCTATTTGTTGACAATGCATGTTTTAGTTGGACCAGTTGACATAATGTAGGGACTCCAGGTTTATTTGGTATTTAAAGTTCGCGTCATTAGCGAAAATAAATGGAAGGATCACATTGACTTCATATATGTTAAACTATTGTTATAAATATGTGTATATATATCGAAAATAAATGGAAGGATCACATTGACTTCATATATGTTAAACTATTGTTATAAATATGTGTATATATAAATATGTGTATATATATATATATATGTGTGTGTGTGTGTTCACTTTTGGTAAATTTAAGAAGGGATGTGGACCATGTGGTCTTGCCCTAAGTTTTGGTTGATCTCTCGGTGATGGTTCTTGTATTTTTCTTTTGCTTTCATTAATATAATTCTATTGTTTTTTGTTCACAAAAAAACAGAAGGGATGTGGTCCATGTGGTGTGGATGAGCCCATAACGTGATTTAAAATTGGTTGTGAAATTCTTTACACACCTTTTGAATTGGTTGACAGTACGGCCTCAAATTTTTTTTAGGCCAAGCTTCAACTGGGCTCTGTTAAGTGGAGCCCAGCCTGAAATTATTGAACCATTTTTCTCCTTGAGCATGAGAGTCAGACCTAACATTGTTTTGAGGCTGTGCTTGAAATGGAGTCAATGGACATTGTTCATATAAACTGAAAAGCCTAGTCTTGTCAGTTAAAATTACAAAGGAAATTTAATTACGCACTGTAATTTATAGATGGTGGATTATAAGTTGGGTCTTGTTGTACCATTAGGGCACACATTAATCATCTATTTTACAAAAACTTTTATGAAAAACTGAAAAAACTGTTAAAATAATTAATTACTTTTCGTTTTTCCATAAAAAGTTTCCTAAAATTATCTACTAATATATGCCTTAAAAGCATACGTTAATAATCCCTTATAAGTTTATAACTTTATATTAACCTAGCCCAACCAGTAAAATCTTTAACTTGTTATTACTTGTATCTTAAGGACTTTCTTTTTTTCTTTTCTTTTTTTATTGAACTTCTTGTTTCAAAATAATATATATATATATATATATATATATATATATATATATATAAATTATTGTATTATATATTTGGATATCATTACAATTATTTTCATTGTTAAATTTTGAAAGCTCGAAAATGTGTTGAAAACACAAAAGCTGTTTAGACCCCCAAATTAAAATTATGACTTGATTGATTTTACACTAACTTAATACTAAGTGCAGAATAATGTAAAAGCGAGCGGATAAACAAACAAGCTACTTTAATCCATAAACTTAACAACACAATAGTAAGATGGAATGAAAAAGAGTAGGGAAGAGAGATGCAAACACAAGATAACACGCCGATGTGTTATCGAAGAGGAAACCAAAGAATTCGGCAAAAAACCTCTCTGCCGCCCTCTAAGTGGTAATCAATCCAAAAGAATTCAGCAAAAAATCTCTCGGCCGCCCTCTAAGCGGTAATCAATCCACTAGATAATCAGTTAAAATACATGGGTTAGCAAGAGACCCTTCAAGCCTAATCTACATGATGTATCTAAACCCTCCAAACTCCTATTCCAATAAGACTTCTCGGAACTGTGTCTTATCTAGCTCTCCAGATCCCGCAACAAGCTCCATGTTGGATCTGCCATCCTTGGCTTCTTCCAATGCACTTTATAACTTTCTCTTTTATTATTTCATTATTCTTACTCTTTTTGATGAATTTTTTTATTCATTTGTATGATTTTCATTTAAAATTTCTATTATATTTTTCATTACTAATATCGAATTTATCAAGAGATTTGAGATGCGATTAATATATATATATATATATATATTGTGTTTTCAATATATAAACTGATATATTCTAATTAGCATTCAAATTTTAAAAATATTTCCAAATGAAAATACAGGGATTTTTCTTATCAGGGGTCTTTAGGTCAAGGTCCAAGTGGCCAATGCATTAAGCCGCCCTAAGTTGACATTAGAATGACAATGCATGTGAAAAAGAAAAACATATTACATTTTTCTGAAAACAAAGTAAGAGAGATGAAGGAAAATTCAACCCAAAGCATGCGAGTTGGTTAAGAATAAATTTCATTTTGTGATAATTGAATGCGGGGAAGACAAGTCAATTAGGGATTAAAGTTGTCAATCAAATTAGGGATTAAAGTTGTAAATCAAAGTGTTATCGAGACTTCTGTAAAATCAATCTCTCTCTCTCCCAAATTTATATATATATATAGAGAGAGAGAGAGTACTTCGTTTATTTGTGTTTATGTGTTTGAGATAAAATTATTGGTTTCAACTGTAACCAAATATTTCCAACTTGATGTCATTGGCTCTTTTGAAGGGAAATTATGGGTGGCTACCTGTCTAACATGAGTCTAGTTTTGAAAGAAATCCTAGAGTTAAGTTTTTAAAACGGTTTTATTAACGTGTGACTTAATTGATGTATTTGTAAATTATTTAAAAAAAAAATTATAAAAAATATAAAAAGTAATAAAAAAATTTTCAACATTTTCAATTTCTTATAAGAAATTTCTTAAAATTAATGATTAATATCTGTTGACATACATTAAACTAGACTATTTTTTTAATTGGATTTGATTAATATGTGTCTTTAGGATATTTATTAATGAAAAAATTTTGACACTGAGCAATATAAAATATTGTAAAAAAATAAAATCAACTACTCTTTCATTTTCTCATTGAAGAATTTCTAAAATATTTTTTAAACTAATATCTTTAGCAAAATTTTTTCATAATATAATAATTTAAAAGGTCATGTTAATAAGTGCATTTAGGACAATAATTAACAATTTATTTTAAAAATATTTTGATACTATTTTTATAAAAAAAAATTATCAAAATATTAATTATTTTTTTTTTATAAAAATTTTGTTTAAATAAATGGTTAACCATCGTCCAGAATATAGTCGCGAGCGTTTTTCTAATTTAAAAGTTATGTACTTCTGCAGTGCTCCATAGGACCATATAATGCTAGCTGTAGCCCCGAGATATTGTGAGGCGACATTTCAATTCTCTCATTTGAAAAGTCAGTCACAACTCAAATTGTGCAAGTTGCAAGTTTTTTCACAAGTACAGACTCATAAAGCTTCGCCCCTCTCGATACAATCACTTCTTTCTTTCACCCCCAAGGTCAAGAGCATGTCCCTCGCATCACAAAGTTGCGGATTCGGATAAATTGCAAGTTGTTGGATTCGGATAAGATGCTAAGACTGTCAGGTTGATTTGGTAATATTGTTTAAGTATTATAAAAATACATATAAGTAAAAAAAATATTATAAAAATACATGTTATGCACGTTGTCTAAACAATACAATCCAACCAACTTTAAAAATTGTGAAAAAACAATTTACATTTTTTATTCAAATATTTGATATTAAAAGTAATTTTTTGAATTTTTAATCTTTATCATCAATGGTGGTATTACAGCTATTATATAAAATCTCAACCCCAAATTGCGTGCAAAGAGGGAAAGAGATAATGAGAGTTTTTTTTTTTTTTTTTTTGGCTGAATAGAGATAATGAGAGATTGTGATGTAACACAAGTGACTGATCAGTACTCACTTACATTTCCAGAAATAGGTCTATTAATTGTGAATGAATACTTTCATTTACCAATAACAGTCCTCAAGTCGCACAAGTTGATTAGATCCTCGCAACTTGTTTATCACTTCAATGCCTTCACGATCACGGCTTTCAAATTTTGATTTCCCACCCAATAATGTAAATGATGGATTCGTTTCTATATAACTGAAAACTAAAAACTAAAAAATATTGTAATAAAATAATTTTTAAATATATAAATAATATTATAAAATTTATTTCTAATAAAAAAATTATTAAAAAATAAAATTTATAAGTCTATAAACAATATATACAGTGCACTGTATACAAAAAAAGTCAAATAAATCGACTCAAAAAGAAAAAAAAATTTCCTGAAACGCAAAACGAGTATTTGGAAAGCGTGTTTGCGCATCCCAAACGCTAGCTGTAGGGCCATATAATGCTAGCTGTAGCCCCGAGATATTGTGAGGCCACATTTCAATTCTCTCAGCTGAAAAGTCAGTCACAACTCAAATTGTACAAACTGCAAGTTTTTTCACAATTACAGACTCATTAAGCTTCGCCCCTCTTGATACAATCACTTCTTTCTTTCAACCCCAAAGTCAATAGCATGTCCCTCGCATCAGAAAGTTGCGGATTCGGACAAATTGCAAGTTGCTGGATTCGGACAAGATGCTAAGACTGTCGGGTTGATTTGGTAATATACATTAAGTAGTATAAAAATACATATAAGTAAAAAAATATTATAAAAATACATGTTATGTACATTGCTTTTTTTTTTGGTCAAACGGATACATTGAAAAAGAAGAACTAAGAAACTACAAATATTCCAGAGCACAGCCTTGTAAGACTAACCCCATAGAGGTTAGCCTTCACAAGCTCACATAAATCCACAGGTGGATTTTCATACAAAATAAGATTCAGAGATTGGATGGCACCTTTCCTGGCAAGTTTATCCGCACACCTATTTGCCTCACGATAACAGTGTTTAATCCTTACTTGAGGAATCTGCGAAACTAGGTACCTGCAGTCCTCTAACAGAGGAGCAATAGCATTATTTGAATATTGGGAATCAACAAGCATGTCCACTACTGCCTTTGCATCTAACTCCACTTCCACCATAGTCAAGCTTCGTTCAACACAGAGCATCAATCCGTCTCGAATAGCCCAAAGTTCCGCCAATAAACTCGTTGCTACACCAATCTTTCTAGAGAACCCAGCAACCCATTTTCCAGCCCAATCCCGAAGAACACCTCCTCCACCTGCACTTCCTGGGTTTCCCGACAACGACCCATCAATATTTAACTTCATCCACCCAATCTCCGGTCTAGCCCATTTAACTAATTTTGTCACCCGAGTCCTAGAAAGGTTGGTTGGGCCAGCACAAAAAAAGAACTCCAACGCATGGTCGTTGATGCTCTTTGCTAATCTTGGATTATGTGGCCGCCCCTTAAAAACAAGTTGGTTCCTGTTTTTCCATATCATCCACACGGCAAAGGAGAAAGTGATATTCCACAGAGGGAAGTTTTGATGGTAAGCTATATCTGATTTCCCATTTATCGCCAACCAGTCTTCAACATTTGAGGAGAAGAAATCTCTGTCAAACCCCACTGCTCCCAACTCATTCCAGACTACCTTTACCTTCTCGCAATTTTGTAAGGCATGAATAATAGACTCAGGCTCTTTATGGCAGAGAGGACAAAGCAGGTTAGTGTTCATTCCTCTAGCAGCAAGGCACTCATTAACTCCAATACTATTATGGGAACATTTCCACAGAAAAAAACTGAATCTTTGGAAGAACATGAAGCTTCCAAATCCAACCTCCATTAAAATCTGGTAACCGATCCACCCCAACTGCCATGTTATGTACATTGTTTAAACAATACAATCCAACCAACTTTAAAAATTATGAAAAAGCAGTTTACATTTTTTATTCAAATATTTGATATTAAAAGTAATTTTTTGAATTTTTAATCTTAATCATCAATGAAGGTATTACAGCTATTACATAAAATCTCAACCCCAAATTGCGTGCGAACAGGGAAAGAGATAATGAGAGACTGTGATGTAACAGAAGTGGGAAAGAAATAATGAGAGGACTGTGAGTCTATGACTGATCAGTACTCACTTACATTTCCAGAAATAGGTCTGTACTAAGTGTGAATGTTAGCTTTCATTTACCAATAACAGTCCTCAAGTCGTACAAGTTGCTTAGATCCTCGCAACTTGTTTATCACTTCAATGCCTTCGCGATCACGGCTTTCGAATTTTGATTTCCCACCCAATAATGTAAATGATGGGTTCGTTTCTATATAACTGATAACTGAAAACTGAAAACTAAAAAACACTGTAACAAAATAATTTTTAAATGTATAAATAGTACCATGAAACTCATTTTTAATAAAAAAAAAAAGTTACTAAAAAGTAAAATTTATGAGTCTGTAAACAGTGCACACAGTGCACTGTTTACAGGAAAAGTCAAATAAATCGGCTCAAAAAGGAAAAAAAAATTCTGAAAAGCAAAACATGCGTTTGGGAAGCGCAAACACACTTCCCAAACGCACACTAGGCTCTTAGATCCTCGTAACTTGTTTATCACTTCAATGCCTTCACGGCTTTCGAATTTCAATTTCCCACCCAATAATGTCAAGATGGGTCCATATTTCATCTGATAGCTAAGAACGGAGTCAAGGACTTTTCATTTTTCATCACATTAAGGCTTAAAAAATAATAAAAAATCATTTACCTTTAAAGGGAAAAAATGTCAATACTTAGGCTGTGTTTATTTTGGCTTCAAATCACTTTTGAAAATGTGTTTCCGTAAATGCGAGTGTTTGGTTGCGCATGGAAAATAAATTTTCCAGAAAATATTTTCAGTTGACCATGTGTTTAATGGCTTTGACCCGGAAATTGCTTTCAATCAAAATTTTCACCTCAAACCACTTTCGGACTCATGCGCAGAGAGAGAGAGAGAGAGAGCCCATCGCAGGTGACCCACGAGCCTTCAACTTCACTGGCAACCCAAAGCCTTCTCGCCACGAACCCATGACACAATCTTCGACTTCGCCGGCAAACCCAAAGCCTAGATCACGCCACGAACCCAGAGCCTTCGATCCAGAGCCTTCAACCCATGAGCCTTCGACTTCACCGACGACCCAAAGCCTTTAACTTCGCCAGAAACCCACGAACCGATCTCTCTCTCTGTGTGATTTTGATTTTTGTTGTTGTTGTGGTGGTGTGGGTGGTGGTGTTTTGGTGGTTTTCCTGTTGTGTGGTGGTGGGTTTTGTGTGGGTGGTGGTGGAAAATAGCATTTTCAGAATGTTACCAAACACATGAAAATATTTTCTAGAATAATTTTCATAATGCAACCAAACACTTGAAAATATTTTCCTTTCCCGAAAATAGCATTTCCGGAAAATAAATATTTTCCAAAAAATATTTTACGACAAGCAAACACAAGCTTAATCTTAATCATTTACCTTTTAAACAATATAAGAATGTATTTGGAATCACACTATTTAAAATTCATGAAAAATATGATAAAATGGACCATATCCCTTTATTCCCTCGCGAAATTAGAAGTCTAATTGATTAGAGGGTTGAAAAAATGGGAGAATATAAAATATTTTAATTTTTCTAATTTGTGTTTGGTCGAAAGTGAAAAAGTGAAGAGATGAAAAAAAAATGAGTTTATATAAATTTATTTATATACCATTATTAAAAAAATAATGTCCAATTAAAATAAAAAAGTGTCAAACAACCAAGAAAAAAAAATCACCCAAACTTATTAAAAAATAAAAATCATACCTAGAAAGAAATTCACATCTATTTAAACCCAAAAAGGAAAAGACCAAAACTTGTATTATGCCAAAAAAGTGAAAAAGCAACAAAGTCCTTGTTTAGGAAAGCTAAAATAAATTGAAAGGTAACGACAAGTCCACATGAGAGGAGGAGGGATAGTTCAGTCATTAACTACAATTATTCTTCACTCCTCTATTTTCTTCCCACATTGGTGAGTTAAGGAAGAAAAAATCTAAGCCCCACCAATTTTCCATCCTCCCATTCTCTCCAACTAAATAGCAATAAAATTGATTTTCTCTTCACTTTTCTCTTTTTTATTTACTATCCTCCCAGTTTCAACCCCAACCAAATGGACCCTAAGAAAATCTTGAACCATTTTTCCCCTCTAAATTAATAAATAGCTATATATTTACACTGTGTTGGTTATAAAATTAAAAATCCAAAATGCAACAAGTGGCACAATAAGGTGACAAAATTTTTAAACAAATATGCATGAAGTAAATGTGCAAAATGTAGCTGTGGCAATTATCATAAACAATAATTATCAAATTATGAAGTAAGGCTTGGAATGAAAAAAGGTGGCATTAGGGTAGTTAAGGGGCAGAGCCAGAAGGGGGCAAGGGGGGCACCTACCCACCCCCCCCCCCCCCCCCCAATCCAAAAAACCATTTATATACTTCTTTTTTTAGAGTAGTTCTTTGCCCCTCTAACGCTAAAATAGTAAAATAAAGAAATATTTTTCCATTTCTATTATACACAAACTATACCATAACATGAAAATAAATAAATAAACATATTTCCCACCTAAGAAAGCTTAGGCTGTGTTTGTTTCGCTTGAAAAGGCTTTTAGGTAATTATTTTATAGCTTTGTTTGTGTTTGGAACCTATGGAAAATTGGGTCAAAGGGAAATTGCTTTACACGTTGACTGTAAAAAACCCCTTCTCACCCATAAAACCATTTTAGTTTTTATTTTACCTTCAATTCTTAACACTTCTCACACACGCACTCACAAACATCACACACTCTCTCCAAGCTCAGTTATGACCACTCACCAACGAGAGAGAGACAGAGAGCTCTACCCTCTCCCTCACGCCAGTCCAAGCTCCACCCACAGTCTGATGAGCACCACCGATCCACACACCTTTGCGTCGGTGAGTTTTCTCCACTGTTTGAGTTCTATTTAAGTCCGACGACCTCACCTCACCACCAATCCACACACCTTTGCCCAACAGTCACATTCCCTCAAACCAGTGAAATCATACCCACCTCTAACATCTCCAATTTGTCACCAGCGAAGCCAAGCTCCAAAACCCACCCTCAATCTCTCACTTTTTCTTCCTCCTCTCACCGACTATATCATCTATATGTTGTGAATAAATGTTTTTATTTTGATTTTTGGTTGTGTTTAGTGTATATTTTGAAATTTTTTGTTATAAAATTTGTTTGGAAGTTGAGAAAATGTGAGAATTTTGTAGGAAAATAGCATTTTCAAAATGTTACCAAACACCGAAAATTGTTTTCCGGACTATTTTCCATTGCAGAACCAAACACCCAAATTTCATTTTCCTTACAGAAATTTGTTTTCCCCTGCATTCATTTTACACTTGGAATTTGATTTACATAGAGCCAAACACAACCTTAGAAACACAAAAAAATTTCACAATATTTTTACAATACTTGTGTTTTTAGTTGGGACGGATCTTAGAATAATTTATTTTATTTTATTTTGACTTACAATATACTAGCACCTTAATTTATTGTAAAAATATTATAAAATTTTGTGATGTTACGAAAGAACTACTCCCACTTTTATCAATTAGCCTAGCACCGAAATAAATGACCACCAACTCTCACATTTATTTTTAAGTTAAAGCATGTGTGCACTTTGATCAATATTCAAGGTCTTTTTTTTTTTTTTTTTTTCCACTTATCCAAATCCCTTTCTTTCACTTCAGGTAAGCACGAGGATGTCTTGTATGGTACTAAGGCAATAAAGCATTCATTTTTTTTTACCTCTATCTCTTTTCTTTTTTTCATAGTTTCAAATTTTGAGTTTTTACCATAAATTTAAATTTTAAATAATTAGAAAAACAAAGGAAGAAAGTTGGAGATTTTTTTTCTCAAATTACTATTTGGAATCAAATTAGATGTCTAAAATTTGTGTATATAGATTAATCTCTTACCTTAATTGTTAGTAACTATGAATTTGTTGTTTTATAATTGTTTATTTATTTTATGGTTGTTTAAATTTTAATATATATTTTATAACAATTACCATTATTTATAATTTTATTAGTAATATTGATTAATTTTTTTATAATTTTTTTTATTATTGCCTTTTGATTTTGTCCTATAACCTCACCACCCACCCCCCCCCCCCCCCCTCCCCCCCCAAAAAACCTAAAATAGTGGCTGTAACTACTTAGTCGTTACAGAAGTTACAAGCTATGCCTGTGGGCATGACGTATGGCATCAAAGCTTAATAAGAGAATGCCATGTGGGAAAAGTAATCATCAATAACTTATTTTTAAAGAAGACAACTCTCCACTCCCAAACTACCTGTACAAAGAATCATTCTCTTGTTATTGTATTTACTTGCCATTTTCTTTTAGCCCTCGTTTGGAAGGAGGGAATGGAATGAAAAATAAAAAATAAAAAGAATAATTTTAAAATATTATTTCCTTTTATTGTTTGAGAGTTTTAATGGAAGAAATAGAAAATTCATTATCTTGTTTGAGAGTTTAAGTGGGAGGGAATGAAATGAATATGAGGGAATATTCATTCCTCTCTATTCCCTTAAAACCTCAAATTTTCATTCCTCCCTAAAATTGGGAGGAATGAGAGAGAATGAAATTAGATTTAATGAAATTTTTACTAAAACTCTCGAAATACCCCTATATATTCAACCATTATTTTTAAAATAGAGGTCTAATAGTAATACTGTTATAAAATGATTTCATTCATTACCCACTATGTTACTTCCAAACAAAGTTACTTATATTCCTCTCATTTTTATTCTTTTCTATTCTTTTATTTTAAAACATCTAAAAAATGTTACCTAATTCTATTCTATTCCATTTCTTTCTTTTTCATTTATTTTCCTTGCTTAAATACATTTCAATTCTATTCCATTCTATTCACTTACAAACTCCCAAACTAAGCTTTAGTTAGTAAGATTCATAAAGGCGATCATGCATGTAAGTAGTTTACTTTTTCTTTTTCTTTTTCGTTTTTTAATCGAATACGTTGTTACTCTTGATTATATTGTAGTTTAGTTGAATTTAATCTAAGCTCTTAGTTGTTAGCATGGTATATCCTTATTTCCTTATCATCAATCAATCTTCTTTCATGTTTTGCTATGATCTATTCAGTTTGGCATCGATTTACTATGTCAGCACAGTGTTTTAGCATAACTTTGATTTACTTAGACTCCTGGTACTTGATAACTTAGAAATTACAAATTAGAGTCTCATTTAGAACATAGTCATTTATTTTTACTTAATTACTGTTGCTAGCACCAATAACCACATTGATCATGAAAAAGTCCCTTAATTGACGCATCACCAAACCGCATTCCTTTAAGAAAAGAAGTCAAATAACCAAATTAAGATCATAAACAAGGACACCGATGCCTAACAAAGGTCATGGATACACCGACAATCACATCGATTTGATAAATTAAATTATATCAAACACAACATATATTTTAAACCAATAAAGATAAACTAATCCAAATACACCCTTCAATATCAGCCGCTTACAAATAATCTCACTTTTTTCATTGTTGAAAAGAAATATAAAAGTTCTATTGTTTGTCTAAAAAAAACAAATATAAAAGAAAAGAATACATGTTTATTACCTTATTTAATGGGTTTTTATTTTCTTTCATGGCCTATTAGAGTAAACCTTTACTATAGAGGAAGAGGTGTTGAGGGACTTGAGGCTGCGATTTAGGGTGAAAGAAAAGAATATTTGATCGACGTAAGCAAAAATATAGGTTCAATGTGCATTACTTTTATATAATTTTCAAATGTTCAGAATTTAGGTGGTTTATTTTCTTGATTGTAGACTTTTTAGTCCTTTTATAATACCACATTACTAAAACATGCGTAATGAATATTCTTACTTGGAAAGTTATTTTTCTAGTGCCTATAAACTTTCCTCTACTTAAAATTACATCTAATTTGTTATATTCACTCACTTTAAATTGTTATTAATGATATATACCCAAAATATAAGCAATCATATTTTTCAAGGTTCAAAATTTCAATTAGTTAATTGATAAAGTTATTTATTATTAAATAAAGGATTATAATTAAAATTAGTTTTTAGAAAATTTAATGAATATTTTGATATAACAATTAAGAACAATTATTATGAAATGAATATTATAGATTTAAAATTGGTTGTATTTGTTATTAAAAAAATCATATCTGAAAAAAGAAATCTTGCAAAAGTTGAACTCATGGATGGAAAACCAATAAAGAGAACAAGGTTGAATGTTCTTTTTCAATTCCAAACGTCACAGGCTCACAGCACACGAAACAAAACTCACCTGCAACGAGTTTTATACAAAAACAACTTGACTTACCAAGTCAAAATGTATGGGCTTTCATAAAAATAAAAATAAAGAAAAATAAATAAAGAAGAAGAGATGGTCTAAATGCATGCTTAAAACGGATTAGTAATCATATATAAAAAGAATTTGGATACAGTGGATTACTTATCGTGCTGAAAATGAAATTTGCTGCCTCGACGATACCGTGTACAAAGTTCAAATAGTTAGGTGACATCTTGACTCTTGAGCCATGACCATGACCACGATTCATATATTAAAGTTGAATAGATTATTACATGCAACAAAAAAAAATAAAAAAAAAATAAAAATAAAAAAAGAATTATGCAGTTCAATAATTCCGCAGAGTTTGCGTCACTACTAACCATTATATATATATATATATATATATATAATATAGAGATAGGTTCAAGTTACACCTGGTGTAACTTTTTAGAGTAACACTCTTTCTATACCGATAGATTTAAGTAGATCTAATAGTAAAAAATATTAACCCATTAATATTGATTACCATATCATTTATTATTCATTATTTTTTGAATTCTCATGTCTGTGTTTACTCCTAAAACATTTTCACATTATCTCTCTTCTCTTACCCTCCTACTCAATATAGTCATCACGAAAATACGTAATTGAGTTTACAGTTTGAGTTATAAAGATTTGTTTTGTTTGTATAAGTGGCAAAATAAATTTAAAGTGGATTTGTTTTGTTTGTATAAGTGGCAAAATAAATTTAAAGTCCAGGACTTTTCTTTTTTGAAATCTAAAGTCCAACCGTCTAGGACTTTGAGATCACAAAAGAAGCCTTTAAATTGGTTTCAAGTCTTTGTATAACTTGGAGTAAAGGTGGTGTTTTCCTCTGAGGATGCAGTGACGACGAATTTTTTAATATAGATTTGTAGGGAACTGGTACTAAAGTCTTTATCTAAGATTCAAAATTCATTTTTAAACTATTCCTAGGGGTCACAATATGAAAATTCAAAAAATATGGAAATAGAGACAATACATGAAAGTAAAAAGTTTCAGGTATTATGGTTAAGATGAATGTAAGCACATTTTGGGAATAGAGATAGATATGGAAATTCAAAAAATAAGGAATAATAAATGATATGGTAATCAACATTAATGAGTTCATATTTTTTAGTGTTAAATCTACTTAAATCTAACGGTGTAGAAAGAGTGTAACTCTAAAGAGTTATACCAAGTATAATTTGAACCCATTGGATTTAAATAGATCCAACAATCCAAAAAGACACTAATTAATATTAATATTCTGATTATGATCTCATTAATTATCTTTTATTTATTGCATTCCATACCTATCTGACCTAGGGGTGTTTGCGGTGCGGTTTTAGACCATTTTTAGCACCGCACTTTGCGGTGCAGTTTAGCCAAAATCATAACTGCACCGCACCTCATTTTTTTGGTTACATGTGCGGTGCGGTGCAGTGTGATGCGGTTTATAGTTTAGCTAAACCATAACTACACCGCACCTCATTTTTGCAATCACATGTGCAGTGTGGTGTATAAAAATTCACCTACTATATAAAAATTCAACATATATATCACCATACAATTCAAAATGTATCAGTAATATCACTATCTCAAATTCTCAAGTATACATCAAACATGTAATGAAGTCAAGTACTTTGAATAAGATAGAGTGGCAAGCAACTTAAATGTTTTAACTATCAAAATCTAATGCTCTTCAGTCCTCACTTTAGATCAAGAATATGAAGTAAAGAGTTTATGTGAAACACCAGATACAAAGCAAAAAGGATTTACCCATACTCAAAACAATTCTAGTCATGCCTACTAATTTCAAGTTTCAATTATCAAAACCATAATGTAAATAAGTTTAAAGCAAAGCATGAAATGAATTACAAATCCAAAACATAAAAAAAAAAAAAAAATATATATATATATATATACATATATCTATCTAACTTAAATATCTAACATAAGAAGCTCCAAGTGCCATATACCAATGGCAACACAACAATCAATAAAAAAATAATATAATTAACAAAGAAAAACTTTAGCAATAGAACAATGAGATATGGCTAATAGCCTGGTGCAATGACAGTGAATTGAACAAAGAAAAACTTTAACAATAGATTGAATTTAACAACTTGTCCTAAGTGAATAGTATAATAGGCCAATATATTAATTTTAACAAAGAAAAACTTGAATTGAACATATAAATACCTCAATAGTAGAAGCAATTGGTACAGCAGTGAGTAGTCTAGGAGACTAGGACTCTAGGTTGAAGTGTGGCGGCTAGGGTATTAAATTATTAATGTATTGATCTTTTGTCCTTATTTTATATATATATATATATATATATATATATATAATTTATTTATTTATATTTAATATTAAATAAATAAACATATTAATATATATATATATATATATAAAGGGTGCAGTGCGGTACGATTTATGCAGTTTTTATATTATAAAACCGCAAACCGCACTACATCATACGGTGCGATGCGGTTATGTCATTTTGCAGGCGGTTTTTGCGGTTTATGCGGTTTTGGTGAACACCCCTAGTTGCATGGGTTGTTGGGTAGTTACATATAATTACTAATCTTAGCTTTGCTAATCAGCTGTAGCTTGTCTACTGTGATTTTATTTTTGATATTATGGTCATCAGGTGCCTACAGTTTTAAGGATGTTTGCATTTAACATATTATGTGTACTGTGTACATATAGAATATACCAGGAGTGTGAAACAAATAAAATATTTTCCCTTTTACCCAAAAGATTAAATCAACCAGTTTTGATATCACGCTCATTCTAAAGACACTTCATAGCTGGATTTGGATTCTCTCCATTGTAAGGGCCATATAAAAGTTTTTTTTTTTTTATTGAGAATCAATTCATATAAAAGTTGATAAATCTAATTCCATTTAATATCTAAGGTCTACTAATGATTCTCATAATTATATATTTAATAGTTCCCTTTAAAAATACAACCATAATATATAACAATTTAAACTATCAAAATTATTAAATTCATATTTAATATTAATAACTATCATAAGTATAAACAAAGTAAAAGGAAAACATCATTTTTTTAGATAAGAACTATAGGGTCTGCTTTTGTAGCCCAAGCCCAAAAGATACGAGTTGAAGGCCCAATGAACCCAGAACAATGAATTTGTAGAGAGTGGATCGAAGGTTTAGGCGCTCGCCGGCCTTCACCAGGCCGGAACCACTTCTTCTTTTTATTGAAAGAACACTTAAACTAATTTACAACTGAGGGATGCTCCTCAGCCCGTGGCCGAAGAGGCTTGTTTCCCAAGCTCTCTCATCTTTTTCTTCCTTTTCCTTTTTTTTCCCCTTTTCTTATTGTCAAGTTCTCCCATTCTCTTGATGCTAATAAGAGTACAATTTGACACTTCCCTCTAGCTAGTTCTAGAATCGGTCCGCCTGGGCCTCTGATTGTAGGATTAGCTTGTAAATTTGTTTATAAAACACGCCTGCCTGAGCCTCTGATTGTATTATGTACTTTTATTTTTATGAAATAATATCAAGCTTTCTTTCTTTGCGGTTGAATCTTCTGTCTCAAACCTTTATCTTTCTGCAATGTTTGTTTGGTAGTCTTTTTTTTTTTTTTTTTTTTTTTTGCATCACCACCGATCTTCCATAGAATGATTATTTAAAACCATCACCTGTTGCGTCGGCCAGCGCACTAATCCTTCCCACAGATGGCGCCAATTGTAAGGTCTGCTTTTGTAGCCCAAGCCTAAAAGATATGGGTTGAAGGCCCAACGAACTCAGAACAATGAATTTGTAGAGAGTGGATCAAAGGTTTAGGCGCTCGCCGGCCTTCACCAGGCCGGAACTACTTCTTCTTTTTATTGAAAGAACACTTAAACTAATTTACAACTGAGGGATGCTCCTCTACCCGTGGCCGAGGAGGCTTGTTTCCCAAGCTCTCTTATCTTTTTCTTCCTTTTCCTCTTCCCCCCCCCCCCCTTCTTTTACACTTTGCTCACCTTTCTTATATATCACTCTCTTTCTCCTCCTGTTAATCATCCATTAGCCTCCCTTCTGGCTATCCGTCCCATCAAGGGTCATGTCCGTGCTTGAGTGGCTCACCCTGATTGATGTTTCCCTGCCAAGGGGTTACGTCCCCATTAATGCGGCCAGAAGGGTTAGGTGAGCGTATTAAGTGTGGAGGTGACAACTTGCTCTGGGCTTGTCCCCACCTACAATTATCCTCAGTATGCTGAGGACGAAGAGGTCCTCAGCGTGGATCCAAAAAAGACTCTCTCCCTAAATTGGCCTCGGATAGTCATCCTTCCTCGGAGTGAGCCATTTGGGCCTGGCTTGGAGTGGGCCAAGGCTACCCGATCTTCTGGCCCCATAAGAACATATTTTATTAGTAGTTACATATAATTACTAATGTTAGTTTTGCCGATCAGTTATAGCTTGTCTACTATATATAATGTTATTTTTGGTATTTCGGACATTGTGTCCACATTCTTTTTTAAGGATATCCACATTTAACACATAATGTGTATAAAATATATAAGAGTGTCAAGCATTTTTTTTAAAAATAGGACCGGGGCAAAACTATATTTGCCTCCGATTCTTGATTTAACTTGATTTTTGACTGTTTATTAGGGTTTCTTTTCAGACCGGATTGGTGGCCAATTCCCTGTTCAATCGGTCGGACCTACGGATACAGTTTTTAAAACCATGGTTTTAAGTGTGAAACAATCAAAATATTTTCTCTTTTACCAAAAAGATTAAATCGCCCAATAATAAAATTATTAAATGAAAAGAAAAACCTTTCAAGACTTCAAATATTTGACGAGTGTCAAACAAGTAAATTTTTATTCAACTAACAAATTTAGTATTTTATTTAATAAGAATTTTAGGATCCGTTTGGTATTGTTATTTAAAGAATAGTTTCAGTGTTTAAAAACCACAACATGTATTTTTACAACACTTTTTAACCCACTTGTATTTTCACAACAAAAACATTACTAAAAGTCTCTTACTAAACTACCTTTAAAAACTTAGAGAACCTTGCCCCCTAAAGGATCTAAATTTAGTGTTTATTGTTTACTCTACTTTTTTTTCACTTTTGCTGAATCTCTGACATAGTTACTTAAATGTGAATGAAACAATGGGAAATTCTTACCTAGTCTCAAACTACAAGGTCACCTTGTTGACCTTGTCCAAGGCGTAAATGACCCTCACTTTTACAGATTTGGATCCTCTCCATTTCAAAGAGAAATGGAGAATGTCTAGTTAAGGGAGGAGATTTAATTAAAACCAATCTATGGCCTGAAATATGCCACGTCATTTAAAAGAAACTAACCTAACATTTCATGGAGAGCCCTAGGAAAACAAACGTTAGTTTCACTGTGTTCTTTCTTTTGACTTTGGGCTCTCTCACTCATCTAAGTTTCTTTCTCACTCTCAACAAAGCCCAGCCAAGGCCGAATTTTCCTTGCATGCACATTACCGCCATTGACAAATCTTATGACCGGAATCACCCAAATATATAGTAAGGAAGTTTTGATATCAGCTTTCTAAACACCACCCAAAAAAAAAAAAAATCTGAGTAGTTCAAAATTTGATATCTGATGTATGATTTTGTTCTTTCCTTTCTTGTTTTCTATGTCAAAGAGCATCCTTATGTTTCATTTATGATTCTCCCTTACTTTGATTGAATTTTTATTCCCTTTCCTTGCTATAGATCTGTGGTAACTGTAGTAAGTGTATAACTTCTCTCATCTCAGTTTCTCTCTCTTTTTACCCTTGGATCTCATTTTATTTTAGTTTTGATAAGTTTAACGACTATGTTTTCTTGTTGAGAGTAAAGCTTGATGATTTTGCTTGAATTTGAAATTTGGGGTTTATGGGTCTTTAGGCTTTCACATTAATGAAGAGTAAGTTCTAATTTCAGTTGATTGAAAAAAATCATAAAATCTTTTTTTTCATTTAATTATTTTAAACCGATTTTATAATATATTACATAACCAAAGTACAACTACAAAATGGTCTAACCTTTATAGTTGTAGACTGGGTTTAAAAACAGCAGATGCAAGATACACACAACCAATGTAAGATAAACATCCTTATTTTGTTGATTAAACTATATATAAAATTTTGTTAAACTTTCAAGTTACAAAATATAAAATCTATGCAAACTATCTTGGGGAAAACATGACTGATTTGAATGCTTAATGTAATTTGGTAGCCATCAAGATGATAATTACAATTTGAAATGAGCTTTCACGGTTATCGCTTTTTAATTCATTGACTGATTATTAAAGAGTTTTGATAGTTCCTGGGGTTCAATGGATAATAAACTTCATTATTAGGAAAGGTCTCTTTGGAAGGCATAGAAATAGTGTTTCTAGGATAACCAATTCCTATTTGTTAAGATGGACTTCGTTAATGTAGGGGCTCCTTTTTTCGGGAGTGCACCCCCGACAATAAATTTGTAGAGAGTGGGGCAAAGGGCTTGGCTCCGGCCGGCCTCTCGCCGGTGCTCCTCGCGTTCCTCCGTTGTTGTTCTTCGTCTGGGGTTGCTCCTCGGCTGGCGTCCGAGGAGGCCCTCCTTCACCAGGGGGGGCTCTTTGCCTTATATACTCCTTATGGTTTGATCCTGACCCTACAGCTGTTGACCATCCAGGCCACTGCCTCCGGAGCCTGTCCCATCAGACAGGTCTTTCACCATGCTGTGGGTTGTGGCCTCCAAGGTTGCACTGTTCAGGGGTTTTGTCACCATCAATGCAGCCTGGGGAGTCAGGCAAACTCACTAAGTGTGGATGTGACCACCTATTCTAGGTTTGCCCCCTACCCAGGATTAGGCTAGGTGTGCCGGGGAAGGGCATATCCTCGGCATGGGTCCGAGAAGGGCTAAGACCCTTTGGACGACTATCTGGGATGATTGTCCTCCTCGGCTTGGGCCTTGGGCCAGCCTAAAGGTGGGCTGGGGACTCCGGGCCCACGGGCCCCACAATAGCCCCTCAAAACCCTGCTGCACGTTTCCTTGGATGGGGAGGAGGGTTTTGCAAACCTCGGACCTTATGTTCCGGAAGGCCTTCAGCTGGCTGGTTCTTCCTTGAGTGGCCGGATCGACCCTTAGACTCTTCAATAGGTAGTTAGTTTCTCCACAGGACTAGGTCTTTGGACCATGCAGCAATTTGGCTCCGTCGTAAATAGCTAGCTCCCCATAGGCTTGGGTCCGAGGACCATGCAAAAACCTACGTACAGTTGCTGCCTGCAGAATGAGTGGCCAGCTCCCCGTAGGCTTGGGTCCGAGGACCATGCAAGACCTAGGTACAATTGCTGCCATCGTTGGTAAGTGGCTAGCTCCCCATAGGCTTGAGTCCGTAGACCATGCAAGACCTAGGTACAGTTGCTGCCTTCAGAACGAGTGGCCAGCTCCCCGTAGGCTTGGGTCCGAGGACCATGCAAGTCCTAGGTACAATTGCTGCCATCGTTGGTAAGTGGCTTCGTCCCCGAGTATGAGGACACAGTGTTCACCTCTTTGGGCAACTCAGTCTCACATCGGATGGAAGTCCCTCCCATTAGCCCCTTGTAGGCTGCTGGAGCAAGAGTTAGTGTACCACTACTGCACAGTTTCCTTCAATAGGAGTTCGTTCTCGGATCCGAGGACTTTGTTTTGGTGTGCAGACGTCCACGGGTCATTTTCTGGGAGCGGTTTTTCCTCAGGTCGGACTGTGACTTCACACCTGGGGCTGATCTCGCCTCTGGTTCGTGTTCCCCGCCTTTCTGGTTTACGAGGCGTCGCTTGGTCTCCCGTGCTCCGTTTTTTACGCTTCGGTGCCCGTAACGCGCCTTCATTAATGCCCTCGTGAATCAACGCGAATCTGGCGGTTGGCAATCCCCTTGGAATTGGGTGGGAATTAATTCCCCTTGACAATTCCCCCTTCGAATTCTGCGTGGCTCAACTCCCACCGGTTTTCGCCTTCCATAAAAGGCGTTCTGGGGGGAGCGTTTCTCCTCATTCCATGAACCCTCCATCGCAAACAGAAATATACGTTTTCACTTCCCTGAGCCCCTTTGACACCGCCACCAGGATTGTGACCTCAGTCAGGAGATCTGGAGTTAAGGGCCGCCGTGGCTGCAGCCCCCACTGGGCTGCCGCCGTGGCAGAGTTTAGGCGTAACACTGGCAGGGCCTTGTACGGTGGCCAGGGGGGACGTCGTTGAAGTACCTAACGCCTCTCCCCAGAGCGCACCTCCGACGAAGGAGGCACGCGAACTCCCGTCACGGCTGGTGCCCGAGTATTGCCGTCTCCGACGGTCAATGCTCATGCAATTTGGAGAGGGTCGAGGAAGCATCACGAGGGAAGGTGTTCCGGGGTCCCTGGGTCGGCTCCTCACTTTGTTCAAGCTTTGGTTTCAAGGTGAGCCAGCCCCCAGCCCCCCTTCCCGTGCTTTTACTGTCCAATTCTTCCATTCTCTGGACGCCAGTAAAAGCACGGGTTGACACTTCCCTCATTCCTGATATTAATTCTTTGCGAGCCTCTTGCCCGGCCAGTTCCAAGACCGGTCCGCCTGGGCCTCTGATTGTAGGATTAGTTGGTAGGGTTTTCTGTAAAACACGCATGTCTGAGCCTCTGATTGTATTTGTAACTTTCTTTTCTGAGATTGTAAAGATTGTTGTATTTGTAATCTTCTTCTGAAATAATAAAGAACTTTTCTTTTATTCGATGTTGAGTTTCCTTTTCGTACTACAATTCTTCTCTTCTTCTCTTCTTCTTTCTTTCTTTTTTTTTTTTTTTTGCACCGCCAACTTTTGAGTAGTAACTGCTTTAGAACGACCGCCGGTTGCGCCGGCCAGCGCACTAACCCTTCCCACAGACGGCGCCAATTGTAGGGGCTCCTTTTTTCGGGAGTACACCCCCGACAATAAATTTGTAGAGAGTGGGGCAAAGGGCTTGGCTCCGGCCGGCCTCTCGCCGGTGCTCCTCGCATTCCTCCGTTGTTGTTCTTCGTCTGGGGTTGCTCCTCGGCTGGCGTCCGAGGAGGCCCCCCTTCACCAGGGGGGGCTCTTTGCCTTATATACTCCTTATGGTTTGATCCTGACCCTACAGCTGTTGACCATCCAGGCCACTGCCTCCGGAGCCTGTCCCATCAGACAAGTTTTTCACCATGCTGTGGGTTGTGGCCTCCAAGGTTGCACTGTTCAGGGGTCTTGTCACCATCAATGCAGCCTGGGGAGTCAGGCAAACTCACTAAGTGTGGATGTGACCACCTATTCTGGGTTTGCCCCCTACCCAGGATTAGGCTAGGTGTGCCGGGGAAGGGCATGTCCTCGGCATGGGTCCGAGAAGGGCTAAGACCCTTTGGACGACTATCTGGGACAATTGTCCTCCTCGGCTTGGGCCTTGGGCCAGCCTAAAGGTGGGCCGGGGACTCCGGGCCCACGGGCCCCACAGTTAATAATATGAATTTTTTACTTTTTGCTTGTAATTATTTAAAGGAGGTCTATGTATGCTGCTTGTATATAAATTTCCTCTTTTAAAAAAAAATATAAATATAGTATGTATCAATTGTCAAATAAAAAAGGCTTAAATGAGGTAATCTTAAAATCTCTTCTGGCAGTTTGGTTTTGTGTTTACAAGAACTGATATATTATTAAAGACTTCTCTTGGCATTGATCAAATCCATCTTGTTGCAAAATTTGTCTGAAACCAAAGTCTCTAGGTTTTATTAAAGCCCTCACGATTGCATCCTGAACTGCTACTAGGTAAGATGTTGAAACACCACTCACTCCCCCATTGAGATTAAATCTCCCCTGAAGTCCTTTGCTTTATATGCAAAACCACTCCATTTGAATTTCCTATTCCTGCACCCAGCCACTTTGATGATGAGTTGCCAATCCCTGTTGGAGACAAGGTTTTAAGTCAACTTGTTGTGATTTTGAGATTGGGATTGTCCATTTTTAAAGGCCTCACATTAGAGGCCTCCTGATACCTAAGTGAAAGAAGACTTGAAACTGTTAAAGAAATATGCTAGGACTTGAAAATTGTTTAGTGCACAGACCTACATGCTGTGAGGCATATTGATATTTTTTGTATCTAACAGGCCTTCTTTCTTATTTTCTCCTTTCTGTAGGGTATCATTTTTGTATAATTGTCAGGGAGTCAAGCCATCAGAAATTGTTTGAATTTGCAAAATCTTATCAAAAAGTAGATCTTCAAGAATGTAAGACTTTCTTCTTCTTTTTCTTGCCCAATTTTCTATGGGAATCATGTATTATAGTGGTTAAAGTTGTTTATTGTCAACAATCATGTTGTTAAGGCTTAAATAGAACTCTTGTTATCATGGATTCATGGTCTTGTGATCAAAATGTTCATTTTAATAAACTTTTGTTCATTTTTGGATCACTACCCAAGTAGATTTTCAATGAAGACTATTAAATTCAAATTTTCCTTTGTACAAGTGTGAAATTTGAATGAGTTTGTCAGCAAAAATTTTGATATTTAATCAAACAGATAATGTCATTGATTTTATTTCACAGCTTATGTAACTTACTTCTGGTACAATGTGACAAACTTCAATGTTCAAAATTATTATTAAGCTATGAAGCATAATCTTGTTTCAATTTGTTCAAACTTCAAACTAAAATCACAAAGTGACAAAGTTCACCACTCAACCCGGCACATTGCTCTTCAATTATCTCGGGCTTAACATATTGCTAAAATCCATATTAATTATGGTAGTGGTAAGACTTGAATATTACTCTTTCAATATATTCTGATGTTGGAAAAAAATCGTCCACTACAAGAATTAACGTTACAAATACATGGTCTCTCTCTTTTTCCCTCTTAAAATGCTCAAATGATATGTATTAACCAAAATAAACCATTACAGAACACAAAGAAAAACAAGCGGCAAACACAGGCCAACTGGTCAAGCTTTTCAACGTCAATGAGAAAGCCCAATCGGATCAAAACTGAAACAAAATGTCCTAAAAGGTCTCGGCAAACAAAAAGAAAATTAAAATAAGACAAAATAGAGACAAATGGAGATGAGAGAGACCCATACACCAATTACAGTCTTCACTCTACAGTTACCAGAGATATATAGCAAGGAAGAGGGGAAAATTCAATTAAAGAAAGGGGATGAACTTGGCAAAGAAAACATGCAAGAAAAAAAAATCCATAAATCTCATATAAAAAATTCTTTACTAGATCTAATCTTTTTTATTGGTTGGCCTTTAAAAACAGAGGTGGGTGACTAAAACACCACTGATTCACGACTGGGGTAGAGAGGTTGTCGGAACATCATTGTTGTAGTGATGTCGGTTCAGCAGTCGCGTGGGCAAAAGGAGCTATGGATCTTTGACAATGTAGACAGAGAAAGTGCGAACCCAAAGATAGAAACTGAAGAAATATTGAAAACTAGCATTAATTATGACTCATTACTCTGTTAAGTGTATTTTAAATGGCATGACTGATTTTAGGCCATAGATTAATTTTAAATCAATCTCAGCCCTTTACTAGACGCTCTCTATTTCATAGGACATTCTGACATTTTACTCCCTTTTATTTTTTTAATTGGCAAAATGCCTCTGTTTCGAAACTATATAGGTGCGTGCCCCTGTTTCGATATTCGATGACCCTAAAATCGAGTTACTTAAAATACTCGATTGGTTTAAAATCGAGTTATGCCCGATCAAACTTTTTTAAAAAAATAAAATTCATGAAACTCGAGTAAATGGAAATCGAGTTCCAAAATGTCACTATAGGGCTTAAAAACATCACTATAGGGATAAAAAACGCCGCTATAGGGCCACTAAAACCTGGTATAAAAAAAATTTCTAGAAAAACGCCACTATAGGGATTAAAAAACGCCGCTATAGGGCCACTGAAACCTGGTATAAAAAAATTTTCCAGAAAAACGCCACTATAGGGCTTAAAAACGCTGCTATAGGTCTCCCTGAATATTGGGCGATCACACTTGTAAAAAATTTTTGCATGGAACTCGAGTTACATGCAATTTTTTTTTTTTTTTTTTAAGTTTGATCGGGCGTAACTCAATTTTCTACAAATCGAGTATTTCATTGAAACTCGATTTTAGAGTAATCGAGTAGTGAAACAGAAGCATATCCTTATATAGTTTCAAAATAAGGGCACATTGCTAAATAAAAAAATAATTAGGGGCAAAAGGCTAGAATGTCCGTATTTCATAGTGTGATATGGAGAGGCTCTGGATGCAACAAGGAATTTGAGGCGTAATTGACCGTCGCTTTTAGCCGTAGTTTAAATAAAATAAAATAAAATAAAAAAACAAAAAAAAAAAAACACGTCGGCCTGTGCGTATGATTTATTTGACTGCCAATTCATTATTAACGATGGCTGTCGACAAATCTCTTACCTCTTTTGGCTCTATAAATAAAGCCAATTCTCTTGCACAAAAAACTTATCCTTCTCATTTTCAATTCGGCTTACTTGATTAGGCCTTAGAAAGAGAGACAAGGAAAATGGGTTCCCTAGCTTTTACAGAGAAACCCCATGCAGTTTGTGTCCCCTACCCAGCTCAAGGCCACATAAACCCCATGCTAAAGCTAGCAAAAATCCTTCACTACAGAGGCTTTCATATCACCTTTGTAAACACAGAGTACAACCATAAGCGCCTGTTAAAATCCAGAGGTCCCGACTTTCTCAATGCCCTTCCCTCCTTTCAGTTCAGAACCATTCCTGATGGTCTTCCTGATCAGTCTGATATTGATGCCACCCAAGACGTACCATCCCTATGTGCCTCCACACAAAAAAATTGCTTAGCTCCTTTCAGAAACCTTCTTTTGAAACTGAATGATACCTCTTCATCCCATGTCCCTCCAGTCACTTGCATTGTTTCTGATGGTGTCATGAGCTTCACTTTAGACGCAGCAGCTGAACTGGGCATTCCTGATGTTCTTTTCTGGACAACCAGTGCATGTGGATTCATGGGCTACGCTCAATATCGCCGTCTCATTGAGAAGGGTCTAACACCACTCAAAGGTATTAATCAAATTTAAAACGTCTTATATGAGTGAGACGCTCTGTTTATAAAACTGGGACCATAAGTCATCCCAAAAGGTCACCTAGGATCGATATTCAATATTGTACAACATGACCATCATCTCCATTTCATCCATTAAAATTATATATTTTTAATCTATTTTTCTGTAAAATTTTAAATAGCATGAAAGTTTGTACATTTTTAGATTTATAAAGTTTAACACAAACCTTGTAATCGATCTGTTTCTAGATATTGCAGTACCAATATATTTACTTGTATGAATTTTTATCGTAATTTTGATATTGGTTATGCAATTTCTATGTGCAGATGAGAGTTATTTGACAAATGGGCATTTAGATACAATCATAGATTGGATTCCAGGCATGAAAGGCATCCGTTTGAGGGATCTTCCGAGCTTCATTACAACCACGGACCTAGATGATGTTATGCTAAATTTTCCAATGGTTGAAGCCGAGAGAGCTCAAAGAGCTTCTGCTGTTATCTTAAATACTTTTGATGCTTTAGAGCATGAAGTATTAGAAGGACTTTCAACCATGTATCCTTCTATTTGCTCCATTGGTCCCCTACATCTTCTCGTAAATCAGATCCCTCATAATAATTATAAATTGATTGGATCAAACCTTTGGAAAGAAGAAGAAAGTTGTATCGAATGGCTAGACAAAAGAGAACCAAACTCTGTTGTTTACGTGAATTTTGGAAGCATCACTGTCATGACAAGCAATCAATTAATTGAGTTTGCTTGGGGACTAGCAAATAGCAAGCAAGCATTCTTGTGGATCATAAGGCCTGATCTTGTAAGAGGTGACTCGGCTATTCTTCCTCCTGAGTTTTTAGATGAGACCAAAGAAAGGGGTCTCTTAGCAAATTGGTGTTCTCAAGAAGAAGTTCTAAGTCATCCATCTATTGGTGGGTTCTTAACTCATAGTGGATGGAATTCCACACTTGAAAGCGTGTGTGGAGGAGTGCCAATGATCTCTTGGCCTTTCTTTGCTGAGCAACAAACCAATTGTCGTTATACTTGCATTGAATGGGGCATAGGCATGGAGATAGAGAGCGAAGCAAAGAGAGGTATAATAGAGAGCCTTGTTAGAGAGCTGATGGTGGGAGAGAAGAGCCAAAAGTTGAAGAATAAAGCTACTGAGTGGAAGAAATTGGCAGAGGAGACCCTTAGCCCTACTGGGTCATCTTTCGTGAATTTGGACAAAATAATTAATCAAGTGCTTCTAGCGTCGGCTACTAATTAAAGGGGGTGTTTACATTTGATATGCTTATCGAAGCTTGTTATTGTAAGATAGTATTGTGATCCCTGTTCTTTTCTTTTGTTTTTTATTTTTTCCTTTTGCTAAGATCCAGTTCCTTCCGTATGTTTTGCAACTACTAGCCCATCTTGGGAGATTGTTCTTGACATCTTGTCCCTTCACTCTATTCTCTTATTGTTTTTTTTTTTTCTTTTTTCTTTTTTCTTTTTTCTTGGGGGCAAATCTGTAGACTTATCGTTTTTTCTTTGTTTAAGTCAAGATATGATATTCATTAATGACTTGTCTTTTTTTCTTTGTTTTTGTCAAGATATGATGTTCATGAATGACTTGTCTTTTTCAAGATGTGATGTTTGTGGAAGCAATACATGAACATATTTAGAATTAGAAAATCTAATAAGTTTTATAACAAAATATTTTAAAAATAAAGTAAAAATACTACCTCCTCAATGCTGACAAAATACAAATAAAATAATGCAAAATTATTGTCTCTTAATACAATTTAAAATAATTATTTTCAAATTTTTTAATCTAATTAATAATCCATAGTATATCTTATATGAAATATGCAACATATTTTTTAAAAATATACAAAATCAAATAGTTATCAAAAAAATCACACAGTTTTTTAATGCATCACTTTTCTTTTTTGGTGAGGTCTAGTTTTGACAATATTTATTATTAAAAATGCTCATCATATTGTTAAAGTAGAAAACTAGAAATAAGAATAGTAATTATAAGTACAATTATTCTATAAACAAACAAGTTCTTAGGTTGTTGATTTTCTTAATCCTTACTAACCATTTAGTATAATTAAAAAAAATCATGAAAAAAAAAATGTGAGAGAATTTACTATCATTGATGTATTCTTACTCAAAAGTCTTTAGTCTTTTATTTCTCTATTAGTGCATAATCTCGTACATATGCACGAGCACATTTAAAAATAATCACAATTACTTACATATATAAGTTCAAATTATACCTGATAGCAGAATTATACCTTACACATTTTTTAAGCCATGAATTTCTAAAATATAAAATAAATTCTCATATATATATATATATATATAATTTAAAATCTAATTGAATTTGAACTCTTTGATTTTTTTACCTAATAATTCACTTGTTACAAAAATTAAAGAAATAGAATTGACTCGTGGCAAAAATTGAACTTCAATTGAAATCCAACTTAAAATCTAATTGAATTTAAACTTTTTAATTTTTGCACTTAATAATTCATTTTACACAATTTAAAAAAATAGATGAAACATGTGCAAAATTGGACTCTATTTTATAATCTAATTGGATCTTCTCTAAACTTTGACTTTAACTATATATATATATATATATATATATATATATATATTTGCCTTTAATTTTTTAATAATTAAAATGAGATATTTTTTAATATATACTAAAGAATGGGAAAAAAATTAGAAATTCTTTTATTTAGAGGAGGATCTGGATCATATGTCCATCAAATTTTTAACTTATTTGGATTAATTTACTTTTTAATTAGGATGACAAATATTAAATATTTGTTATTAAAAGACATTTTAATTTCGACAGAAAAGTAAGTTTTAGTTTTATTAGCGTTGGGGCAGCTGGACCATGGCCCCTTGGTCTCTGCCACAAGTTGTCATTTTGACGGTGGAACATAAGGTCAAATATCTGACTGAATTAATAAACTGCCAATTATCAAATTATTTATTCAATGTAAGTCTTACCTACAAAAGAGGCGTGCTGGACGTAACGAACAAGTGGAGGGTACCTCCGAAATGATATATTTATTTTATTTTTATAATTATTAAGCGATGAACATGAACTCAGGACTCGTTCACTTTCTGCAACTCAGAGTTATGACCTTAATCATCAAACAGGACAAGAAAAGGCGAGACCTTTTATTATACACAGCTGTGTTCTCAAAAGATGTAATATGGCAGCACTGATGAAAGGCCATAATAACTAGTAACTGATTAGGTCAAATCTAGTTAAGTATTGGTTATTATATTGTTAGTGTGGTAGTCGTTCTATAAGTATAAGTGTTTGTAGAGTGTGAGATGTGAGAGAGGTAAGAGTCGAGGTTCAAATCTCCAAAAAGATGCTTCGCGTATATATACACTTAGATTGGACTAAAGTCTTTTTCAAAAAAAAAAAAGATTAGGCTAAAGTAAAAATTCTATCTTGTATAAAAAAAAAATAAAAAATAAAAAACTAAGTTTGGGCTGGAAGACCCACCAACTTGTGATGAATAGTGTTATATACTTATATTTTTGTATATAAGTAATAAACTTTCCTATTTACACTAATAGAATTCATATAGTGATTTTTTTTTTTAAATAAAAATAAAAATAAAAATCTTTCCTATATGAGGGTGTGCACTAGTGCATTTTTTGTTTTAATTTGATAATTGGATGACTATAATGGGAAGTGGAGATTTAAAATCTAAATATGTTTTCGTTAAAAACATTAAAAGGAGTTAATCGGTGAGGTTACAAGATTTTTAGTGTGTTATTATTTTTAAGGGATAAGTTTAAAGATACATTAAGACATTATGATATATTTTTAGGAATTTTTTTATAAAATAAAAAAGTAATTAATTTTTTAACAATTATTTAAATTTCTTATAAAAGTGATATCAAAACTTTCATAAAATAATTTATTAATAAATGTTGGCACCATTAACAAAAACATTTTTATTATTATTATTATAGAACTGCAAAAAATATCTGTTTTATTATTATTCGGCAATTAAATGTTGCTTCTCTAGACAATGAAAGATTAGCTAAGTCAATAAGAAGTCATTATCATTCTCAAAAAAAAAAAAAAAAAAAAAAAAAAAGTCATTATCATTACATGCCGCTACTCTACCCAATAAGTAGAGTAAAGTTTTGTTTTAGAATCCTGTAATATTTAGTAACTTATTACATGTTTATAAAAGATATATTTTTTGGTAATTTTTATGTTAAATGTATGACAAAAAGTTATAATTTTTTTTTTTCAAATAATCTAAGGTATTTTTGAAAAAGGTAAAAGTTAGGTTATTTGCTAAAAAAAACTTAGCCAAAAAGAAAAAAGTAATTAAGAAAATGCCAAACCAACGGTGAGTCTTGCCCCAACCAAGTTAGAATCTACATTATTACATGTATTAAAAAACTTACCGGATCGTGTGAATGAGAAGTCGAAGAACTAAATCTCATATACTATTTCATCTTCTGGTTTCTTTATTCTTACAAATTTAGTATTATACTTCATGAGAATTTTAAAAAGTTAGGGACCCTTGTCCCCCTAGAGGATCCAGATTCAACGTTTACTGTTTATTACTATACATAATATTTTTTTTATTCACTTTTTTTCTGAATATCTAAAAAGGTTGCTTGAATGTGAATGAAACAATATGGTTGATTTCAAATTTCGATTATCAGTTTCAGTCAGGGGCGTAAATGACCATCGGTTTTAGCCGTACGTAATTAAAAAAAAAAAAAAAAAGCATGTCGGCATGCGCGTATGATTTATTTGACGTCCAATTCATTATTATTATTTTTTTATGCAAAGCTTTTACTCATTCAAACAAGCATAGAAATGGAAGTACAACAGAAAACTAACAGAGAAGACAAGAAACTCAGACACTATTTAATATATTCAGATTGGACAATTTCCTGCACAGCCATAGGAAGAACTCCTATCCGCACCTGCGAGTCTTCGTTTCTTCTTACCAAATGAGCTAACTCATGAGCATCTCTGTTGTAATCCCGTTTCACATGATTGACCTTCCAGCTGGTAAAAGAGTTCAGCAAAGCAAGGATGCCTTGAAACAGATGGTCAATACTGCCTTCAATGAACGTCCCATTAATACTTCTAACAACTGATAAAGCATTCGATTCAACAATAATCTACGATAGCTTCATACTTCGGGCAAGCAAAATTCCAAATTCCACAGCAAGAGCTTCCACCTCTAAAACTGAAAACTGACCTTGCAGGAATTTACCACAAGCCGCAATAACTGCACCACACAAATCACGAATAATAGCACCAACACTAGAGTTTTGTCCATCCTCAAATGTCGCCCCATCAATGTTGATCTTAAAAACTCTCAATGGCGGAGGAGTCCACCCATTATTCTTCTTTGCTGGGTTTATGTTCAAAGTCACCAAAGCACCTTAATAATCTTGTAGATAACTCCTAGCGAACCTCTAGATCTGATCCGGCATTTGACACTTTGATTCAAAGGCTACTTGATTCCTATTATACCTGTAGGGTTAGGATTTGTGGCCCAAGCTCAGAACAATAAATTTGTAGAGAATGGGTGAAAGAGTTAGGTTGATTATGAAATCGAAAACAATTAATCACAACCCTCAAGCATAAACCAACATGAAGTTATTCATAAAAAATGGAATGACTTTGTTCTCAAGGAGGCATATCATTGATCGTATAGCAGTTACAATTCTTAAAATTACAGTAAGGTTTTCCTTTTCCTCCCACTTCCCCTTTTTTCTTAGGAGCCTCCTTCCTTCATATATCCTCCCTTCTCCTCATTTCAATCGTTCACTTGTATCTCATCCGTGTGCCTACTTGAGTATATGTCATGTCAAGCATCTCCTTTAGCTCTGTGTAAGTGACGGTAGGTGAGGTTACACTGTTCAGGGGTCTTCTCCACATAAATGCAGCCAGAAAAGTTGCTTCAGAGCATTAAATACGGTGGTAGCAGCTTTCTCTTTAGATATTTCTTCATCCTTATCGTCTCCAAGTATACTCAGAGCTTATCTTGATTAGGAGGAGTTCTCGGAAAATCATTTTGACCTTTTATACGTTCAATTGATCCATACCATTCGCGTCAGAGGAATATAATCTCTTCGGACATAAAGCGACCTCTTCAAATTGTAATCACTTTTCTTTCTGGGGGTCCCTCTTCCAAATGGGCCTTGCCCTTACCTCTCCTTCTCTTTGGATGCACAGTAATCCTCGCATGGGGCTCTAGGCCTACTACATTAGACTGGGCCTTTTCCCCCCACAATAGCCCCTCAAAATTTTAATTTTTCCCTCGCATCCGAGGAGAAAGAATAAGATTTTGACCCGCCACATTAAGAAAGTGAAATAAAAAATTTTAAAAGAGAGAACTCGTAAATACCCCAGTTTACACGTGCGCGGGCATAGAGACAAGCACTTCATTATTGCTGCTGTCAATTCTATATTCCCAAAGCGTTGTATTAATTACTTCAGGCGGCGTTTTGTCTTTTACATCCAACGGTGGATTGTTGATCTAACGGACAGGGTTCTTCTTCGGGATTTGGACGAGATGAATTACACCCTTTCACTTGTCCCCGTATATAAGCCCTCAGAGGAGGTTATTTTTCTTTACTTTACGCATCCTTAAAATACCCAGCGATCTCATTTATTCAGAACCCTTCAAGCTTCTTCGATTTCCTGTCTTCTTTCCTTCCAAGATCTGCCAAAAGTCCATTTTAAGTTCAGAGATTGTTCTCCACTCTCGTCTGTGTAAGTTTCGGCATCCTTTGGTCCCTTATTTTCTTATTGGCTGGTATTTTCAACCTTTGAAACCCGTTTCCTAGTCACTGCCTCAATCATTCTCTAAAAATGGGTAAATTCCAACATCTCATCGATAGTCCGGCGTTGATAGAGGAATTTAAGCGAAAATATGGCATACCGCAGGGGGTGAATCTGAGATATTGCCCTCCGGAACGAATACTAACGGCCCGAAGAGAGGGAGAGGTCGTAATCCCAATGATAGCCTTCATTGAAGGGGGAATGACCCTCCCAATGGGTTCCATCACCTTGAACTACCTTCGCAACCATAGACTCTCTCCTGAGCAATGCGCACCCAACACCTTTAGGATAATAGAAGCTATTGATGCCTTGAATCTACAATTAGGATTAGGGTTGACCTGGCATGACCTGGTATATATGTATGAGTGTCATAACCAAAAAGGGGCAGGATACTACCTTAAATCCCGATCCGACATCGTTAGATTGTTCTCCTGCCTTCCCAAATCAAATAAAGGGATGAAAGACGACTATCTAATCGTCTCAGGCGCATGGCATGACGGTATACACTGTCCGACCGAGCCAGGAGAGCCAGGTGTGACTTCCTAGACTTAGGATTTCTAACAATAGTCTTAGGATCTTCATTCTTCATAACCTTTTTTTTTTATGCCGTCATATTTCAATCTTCTGATCTGGTTTATTTGTTTGTTTGTTTGTTTTTTTATTTATAGATAAAGCACATACTACTCCTCGGTTCAGCCTTACCAACACCGCCGCCCTTAATTATCTACTACGCTTGGAGATATTTGTGAGTGAAGACGGACAGCTCCGGTCCATCCCACTTATACTCAGCTATACACCTAAGAAAATAGATATTCAGCTGGCTGGCAACGCCATTCCACAAGGTGATCACCGACTTTGGCGAATAGACGTCGCTCGGCGACACTTTTTAGCACCATACGATCTTGAGCCCGTTCCACACCCCAACCCACAGGGTGTTCTATTTCTAATTCGACCAGTTCAACAGGTCCTCCTCGAGCCGGTGATCGTAGGAGAGAAGGTCGGCTCTTCATCCTCTTCGCTAAAGGAACAGATAGACAAGTTCAGATTTGAAGGAGAAGCTTCAAAGGGAGTGCAAGTAATACCCTCCTCAGACTCCAAGGAGGAGGTCGACGGGCAATCCAATGTCCACCAACCAATTCTGCTAACCACTCTCCCAAAGGACTCTTCGGAAGAAGAAGAGATGTCCGACTTAAAACTTATGCTGAAGACAAGGGGCAAGAAAGCTGAGTCCAAAGGGACGGGAACTTCTCGACCAATGGTGAATTTAACTCCACCTCTACCCCTACCTCAGGTTCCTGATCCAGGTTAAAAACCAATACCGGACTTAAAGAAAAAGAGACCTCTCGAACCTGAGGAGAAGGAGGTAGTGATACCACTAAAGACCACAAAGCAACAAAAGGTGGTGAGGGACCACTGAAGTAAGAGGGCCTCATCCGTGAAGAGTAGGGAGGAGACTCCTGTGGCTGATGCACTCCGAGGGCAACGCACGTGGTCTCCCAGATTGGAACTAGATGGCGTTCCTTTTTCTTGGGAAACCTCTATTAGAAACTACGATGGGGGAAGAGCAGGGCTAATAGCTGAAGCCTTGGAGCAACCACTGCTCCTCCCCCGAGACATGGAGTCATACAGGCGCTTCAGCCAGTATGAACTTTTCATGTCCCTGAAGAGGGACCTGGCCATGGTAAGCGTGCTTATCCAGCTCCTCGGTTGGCATGCTAATTTTCTATATTTTATGCTAACTCTTTTACTTTACTGTTCAAATTACCCAGCAAGTCTTCGTGGCCGAATAGTGGAACCGAAAAGCCTACGTTGAAGCCTAAGCAGAGGCCCACTCTAGGTTCAAGGCGGAAAAAGCTTTGGGCAGCTTAAAGGAAGAGGTGTCTCAGATCTCCGATTAGCTAAAAGGGGTGACCTAAGAAAGGGATAGCCTCAATGCTAGTCTCAAAAATGATGAGAGCCAGGCCGAAGCCCAACACAAGCTGCTAAATGATAATCGGAACAATCTGGCCTCTGAGAAAGCTCTTGTGAAAGAACTTCGCGCCGAACTTCAGAAGGCCAAGAAGGCTACTAAGCAGGCTCAGAGGGACGCTCAGCTGGCTAAGGAGGCAACCGAGGCCAAAAAGAAAGCAGCATTCAAACTGGGGTGTGGACGTAACCGAAAAAGGGTTAACGGAGCAGTTTGCCTCGGTTAGCCGAGATTACTACGACATAACCTGGGGCAAAGCACTAGATGCTGCCGGGGTGCCTGCTGATTCGGAGTTGAGGTTGCTTGGGAGCATTTACTACGATCCTGACATCCGAGAGCTCCTAGAGTCTGACCTTCCTCTCCTCGAACAACTCCTCGAAGCCTCGGAGGAACCTTTAGTCAGCTAAGTCCCTCTGACCACGCTTGAGGTTTCCAAGGAGTCTAGTCAACCGGGTGCTCAAAGCAAACCAGCTGAACCATCCAAGGACAAGGGCGAGAACTCGAAAAAAGAAAGAACTTCTTCAGAGCCCAAGGATCTGGTTTCAACAGTTGCGGTTACTCAGACGAGCAAGGCCGATGACCTTGTGATCCCTCAGACAAAATCTTAGATACTTAGGGTTTTTCTTTTGTACCGTTTTTTTTTTTTTTTTTTTTTGGAATGTAAAAGATTGTAGACTATCCTGTTTTGGTTAATGAGACGGACTTTATTTTCATTTTCGGTGTATATCACATGACTTATTCTTGCTACAAATAATTGTACTTTACAATTATGGTAATGTAGATAAACATAATCACCCTATCCTGCTAATAATATATATAACTAAAATTGGTTCCGAAAAGGACAGTACATAAAAGTTGCTATTAAGTAATGAATATAACAAGTATTATAAATGTTGGATAGATCTTTTCGCACGTACACCAAGAATATTAGCATAAGTTAGAGTTGATGTTAAACACAGCTAAGAATGTCAAGCAAGATTCATTCTAAAGTTAACCTTTAGTATTAATAGCAACACAAAAGTATTAACTAACTAAAAATCACCTAGTCCGAGGGTCACAGGCATGATTGGGTTTAAGTTTAAATACTTAGGGAGAATTACCTAGGGGTGTTTACCAACCCAAATCATCTGGTCCGAGGACTACAAGTATGATTGGATTTAAGTTTAAACACTTAGAAAACCGATAAGGAGTGTTAACTAATCCAAATCATCTGGTCCGAGGACTACAAGCATGATTGGATTTAAGTTTAAACACTTAGAGAACCGATAAGGAGTGTTAACTAACCCAAATCATCTGGTCCGAAGACTACAGACATGATTGTATTTAAGTTTAAACACTTAGAGAACCGATAAGGAGTGTTAACTAACCTAAATCATCTGGTCCGAGGACTACAGGCACGATTGGATTTAAGTTTAAACACTTAGGAAACAATTAAGAATGACAAGTTATCACAGTGACCAAAGAAATGATTCGATTAATAATAGTACCTTTTGAGATTATTTACATTCCAAGGGCGTGGTATTACATGACTATTCAAGTCCTCTAGGAAATATGCCCCAATGCCAGCCCCTGAAGTAATACGATATGGTCTTTCCCAGTTTGGTCCTAATTTCCCCCAGGTTGGGTTTTTCGCAATGCCAATGACTTTCCTAAGTACCAAATCACTGGGTTCTAGGAGCCTTAGCTTTACGTTGGCATCATAGCCCTGCTTGAGTTTCTGCTGGTAATGTGCCAATCGAACCATTTTATTTTCTCTCCTTTCTTCAATCAAATCCAGGCCTGCTTCTAGAAGTTTATCATTGCTTGTCAGACTGAACGAGCTAATTTTTAGAGTTGGGAACCCCGTCTCCAAAGGAATAACAGCTTTAGCGCCATAAGTCATCGAAAAAGGGGTTTCTCTAATAGATCTGGGAGGAGTAGTTCTATAAGCCCAAAGTACGTGTGGCAACTCTTCAACCCACTTGCCCTTCACATCATCCAATCCCTTCTTCAATCCATTAACTATAACTTTGTTAACTGCTTCAGCTTGCCCATTCCCCTGAGGGTAGGCAGAGGTAGAGTATCTATTCATGATTCCCAGTTCGCTACAATAACTCCGAAACGCATTACTGTCGAGCTATAAGCCGTTGTCCGAGATGAGAATATGAGGAACTCCAAAATGAGTAATGATATTCTTCCACACAAATCTTTGCACATCTACGTCTCGAATATTGGCCAGAGGTTCAGCTTCAACCCATTTGGTGAAATAGTTTGTGCCGACCAGAAGGTACTTCCTGTTTCCTGCGGCCTTTGGGAATGGACCCACTATATCCAAACCCCACTGTGCAAACAGCCACGGACTAGATAATGGGTTGAGGACTCCACCTGGTTGGTGTATGTTCGACGCAAATCGTTGACATTGATCGCACTTCTTTACATAATCATGGGCTTCTTTTTGCATGTTCGGCCACCAATACCCTAGAGTAATGGCTCGGTGAGCCAAAGATCTACCTCCAGTGTAACTCCCATAAATTCCTTCATGCAACTTTTCTAGTAGCAACTCAGCCGTCTCTAGATGAATACATAACAGGTATGGTCCAAAATAGGATCGTTTGTATAATTTTCGATCTTCAGACAGCCAAAATCTGGTCGCCTTCCTTTGAATTTTGTCAGCCTCCCCCCGTTCTACCGACAAAATGTCATCTTTCAAGAATTTGATTATAAGATCCATCCAGCAGAGACTGTCTCTGATCTGGTGGACTCGGACTGCATCCCCTCCTATCCCAATGGGCTCATGGAAATCCTCGACGAGGATAACTCTTGGTAAATTTTGCTCCGAAGAGGTGGCTAGTGTGGCCAAAGAATCGGTATGTGCGTTACTGCTTCTAGGAACATGTAGCAAGCTGAAAAATTCAAATTCCAACTGCAAACGTTTGACTCGATTCAAGTATCTTTGCATTCTTTCATCCTTCACTTCAAACTCCCCCTGTACTTGGCCCACAACTAATCTTGAGTTCGAGAACAACTCCACTGCCTTTCCTCCCATTCTTCGAACTATAGACATTCCCATCAGTAGGGCTTCATATTCTGCCTCGTTATTGGTTGCACCAAAATGCAGCCTTAATGACTTTTCAATGATGATTCTCTCTGGAGATATCAAGAATAGCCTTACTCCAGAACCTTTCCAGTTCGCAGCGCCGTCCACATATACTTCCCAACGGGCAGGATCTTGTTGAGAAATCACGCCAACCGATTTTCCATCCATGTCTCTCTCTATCGTTATTTCTTCTAAGCTGGGTTCCGTGAACTCGGCCATTAAATCCGCAAAGATCTGCCCTTTGACTGAAGTGCGAGGCATATACTTGATATCAAAAGCCCCTAAAATAGTGCCCCACTTGGCTATCCTCCCCGTGTAGTCGGCACTTCAAAGTACGGTCTTAAGCGGAAGTTGCGTAAGCACAACGACAGTATGTGCTTGGAAATAGTGGGGCAATTTTCGTGTTCCAAGTACTACTACCAAAATAACTTTTTTCGGTGGCAAGTATCTAATCTCGACCTCATGTAGAGACTTACTCACACAGTAAATCGGCCTTTGTATACCTTGATCCACTCTTATCAACACTAGACTTACAGCATAGGGAACCACCGCAATATAGGCAAACAAGACCTCATCTGGTTCAGGACTAGACATAATCGGTGGCCGAGCCAAGTATTCTTTAAGTTGTTAGAAAGCTGAGGCACATTCTTCAGTCCATTCAAATCCCTTCCACTTGTTGATTAGTGAGAAGAAAGGTTTACATCTATCCGCGGACCTGGAGATGAATTGGTTCAAAGCAGCTGCCATCCCTGTTAACTTCTAAACCTTTTTCGGATTCCGAGGAGGCTACAGATTTTGAATAGCCTTTATCTAATCGGGATTGACCTCAATTCCCCTGTGTGTTACCATGTAACCCAAAAATTTGCCTGACCCCACACCAAATGAGCACTTTGAGGCATTCAAGGGCAACTTGTGTCTTCTCAAGGTTTCAAAAACGTTATCAAGGTCCTTCACATGCTCAGGAATAACTTTTCTTTTTACCACCATATCGTCTATATAGACCTCAACGCTTTTGCCCAATTGTGATTCAAAAATCTTGGTCATCATCCGCTGATAAGTAGAACCTGCATTTTTCAGACCAAATGGCATCACTTTATAATGGTAATTACCAATGGGGGTAACAAAAGCAGTTTTCTCTTGGTCATTTGGGGCTAACGGTATTTGATGGTAACCTTGGAAAGTATCCAAGAAACTCATTCGAGGATGGCCGACAGTAACATCTACTAATTGATCAATTTTCGGCATAAGGAAAGGCATAAGGAAAGGATCCTTAGGACAAGCCTTATTTAAGTCCGTGAAATCTACACAAACTCGCCACTTACCGCTCTTCTTCTTTACCACCATAGTATTTGCCAACCATTCGGGATAAAAGACTTCTTTAATAGCCCTAGCTTGTTTGAGTTTCATCACTTTTTCTTTGACTGCATCCGCGTGCTCTTTGGATGGCCGCCAAGGAGGCTGCTTCTTGGGTACGCTCAGTGGGTTGACCCTCAAACGATGGCAAATGAACTCTGGATCTACCCTTAGGGCTTCGTAAGTACTCTAGGCGAATACGTCAATATTTCTTCTAAGGAAATCAATTAGCTCTTCTTTTTTTGGTTGAGGTATCTGAGACCCGATTTGAAAGTATCTTTCAGGATTGCCCCCAATTAAAACTTGCACTAAGTCCTCGTATTTAGCGCCTTCATCAAGATCTTCGACGGGTGACAACCGACCTCTTAACTGCTATAAGTCTCCCTCCGCCCTGACTGAGGATTCAATTTCGGGCCCGTGTCGTATGGCAGCCACCAAGCATTGTCTAGCTAAGGCTTAATCTCCGCGGATTGCACAAACGCGCCCTTCGGATGGATACTTAACTTTTTGATGCAGAGTGGAGGAAACAGCCCCTAACGTATGTAACCAAGGTCTGGCTACAATCGCCGTATAAGGGGAATAAACATCTACAACAATAAAATCCACATCCATTACTTCTAAGCCAGTCTGTACGGGAAGCCGTATCTGTCCTTTCGGGGTGACCATCCTTCCCTCGAAGCTAATCAGGGGAGAACAGTATGGAGTTAAGTCAGCAAGCTTGAGGTTCAGCCCCTTATAGAGGTCAGGATACATAATCTCCACCGCGCTACCCTGATCCACCATCACCCTCTTCACATCATATCCCCCGATTCTGAGGGTGACTACCAAAGCATCGTCGTGAGGTTGAATGGTTTCAGCTTTATTTTCGTCCGAAAAGCCTAAAACAGGCGGGACAGCCAGTCTAGAGCTCCTCGGATCTGGACCAATATCCCCTGTTGGTAGCTGAGCCACTGATATAACTTTAGACGGCCAGGACCCTGTTCTTCCTGGTGCTACAAAAATGACGTTAATAATACCTAATGGAGGTTTCGTAGAATCACTCTTCTCAGACCCAAAATTCACTTGACCTCCTCGGCCACTGGAGTGGTGCAAAAGATGCCTCAACCTGCCTTCACAAACTAGCTGGTCCAAATGATCCCACAAACTTCTGCAGTCTTTAGTGGCATGCCCATGGTCTTGGTGGTATTGACAATAGAGATTGTGATTACGTCTCTCAGGGTTCCCTACCATTTTACTCGGCCACCTAAAGAACGATTCATTCTTGATCTTTTCCAGAACTTGATGAACTGGTTCCTTGAACACTGTATTGACTGCTTGAGCATTTGTTGACCCCGACTGCCCAACGAAATCTCTCTACGGCTTATTGTTGTTGTAACGATCCGACCTGAAGTCCTTCCTATCCTAGGGGATAACCTTATCCTTACCCTTCCCTTGCTGCTGATATTCTTCAACCCTTTTATATTTTTCAATACGGTCCATAAGTTGACGCATGTTAGTGACAGGTTTGCTGGACAAGGATGTCCTTAAACCATGATCAGTAGGGAGACCCAGCTTAAACGTGTCTAGGGCCATTGCATCAAAGTTGCCTTCCATATCATTAAACATCTCCCAATATCTATCTGAATACGCCTTCAGGGTTTCACCTTCACGCATGCTCAAGGATAGCAAAGAAGACAAGGGCCTGGCCACTCTTCAACATGTGACGAAACGTGAACCAAAAGCTTGAGTAAGCTCTTGGTAGGAATTGATGGAGTCTGCTTTCAGGTTGTCGAACCACCTCATTACCATGGGTCCAAGACTAGAAGGGAATACGTTGCACATCAGAGTTTCATCTCTGGAGTAGACAGCCATCCTTTGGTTAAAATGGCTCACATGTTCCATAGGGTCCATTTTACCGTTGTAAATAGTGAAGGTTGGCTAGTTAAAGCACCGAGGAAGCTTTGCTCCTTCAATCCTGCGCGTGAAAGGTGACCTAGAGATTTGATTCAAAGCCTTGCTCATGACATCATTTCCCACCCCTCCATGTGATGGCCTTTGAGGTTGCTTCTTGCGACGGTGTTCATCTTTATATGAAAAAGATTCACTGATTGGAGTTTGAGACATTTGTTCATAAGTGATGTCTTGTTCGTCACCCGAGTCTTCATCAGAATGCAAGGCAATACGTTTTCTTTTCGCATAGCGCAACTCCCTTCTTAACCTTTCAATTTCTATTTGCATGTTATTCTTCTCTGCATGAGACACATGACTTCCGCCACGAGGTTGACTTCGCTTAGTGTGTGTAGTATGCACACTGCCCTCACGATCTTGTCTTCGCTCCAAATTGAGAAAAGGATCTATATGCTGGGACACCCCAGACTCTGCTGGTTGTTGCCCTGGTTCCGCCATGACCAACTACTGTTGCTTCCCCCCACACTCAAGCTCTTCCCACAGACGACACCAATTGTAAAGTTAGGATTTGTGGCCTAAGCCCAGAACAATAAATTTGTAGAGAATGAGTGAAAGAGTTAGGTTGATTATGAAATCGACAACAATTAATCACAACCCTCAAGCATAAACCAACATGAAGTTACTTATAAAAAATGAAATGACTTTGTTCCCGAAAAGGCATATCATTGATCATATAGCGGTTACAATTCTTAAAACTACAGTAAGGTTTTTTTTTTTCCTCCCACTTCCCCCTTTTTCTCAGGAGCCTCCTTCCTTTATATATCCTCCCTTCTCCTCATCTCCATCGTCCACTTGTACCTCATCTGTGTGCCTACTTGAGTATATGTCATGTCAAGTATCTCCTTTAGCTCTGTGTGAGTGACGGTAGGTGAGGTTACACTATTCAGGGGTCTTCTTCACATAAATGCGGTTAGAAAAGTTGCTACAGAGTATTAAATACGGTGGTAGCAGCTTTCTCTTTAGATATTTCTTCATCCTTATCGTCTCCAAGTATACTTAGAGCTTATCTTAATCAGAAGGAGTCCTCGGAAAATCATTTTGACCTTTTATTCGTTCAATTGATCCATACTATTCGCGTCAGAGGAATATAATCTCTTCGGACAGAAGGCGACCTCTTCGGATTGTAATCACTTTTCTTTCTGGGGGTCCCTCTTCCAGATAGGCCTTGCCCTTACCTCTCATTCTCTTCGGACGCACAGTATTCCTCGCATGGGACTCTAGGCCTACTACATTAGACTGGGCCTTTTCCCCCCACAATACCAAACAGACCAAGCAACCCCAAAGAAAACCTCCAAGTCACAATTGGTGCCATTCCTTAAGATGTCCACAAGCCCCTGTCAACTTTCCACAAAACTTGCTTCCCACTTATCCCAAACTCTTCTAGCCACTTCACAATCAATAATTGAATGAAAAAGAGTCTCTGGCTTAACTCCACAACAAGGACATAAATCACAAGTCCTAATGCCTCTTTTCTGCAAATTCACCATTGTTGGAAGGGCATCAATGCATGCCCTCTAAGCAAAGATTTTAACCTTTGATGGGATATGTAAGTGCCATAACTTCCTCCATAACAGCTCCCTTGGGTCATTATAAGAACATTCTCCCTACTTGGATGATTCAACAAAATTAAGTGCAATATAATATGCACTTTTGATTGTGAAAACACCCCTATTGTTGCCGACCCAAATAATTTTATCCTACGAAAGATTATAGCTAATAGGTATATTAAGAATAGTTCTTGCTTCAAAAGGCAAGAAAAGAGACTTCACAAGGTCCACTTTCCATCTTCTAGAATCGTAATCAATAAGAGTTGAGACCATGGGAAAATTATCAAAATTTTGATGAGGAGGAGAAACAACCTTATACGTCGTGGGAGTGGGCAGCCATTTGTCATCCCAAATATGAATCAATCTTCCGTTACCAACTCTCCAACGCGTTCCTCTCCTCAGAACTTCAAGCCCCTGCCTTATGCTTCTCCAAGTAAAGGATGGACTAGACCCCAAACCAGCTTTAAAAACATCACCATGGGGATAGTATTTAGCTCTATATATTCGAGCTACTAATGAGTTTGGGTTCCCTTTAGAAACCTTCTTTTTAAACTAAATGACACTTCTTCTTCCCATATCCCTCCAGTCACTTGCATTGTTTGTGATGGTGTCATGAGCTTCACTCTAGACGCAGCAACTGAACTAGGCATCCCTAATGTTCTTTTCTATACAACCAGTGCATGTGGGTTCATGGGCTATGCTCAATATTGCCGTCTCATTGAGAAGGGTCTAACACCACTCAAAGGTATTAATCAACTTAAACACGTCTTATATTAGTGAGACGCTCTGTTTATAAAATTTGGCCCATATGTCATCGCAAAAGGTCAACTAGGATCGATATTCAATATTGTACAACATGACCATCATCTCCATTCCATCCATTAAAATTATATATTTTTAATCTATTTTTCTGTATAATTTTAAATAACATGAAAGTTTTTTACATTTTTAGAATTATAAAATTTAACACATACTATGTAATTGATCCATTTCCAGATATTGTAGTACCAATATATTTACTTGTACGAATTTTTATCGTAATTTTGATATTGATTATGCAATTTCTGAGTGCAGATAAGAGTTATTTGACAAATGGGCATTTGGATACAATCATAGATTGGATTCCTAGCATGAAAGGCATCCGTTTGAGGGATCTTCCGAGCTTCATTGCAACCACGGACCCTGATGATGTTATGCTAAATTTTCCAATGGTTGAAGCCGAGAGAGCTCAGAGAGCTTCTGCTGTTATCTTAAATACTTTTGATGCTTTAGAGCATGAAGTATTAGAAGGACTTTCAACCATTTATCCTTCTATTTGCTCCATTGGTTCCCTACAACTTCTCGTAAATCAGATCCCTGATAACAGTTATAAATTGATTGGATCAAACCTTTGGAAAGAAGAAGCAGGGTGTATCGAATGGCTAGACAAAAGAGAACCAAACTCTGTTGTTTATGTGAATTTTGGAAGCATCACTGTCCAAGCAACCAATAAATTGAGTTTGCTTGGGGACTAGTAAATAGCAAGCAAGCATTCTTGTGGATCATAAGGCCTGATCTTGTAAGAGGTGACTCGGCCGTTCTTCCACCTGAGTTTTCTGAAGTGACCAAAGAAAGGTGTCTCTTAGCAAATTGGTGTTCTCAAGAAGAAGTTCTGAGTCATCCATCCATTGGTGGGTTCTTAACTCATAGTGGATGGAATTCCACACTTGAAAGCATGTGTGGAGGAGTGCCAAGGATCTCTTGGCATTTCTTTGCTGAGCAACAAACCAATTGTCGTTATACTTGCATTGAATGGGGCATAGGCATGAAGATAGGGAGCGATGCAAAGAGAGGTAAATAGAGAGCCTTGTTAGAGAGCTGATGGTGGGAGAGAAGGGTCAAAAGTTGAAGAAGAATGCTATTCAGTGGAAGAAATTGGCAGAGGAGGCCATTAGCCCTAATGGGTCATCTTTCGTGAATTTGGACAAAATAATTAAGCAAGTGCTTCTTGCGTCGGCTACTAATTAAAGGGGGTGTTTATATTTGATATGCTTATCGAAGCTTGTTATCGTAACATAGTATTGTGATCCCAGTTCTTTTGTTTTGTTTTTTCTTTTTTCCTTTGCTAAGATCCAGTTCCTTCTATATGTTTTGCAACTACTAGCCGATCTTGGGTTTATCTCCTACGATTGTTCTTGATATCTAGTCCGTTCACTCTATTCTTTTATGGTTTATTTTTTTCGGTGCTAGTCTGTAGACTTGTATTTTTTTTCTTTGTTTAAGTCAAGATATGATGTTCATGAAAGTTCAAAACTTGATGTTTGTGGAAGCAATACAATAAATTTTATAACTAAATATTTACAAAATAAAAGTAAAACTACTACTTCTTCAATGCTGACAAAATACAAATAAAAAAAAATGCAAAATTCTTGTCTTTTAATATATACAATTTAAAATAACCATTTTGCAAATTTTTTTTAATCTAAACAACAATCCATTATTTATCTTGTGGGGGATGAACTTGAGCTTGGGCCAAGTAGATGATATCTTAAAAGATGGGTCTGGCCGAAAGATGTGAGTATGAGCAAAGAAGCCTGAAGAATAAAAGACATCTCCCAAGAACAAATCTTGTGGAGGTCCAAGGTAACTGCTATTAATTACCAAGACTCCCTACTGAGGTAATAAGCAGGGCTATTCCCATAGCAAATACACAAGGAACCACATGTAACCAATTTTTCTCTGGTCTGAGATGCCACCATCATCACAGAGGCAATCACCTCTGCATTAAAGAGATGTTCTCAACCTAATATGTTCCACATTAAATGTTGATTAACCAGCTTGAACAGTGAATACACCTCCAAATATCCTATTTTATGATGAAAAATGGTAGAATTGAGAAGTGATGGGACAAGTAACCTCCAAATCTAGCTAGGAACAGGATAGTTGGAAAGAGCGGGAAAGGGAAATATATATATATATATATATATATAATAGGTGAAGTTGAGAGAAATTCAAAATAGAATTCTAAATTAGAGTTCCAATTTTGCGTTATATGTCCTAAATTATTTATTCTTAAAGAGTTTTATTTCTTAATTTTAGAATCAAATGTTAGACCACATCATAAATATTCATCCAAATGAGTTATTAAGTACAAAAACCAAATAGTTTAGAATAAATGAATCATTAAAGGTGGAACAAGGGAGAGAAAAGAGGATTCAGAAAAATTGAGAGAAAAGATTTAAGGTGGAACAAGAGAGAGAAAGTTGTAATAGCGGAATAAGACTAAGAGTTTTTATTTTTCAATCCTATCCTTTGTACCTCAGGAAAGCTGTTCTTATATCAATAGAAGCCATTTTGTTCCTTATTATCTTACAATCTATTATTTAGATTTCTTATTGTGGAATTTCTTACATTTTTCCTTTCAAAAATTAATTGTGTAAGTCTTTTTATTTGTCACCATCTGAACAATGGTCGTTTTACCCCCACATATCTTATATTGAATATGCAATAAATTTTTTTAAATGTACAAATCAAATAGTTCTCAAAAAATCAGAGTCTTTTAACGCATCACTTTTCTTTTTTGGAGAAGCCTACTTTTGACAATTTTTATTATTAAAAATGCTCATTGTATTATTAAAAGGTTTTTTTTTTTTAAAGAGATTAGTTAGTTAAGTTAAAACAAGGAAAATCTAGTGTACTAACGGTCTAATATCACTAACGGTATACTAACAAAATAGTCTAAGTCTTGTTAATCTAGCGAAAGTTTTAAACCTATATATTAGTTCCTAGCAAATCGATGTGAGACTCAAGGTCACTTTTCTTTTGAGAGATTAGGTAGTTTGGTTCTTTTATTTAGAGGAGAATCTGGATCATGCGCATGCGTCCATCAAATTTTCAACTTATTTGGATTAATTGACTTTTTAGGATGACAAATATCAAATATTTGTTATTAAAAAACATTTTAATTTAGAAAGAAAAGGAAGTCTTAGTTTATTAATACAAGTCATACCTACAAAATAGGCCTGCGGGACTTAACGAACAAGTTGAGGGTACCTCCAAAATGATATACTAGCGATGAACATGAACTCATCCACTTTCTGCAACTCGGAGTTATGACCTAGTCAAATAGGACAAGAAGAGGCGAGACCTTTTATTAATTTACATGTGAATTTAGCTGTGTTCTGAGCCCTTCGGATGGGCTCTTACTCTGCATAAACTGAAACTTTAATGCTGTTGAAGTAGAGTTAAATGCTAAATCTATTGTTGATGTGTTGCATCCTCTAGATTCGTTTCAGACAGTACTTCTCGAAAGAAGTAAATAGAAGTGCTGACAAGCTGGCCAGGATGAGAGCAGTCAAAGAGAGTCATTTTAATATTTTTAGATGTCCGCCTGTGGACCTTTCTAGTATCGTTATTGATGAGTTTAACGGTCTGTACTTGAACAGGATGTGCCTTAGACTATGATTTGTTCCTTAAGTTTCTTCGTAATGAAATCCTCTTTTTAGCTGTGTTCTCAAAAGATGTAACATGGGCATCGCTGAGTTTTCGCTGGAAGACACATCAGCTTGTGATGCATAGTGCTATATAACATGCTTATATATAAGTGGTAAAGCTTCCTATTTACACCAATAGAATTCATACAGTGATTTTATTCCAAAAACTATTAACAATAATAAAAATCGTAAATGTTTGTGTGCACTCGTGCATTTTTTTTTTTAATTTGATAAATGGACAGTTATAGAGGTGTAGCCAGAAATTTTTACTTAGAGAATTGAATTACATATTCATATGTTTATCATAATTCATAAATGTATTATATACAAAATGATTAAATTTAAAATATAATAATATATCTAAACCCAAATGAGTGTACAAAATTTTTCTAATTTGCTATAAACATGTACCAAAATTAAAATTAAAAAAATAAATAAATAACTTGGCATCTCCTATAAAAGTTTTGCTCAACGTTGATCCTTCATTAAATAAAATTTATTCATTGTGAATTCTATAGGGAAATTCTTAGCAATTTCTTTTTCAATTCTTTTTTTTATTTAAAAAAGAATAAATCTTATGTTAATGGCAGCCTAAATTCTCTTCTAAAAACAAATTAATGTTAGCACAACTTATCAAACAACTAGATCCAAATAGTAAAAGATAAAATCAGCTAGAGAAAAAGATCAAATTTGTGGGTGGGGGGGGCGGGGGGGGAGGGGGGGGGGGGGGGGGAACCTCATAAGTTTGAACAGTGCACTATGTACATTGCACTTTAACAATTGAATACACAAAAAGCACAATGCAATCTTGTATATTTATAAAATATAATAAGAAAGGACACAAGCCAGCTAGGCATTTATTATAGGTTTTGGTAAAAGGCTATGTTTTATTTAAGTGGGGTCTATTAATTTGAAAAACCAACGGTGGGGTGGACTAACGGTACATTATAGATTTCAAAGGAAATAAAATATAAACCATGGACTTGGGCTTAAATTTTTTGAGGGACCAATAATTCAAAGGATTTCAATAGTTTTGGGCGGGCCATGACCCCCCAATGTTGTAGATGGCTCCGCCCCTTAAACCATGGACTTGGGCTTAAATTTTTTGGGGGACCAATAATTCAAAGGATTTCAATAGTTTTGGGCGGGCCATGACCCCCCAATGCTGTAGATGACTCTGCCCCTTAAATAGTTATAATGGGGAGTGGAGATAAACTCTAGATATGTTTTCATTAAAAAAAATCAAGAAGTATTAATTAGTGAAATTAAAAGACTCTTAGAGTGCTATTATTTCTAAGGAATAAGTTTACTTTGTAATCTTGTAACTCTTCAGACAGTGTATTATTTTCAAGCTTGTATCAAAGACAGTTTGTTTTCAAGTCTAATCAAAGACAGAAGTATTTTCAAGTAAGATTTTATCAGTTTCAGTTTTCATATTCCATACTCTGTTTTAACTTATTTTTGAATATATCTGTTTTGCTATTTTCTTCTTTATCATCTATTTTATCATTGTTTATTCTTCTATATTATTGTTGTGCTCTCTCTTGGGTAGTTAATGGTATCAAAGCCATGGATGGTAGGTGTATGAGTCTTATTTCTTTGCAATTAAGAAGTTACTAGGAACTCATATTACAGCATAGCCACTACTTGCTCCTTGATAGCGTTGGTCAGCCTTACACTCGTTGGCAAACCATAGCATTCGCGTTGGTCAGCCCGTTTTTTGTTAGCCGACGAACTGGCGTTGTTTGGGCAGTCCCGCAATGGAGTTTCCCGAGAAGGTGGTCCCGATAGCAAGGATATCAGTGGTTATTAATGAAGTTCCGCCAGTAATTATTAATTGCTTAGAAAGAGAACAAATACATTTATCAGCTCATAATCTGTTTGCTTGTTCACACTTAGGTTAGGCACACACTAATTTGAAACATGGACTATGATGATATAGATTATGATGAAGGTTATAGCATGAGAGATATAGACAATAATTGGTCAAACAGTAATATGGATTATGAAACAGATTCTGATTCTGACAGTGATATGGATGACTATAATTATAATTATAATAATAATGCAAAAAATTGGAATATATTAACAGGAGATAAAATTAACCGACAGACTAATAGACACAATAATAGTTTCTTAGACATAATTAATAAAAAATTAGAAGCTATAGAGAATGATGAAAGATCTACGACATACACTAAAGTAGAAAGAAAAAATGATAGCTTTTTGGACCTCTATGAAAAAATGAAAATTTTAAATTCACCTTTAGAAGAAGAAAAAGAATTTGGAACTCATCATAGATCACCTTTAACAAAAGTTATGACAGATAATTGGCATAATAAGCAAAAGGATAATTCGATACCAATAAATATGATAAATGATAGAAAGGATGGCTTGATAGATATTTTTAAAGCAACTGACAGAGATGAACTAAAGAAAGAAAATAGTCGTAAAGGAATTATGTATGAAGAAAATGAAAGGCAAAAGACTGATAACATAAAAGATGGCCATGAACCAACACGTATAGAAGATGTAGGGAAAGTGTTAACTAAGGACAAGCTAAAGCTAAAAGTAAATAGTAGTACCCTTAAAGAATCATTACGTAGGAAGATGGAAGTAGATGAAGAAATAGAACAAGATAGAGCCAAAGATGGAAAAATAGTCAACAAAGGGAGGAAAACTAATAATGAAAGAGAAGAAAATAGTGATAGTGTAGTAAAAGTAAAAGTCTGTAAAACTAATAATAATAATAATAATAGTTTAAAAGAAGTAATTGATGAGAAACTAAAATTAATTGAGAAATCTATGATAGAAAACAGTTTGGTAGAATTAAACAAAAAGATGGAAATTTTAAATTTACCTTTAAATACAAATAGAGAAAAAGAAATAGCAGTTTTAAATACTACTGAGTCATCAGATAATGAAAAAAATGACAGACATGTTCGACATATTATTTGCCATAAATGTAAAGAATATGGACACACTAAAAAACAATGTGCTAGACAGAATAAAATTGCTAAACAAATCAGTATGTTAGAATTGGAAAAAGACACACTAAATGAATTAATGAAAATATTTAATGTCAATCAAAAAGAGATAGATCAAGTAAAGAAAAAGGAAGAACTAAAATCAACCAACCCATTTAAAGTTAATAAAAGAAAAAGAAAACAAAAAGACATAATAATGAAATTGATAGACAAATTACCTAATCAAGACAAAAAAGATTATTTACTAAGTTTGAAAGAATCTATAGATATACCTATTGATTGTATTAGATGTAAGAAATATGGACACCATGTTACAGAATGTAGGAAACAAGAAAGAGCCAAAAAAGAAAAAGAAAAGCAGGAAAAGATAGAAAAGAAAAAAGACAACGAAGAAATAGAATCAGTAACTTTACAAGATTTAATGACAGAAGCAAAAATACTTAAACAAGAAATTAAAGATATTAAAGAAGATGATCATATATATATAAATGAAGGGAATATTGCAGAAATAATAAATTTAAAAGAATTATCTAAAACCCCACTTTTATTAGAAAAAGACAATGGTAATAAACAGAATTTCTTGAGCTTTATTGATAGAATAATCTTCCAAAAATGGTATACAGAAATTACTTTAGTAATTAATAAAGAATTTTCCTTGACAGAAATTGCTTTAATAGACTTAGGTGTTGATATGAACTGTATACAAGAAGGAGTAGTACCTTTAAAATATTATGAAAAATCCTCAGAAAGATTAACCCAAGCTAATGGAGAAAAGCTAATAATTAATTATAAAATACCTAATGTCCACATATGTAATGATGAAGTATGCTTTGAAACAGTTTTTGTTCTGGTTAAAGATCTTTCTTCTAAAATCATTCTAGGAAATCCTTTCATGGCTTTACTTTACCCTTTTTTAACGACAGAAGAAGGAATTAAAACTAATGTGCTAGAAAAAGACATACTTTTTAAATTCATCTTGCCACCTATCTCGAAAGAAATCTATTCCCTTGATAACATTTCCATAATAAAGGAAATTGATAGAGAAAGAATTGACAGAAAGAATAGACATTTAGAATCTTTAAAGACAGAAATAATATACAAAAGAATTACTGATCAATTAACAGACCCTATATTACATTATAAAATAAAATCATTTAGACAGCAAATTGAGGCAGAAATTTGTACTAATCTCCCCACTGCCTTTTGGCACAGGCATCGACATATAGTACAATTATCTTATGAAAAAGACTTCAATGAAAGACAGATACCTACTAAGGCTAGACCAATACAAATGAATAATGAATTATTAGAACACTATAAAAAAGAAATTGAAGATCTTTTAAATAAAGGCTTAATTAGAAAAAGCAAGTCTCCTTGGAGCTGTGCTGCTTTTTATGTCAATAAACAGGCAGAATTGGAACGAGGAGTTCCAAGATTAGTTATAAATTATAAACCTTTAAATACAGCATTACAATGGATAAGATATCCTATTCCTAATAAGAAAGATTTACTTGACAGACTTCATGAAGCAACCATATTTTCTAAATTTGATATGAAAAGCGGATTTTGGCAGATACAGATAGATGAGAAAGATAGATATAAAACTGCTTTTACAGTTCCTTTTGGTCATTATGAATGGAATGTTATGCCTTTTGGATTAAAAAATGCACCAAGTGAATTCCAAAAATATAATGAATGATATATTTACACCTTTTACAGAATTCTCAATTGTTTATATAGATGATGTGTTAATTTTTTCTAAATCAATTGATGACCATTGGAAACATCTAGATATATTTGTCAAAGTAATTAAACACAATGGACTAGTTGTTTCAGCCACTAAGATAAACTTATTCCAGGATAAAATTCGATTTCTAGGACATAACATTTATAAAGGAACCTTAAGCCCCATTGATAGAGCCATCCAATTTGCAGATAAATTCCCAGATGAAATAAAAGATAAAAATCAGTTACAAAGGTTTCTTGGTAGCCTAAATTATGTTTCAAATTATTTTCAAGGACTAAGAAAAATTTGCAGACCCTTATATAAGAGGCTAGAAAAGAACCCCCCTACATGGACAGATAAACACACTATGATAGTTCGACAGATTAAAAAATATGTTAAACAACTTCCTTGCATTGTTATTCCTTCACCCCATGCTTTTAAGATTGTTGAGACAGATGCTTCAGACATAGGTTATGGTGGAATCCTAAAACAAGTAACAAAAGATGATACTAAAGAACAAAATGTTAGATTCCATTCTGGCTCCTGGACATCTACCCAACAGAACTACAATACTATTAAAAAACAAATTTTATCTATTATATTGTGTGTTTCAAAATTCCAAAATGATCTTTTTAACCAAAAGTTTTTAATTCGAGTTGACTGTAAAAGTGCTAAAGAAGTCTTACAGAAAGATGTTCAAAACCTTGTTTCCAAACAGAGCTTTGCAAGATGGCAGGCTATTTTAAGTGTTTTTTATTTTGATATTGAATATATTAAAGGAGAATCTAATTCTATTCCTGATTTCTTAATCCGTGAATTCCTACAGGGAAGATGAGCTCCCCTGCAGATAAGAGCAACTCCCCAAAACCCAGATCTAGACAGTCTTATGCTGCCCCACCGATCCCTCCTCCCCCTAGTAGACTTCTCTCTTGTCCCTCCTTCAACTCACCTAGTTTTTCTTCAAACAGACCCCAAGAAAGAACCCCAGTACCCTGCAGCCCAAACCCTTTTCAGCCACTTTCTCCAAGTTCCAATCCAACATCCAAACAGTCTTATGCCATGCCCTCAACTCCTCTTCCCCTAAAAACACCTTTTAACATAGTTGCCTCTTCCTTTCCCCCACTATCCTCTCCCTCTAAACAATCAATAGACAGACCCTCTACCTCTCAAACCCAAACCCCAAGAAGATCACAGTATTGAACTCCCAAAAAATTCTTGGAATTTTATTTTATGGATTAAAAGAGAATACCAACATGTTACAGACCCCCTCTCACTAGTTAAACAGCTGCTACCCCCAGGATGGGAGCACCCCAAGACAAAAACATTAAAGACCCAGACATTCTATGAGTTTATTCTAGTTGACACAGACTCAATCCTAGTCACAAACATGCCCTGCTCCCAAGACCCAAACAGAATTGGTTATTCTAAAGTAGTTATAAAACAGATTCTCACCCCTTCCCAGGGGAGGGCAGAGCCCTGGATTCCCAGAAAATTTTCTCATCCCTTTGAGCCACAGTTTTATAATTATTATGACTATATGGAAGCGTGGGACAGATTCCTTTTATTCCAAAACAATATTAACAGACACACTTGGTTTTTCCAATTTGATATGTATAGAAAGAAAGACATGATGATACCCAGATGGTTTATCGACTGGTGGACTTCTTATGGCCCTGAAGCTATGATTCTTCCTCCTGATCTCCTTAAAGCCTATGAAAGTTTCAAGAAAGAACCAAACATACAGCATCTTAAAGATTTTCCACATCTTTTACAGTTCTTTTACAGGTTTCCGGATCTCCCGTGGATCATCAGATGGAAATACAAAATAGAAAAGCATCCTCAGTATCCTTTTCCTATGCTCACCAGGAAGTTTAAATTAAAATGGTGGAATAAGTTTAATTTTGATCATATTTGCCAAGAATTGCAGAAAAGGACCTCTCCTTCCCAGACAGAAAATCCTAATTTCTTTTTAGAAAAAAGCCAAGTCCAATGCCAGCTTGCCTCTGTCTCAGACAGAAGACAACTTAAAAAGCAATTGCTTGAAGCAACATCACAGATATCAGATGATGAAGATGACACAATAATGGAATCATCCTCTCCAAATTACAGGACTCATCCAGAAGCATTTCAAGATTCTTAGGATCCCTATGATATGTGACAGATAAGACAAAAAGACATGTGACGGATAAGTGATAGAAAAGACAAGAAGGCAAAAAGACAAAAACTAAAGATCAAGAGAGATATTTGACAGAATATTAATTACATGCGTGTTCAGACAGATTTTCTACAGATTTCACAAGATCAGACAGACTACTGTTCAAGATTTACTCTCCCACAAGATCAGACAGATTACTGTTCAAGATTTACTCTACCGACAGATTAACTTGAGTTCACTTTACTTGACTCAGGTTACTTTTAAAGACTTACCATGGTTCACTTCATCTATAAAAGGATAGACTCCGAAGACAAAAGACAGGTCCAATTTCCAGGTCCTAATTTCAAGAGTCCAAGTTTTTAGAAAACCTTTAAGATAGCCTTTGTAATAGCCTTCCCTCTCAAAAAGACTTTTGTAACTTCCCTTTTTGTAATCTTGTAACGTTTCTCCTCAGACAGCTTACTTTGTAATCTTCTAACTCTTCAGACAGTGTTTTATTTTCAAGCTTGTATCAAAAACAGTTTGTTTTCAAGTTTAATCAAAGACAGAAGTATTTTCAAGTAAGATTTTATCAGTTTCAGTTTTCATATTCCATACTCTGCTTTAACTTATTTTTGAATATATCTGTTTTGCTATTTTCTTCTTTATCATCTATTTTATCATTGTTTATGCTTCTATATTATTGATGTGCTCTCTCCTGGGTAGTTAACCATTAACTACCCAGGAGAGAGCACAGCAATAATATAGAAGTATAAATAATGATAAAATAGATGATAAAGAAGAAAATAGCAAAACAGATATATTCAAAAATAAGTTAAAGCAGAGTATGGAATATGAAAACTGAAACCGATAAAATCTTACTTGAAAATACTTCTGTCTTTGATTAAACTTGAAAACAAACTGTTTTTGATACAAGCTTGAAAATAAAACACTGTCTGAAGAGTTACAAGATTACAAAGTAAGCTGTCTGAGGAGAAAGGTTACAAGATTACAAAAAGGGAAGTTACAAAAGTCTTTCTGAGTGGGAAGGCTATTACAAAGGCTATCTTAAAGGTTTTCTAAAAACTTGGACTCTTGAAATTAGGACCTGTAAATTGGACCTGTCTTCTGTCTTCGGAGTCTGTCCTTTTATAGATGAAGTGAACCATGGTAAGTCCTTAAAAGTAACCTGAGTCAAGTAAAGTGAACTCAAGTTAATCTGTCGGTAGAGTAAATCTTGAACAGTAATCTGTCTGATCTTGTGGGAGAGTAAATCTTGAACAGTAGTCTGTCTGATCCTGTGAAATCTGTAGAAAATCTGTCTGAACACGCGTGTAATTAATATTCTGTCAAATATCTCTCTTGATCATTAGTTTTTGTCTTTTTGCCTTTTTGTCTTTTCTATCACTTATCTGTCACATGTCTTTTTGTCTTATCTGTCACATATCATAGGGATCCTGAGAATCTTGAAATGCTTCTGGATGAGTCCTGTAATTTGGAGAGGATGATTCCATTATTGTGTCATCTTCATCATCTGATATCTGTGATGCCGCTTCAAGCAATTGCTTTTTAAGTTGTCTTCTGTCTGAGACAAAGGCAAGCTGGCATTGGACTTGGCTTTTTTCTAAAAAGAAATTAGGATTTTCTGTCTGGGAAGGAGAGGTCCTTTTCTACAATTCTTGGCAAATATGATCAAAATTAAACTTATTCCACCATTTTAATTTAAACTTCCTGGTGAGCATAGGAAAAGGATACTGAGGATGCTTTTCTATTTTGTATTCCCATCTGATAATCCACGGGAGATCTGGAAACCTGTAAAAGAACTGTAAAAGATGTGGAAAATCTTTAAGATGCTGTATGTTTGGTTCTTTCTTGAAACTTTCATAGGCTTTAAGGAGATCAGGAGGAAGAATCATAGCTTCAGGGCCATAAGAAGTCCACCAGTCGATAAACCATCTGGGTATCATCATGTCTTTCTTTCTATACATATCAAATCGGAAAAACCAAGTGTGTCTATTAATATTGTTTTGGAATAAAAGGAATCTGTCCCACGCTTCCATATAGTCATAATAATTATAAAACTGTGGCTCAAAGGGATGTGAAAATTTTCTGGGAATCCAGGGCTCTGCCCTCCACTGGGAAGGGGTGAGAATCTGTTTTATAATTACTTTAGGATAACCAATTCTGTTTGGGTCTTGGGAGCAGGGCATGTGTGTGACTAGGATTGAGTCTGTGTCAACTAGAATAAACTCATAGAATGTCTGGGTCTTTAATATTTTTGTCTTGGGGTGCTCCCATCCTGGGGGTAGCAGTTGTCTAACTAGTGAAAGGGGGTCTGTAACATGTTAGTATTCTCTTTCAATCCATAAAATAAAATTCCAAGAATTTTTTGGGAGTTCAACACTGTGATCTTCTCTTGGGGTTTGGGTTTGAGAGGTAGAGGGTCTGTCTATTGATTGTTTAGAGGGAGAGGATAGTGGGGGAAAGGAAGAGGCAACTATGTTAAAGGGTGTTTTTAGGGGAGGAGGAGTTGAGGGCATGGCATAAGACTGTTTGGATGTTGGATTGGAGCTTGGAGAAAGTGGCTGGAAAGGGTTTGGGTTGCAGGGTATTGGGGTTCTTTCTTGGGGTCTGTTTGAAGAGAAACTAGGTGAGTTGAAGGAGGGACAAGAGAGAAGTCTACTAAGGGGAGGAGGGATCGGTGGGGCAGCATAAGACTGTCTAGATTTGGGTTTTGGGGAATTGCTCTTATCTGCAGGGGCGCTCATCTTCCCTGTAGGAATTCATGGGTTAAGAAATCAGGAATAGAATTAGATTCTCCTTTAATATATTCAATATCAAAATCAAAAACACTTAAAATAGTCTGCCATCTTGCAAAGCTCTGTTTGGAAACAAGGTTTTGAACATCTTTCTGTAAGACTTCTTTAGCACTTTTACAGTCAACTCGAATTAAAAACTTTTGGTTAAAAAGATCATTTTGGAATTTTGAAACACACAATATAATAGATAAAATTTCTTTTTTAATAGTACTGTAGTTCTGCTGGGCAGATGTCCAGGAGCCAAAATGGAATCTAACAATTTGTTCTTTAGTATCATCTTTTGTTACTTGTTTTAGGATTCCACCATAACCTATGTCTGAAGCATCTGTCTCAACAATCTTAAAAGCATGGGGTGAAGGAATAACAATGCAAGGAAGTTGTTTAACATATTTTTTAATCTGTCGAACTATCATAATGTGTTTATCTGTCCATGCAGGGGGGTTCTTTTCTAGCCTCTTATATAAGGGTCTACAAATTTTTCTTAGTCCTTGAAAATAATCTGAAACATAATTTAGGCTACCAAGAAACCTTTGTAACTGATTTTTATCTTTTATTTCATCTGAGAATTTATCTGCAAATTGGATGGCTCTATCAATGGGGCTTAAGGTTCCTTTATAAATGTTATGTCCTAGAAATCGAATTTTATCCTAGAATAAGTTTATCTTAGTGGCTGAAACAACTAGTCCATTGTGTTTAATTACTTTGACAAATATATCTAGATGTTTCCAATGGTCATCAATTGATTTAGAAAAAATTAACACATCATCTATATAAACAATTGAGAATTCTGTAAAAGGTGTAAATATATCATTCATTATATTTTGGAATTCAATTGGTGCATTTTTTAATCCAAAAGGCATAACATTCCATTCATAATGACCAAAAGGAACTGTAAAAGCAGTTTTATATCTATCTTTCTCATCTATCAGTATCTGCCAAAATCCACTTTTCATATCAAATTTAGAAAATATGGTTGCTTCATGAAGTCTGTCAAGTAAATCTTTCTTATTAGGAATAGGATATCTTATCCATTGTAATGTTGTATTTAAAGGTTTATAATTTATAACTAATCTTGGAACTCCTCGTTCCAATTCTGCCTGTTTATTGACATAAAAAGCAGCACAGCTCCAAGGAGACTTACTTTTTCTAATTAAGCCTTTATTTAAAAGATCTTCAATTTCTTTTTTACAGTGTTCTAATAATTTATTATTCATTTGTATTGGTCTACCCTTAGTAGGTATCTGTCTTTCATTGAAGTCTTTTTCATAAGGTAATTGTACTATATGTCGATGCCTGTGCCAAAAGGCGGTGGGGAGATTAGAACAAATTTCTGCCTCAATTTGCTGTCTAAATGATTTTATTTTATAATGTAATATAGGGTCTATTAATTGATCAGTAATTCTTTTGTATATTATTTCTGTCTTTAAAGATTCTAAATGTCTATTCTTTCTGTCAATTCTTTCTCTATCAATTTCCTTTATTATGGAAATGTTATCAAGGGAATAGATTTCTTTCGAGATAGGTGGCAAGATGAATTTAAAAAGTATGTCTTTCCTAGCACATTAGTTTTAATTCCTTCTTCTGTCGTTAAAAAAGGGTAAAGTAAAGCCATGAAAGGATTTCCTAGAATGATTTTAGAAGAAAGATCTTTAACCAGAACAAAAACTGTTTCAAAGCATACTTCATCATTACATATGCGGACATTAGGTATTTTATAATTAATTATTAGCTTTTCTCCATTAGCTTGGGTTAATCTTTCTGAGGATTTTTCATAATATTTTAAAGGTACTACTCCTTCTTGTATACAGTTCATATCAGCACCTGAGTCTATTAAAGCAATTTCTGTCAATGAAAATTCTTTAATAATTACTAAAGTAATTTCTGTATACCATTTTTGGAAGATTATTCTATCAATTAAGCTCAAGAAATTCTGTTTATTACCATTGTCTTTTTCTAATAAAAGTGGGGTTTTAGATAATTCTTTTAAATTTATTATTTCTGCAATATTCCCTTCATTTATATATATATGATCATCTTCTTTAATATCTTTAATTTCTTGTTTAAGTATTTTTGCTTCTGTCATTAAATCTTGTAAAGTTACTGATTCTATTTCTTCGTTGTCTTTTTTCTTTTCTATCTTTTCCTGCTTATCTTTTTCTTTTTTGGCTCTTTCTTGTTTCCTACATTCTGTAACATGGTGTCCATATTTCTTACATCTAATACAAGCAATAGGTATATCTATAGATTCTTTCAAACTTAGTAAATAATCTTTTTTGTCTTGATTAGGTAATTTGTCTATCAATTTCATTATTATGTCTTTTTGTTTTCTTTTTCTTTTATTAACTTTAAATGGGTTGGTTGATTTTAGTTCTTCCTTTTTCTTTACTTGATCTATCTCTTTTTGACTGACATTAAATATTTTCATTAATTCATTTAGTGTGTCTTTTCCAAATTCTAACATACTGATTTGTTTAGCAATTTTATTCTGTCTAGCACATTTTTTTTTAGTGTGTCCATATTCTTTACATTTATGGCAAATAATATGTCGAACATGTCTGTCATTTTTTTCATTATCTGATGACTCAGTAGTATTTAAAACTGCTATTTCTTTTTCTCTATTTGTATTTGAAGGTAAATTTAAAATTTCCATCTTTTTGTTTAATTCTACCAAACTATTTTCTATCATAGATTTCTCAATTAATTTTAGTTTCTCATCAATTACTTCTTTTAAACTATTATTATTATTATTAGTTTTATAGACTTTTGCTTTTACTACACTATCACTATTTTCTTCTCTTTCATTATTAGTTTTCCTCCCTTTGTTGACTATTTTTCCATCTTTGGCTCTATCTTGTTCTATTTCTTCATCTACTTCCATCTTCCTACGTAATGATTCTTTAAGGGTACTACTATTTACTTTTTGCTTTAACTTGTCCTTAGTTAACACTTTCCCTACATCTTCTATACGTGTTGGTTCATGGCCATCTTTTTTGTTATCAGTCTTTTGCCTTTCATTTTCTTCATACATAATTCCTTTACGACTATTTTCTTTCTTTAGTTCATCTCTGTCAGTTGCTTTAGAAATATCTATCAAGCCATCCTTTCTATCATTTATCATATTTATTGGTATCGAATTATCCTTTTGCTTATTATGCCAATTATCTGTCATAACTTCTGTTAAAGGTGATCTATGATGGGGTTCAAATTCTTTTTCTTCTTCTAAAGGTGAATTTAAAATTTTCATTTTTTCGTAGAGGTCCAAAAAGCTATCATTTTTTCTTTCTACTTTAGTGTATGTCGTAGATCTTTCATCATTCTCTATAGCTTCTAATTTTTTATTAATTATGTCTAAGAAACTATTATTGTGTCTATTAGTCTGTCGGTTAATTTTATCTCCTGTTAATATATTCCAATTTAAAATATCCTTTGTAATAGCCTTCCCTCTCAGAAAGACTTTTGTAACTTCCCTTTTTGTAATCTTGTAACCTTTCTCCTCAGACAGCTTACTTTGTAATCTTGTAACTCTTCAGACAGTGTTTTATTTTCAAGCTTGTATCAAAGACAGTTTGTTTTCAAGTTTAATCAAAGACAGAAGTATTTTCAAGTAAGATTTTATCAGTTTCAGTTTTCATATTCCATACTCTGTTTTGAAAATTTTGCTATAAACATGTACCAAAATTAAAATTAAAAAAATAAATAAATAACTTGGCATCTCCTATAAAAGTTTTGCTCAACGTTGATCCTTCATTAAATAAAATTTATTCATTGTGAATTCTATAGGGAAATTCTTAGCAATTTCTTTTTCAATTCTTTTTTTAATTTAAAAAAGAATAAATCTTATGTTAATGGCAGCCTAAATTCTCTTCTAAAAACAAATTAATGTTAGCACAACTTATCAAACAACTAGATCCAAATAGTAAAAGATAAAATCAGCTAGAGAAAAAGATCAAATTTTTGGGGTTGGGGGGGGGGGGGGGAACCTCATAAGTTTGAACAGTGCACTATGTACATTGCACTTTAACAATTGAATACACAAAAAACACAATGCAATCTTGTATATTTATAAAATATAATAAGAAAGGACACAAGCCAGCTAGGCATTTATTATAGGTTTTGGTAAAAGGCTATGTTTTATTTAAGTGGGGTCTATTAATTTGAAAAACCAACGGTGGGGTGGACTAACGGTACATTATAGATTTCAAAGGAAATAAAATAGAAACCATGGACTTGGGCTTAAATTTTTTGAGGGACCAATAATTCAAAGGATTTCAATAGTTTTGGGCGGGCCATGACCCCCCAATGTTGTAGATGGCTCCACCCCTTAAATACTTATAATGGGGAGTGGAGATAAACTCTAGATATGTTTTCATTAAAAAAAATCAAGAAGTATTAATTAGTGAAGTTAGAAGACTCTTAGAGTGCTATTATTTCTAAGGAATAAGTTTACGGATATCCTAAGACATTATGATATATTTATAGAAATTTTTATGAGAAAATAAAAAAGTAACTAATATAATTTTTGGTAATTATTATGTTAAATGTATGACAAAAAGTTATTGTGGAAACATTTTTTGCCTATACCAAGTGTTGCACTTGTAATCTTTTTTAGTTTAGAGTTCCACATTGGAAAGATCTCTTCCCTCTTTCCACCTTATAAGGGATGACCAATGGCTTAAGAGTATCACTAGCTAAATTATTAATTTTTTCAAATAATCTAACAAATTTCCAAAAAAAAAAGCTAAAAATTACATTATTTGCTAAAAAAACTTAGTCAAAAAAGCAAAAAGCATATAAGAAAATGCCAAACCCGGTAAGTTTTACCCCAACCGACCTAAAAAATTGAATTATTACATGTATTGAAATACTTACCGTATCATGTGGATGAGAACTCATAGAACTAAATCTCATATACTATTCCATCTTCTGATTTCTTTTTTCTGACTTTTTATTTCTTTTCTTTTATTGTGTAAAGTTATACACCTTTTATTCCTCAACGTCAAAAACTACTTGTAATTCTCAACTCATTGTTAATGTATTAAAGGTTTTTTTTTTTTTATGCCTTAAAGTTATTTTTTATTTATTTTTTTAGTCCAAAGTTATAGTCTTTATAATGTATTAAAAATCCTTTGAAATTTATGCTAGACATATTATATCAGCTAAAATGGTTAAACAAAACAATGAACTTTTGGATGAAAAGCCATCAATCTCGCTCAGTCAGTTGTACATTATTCCTTGATATGTAGTATATATATACTTATAAGTGAATAATACTCCCCTTTTATCAACAACAACAACAACAATAATAATAATAATATATAATTTATATTCTATTTTTTCTTTAAAATTGTGATGGGGATGGTGATAGATCTAGAGCACGCATGCTTTTTCAACAAAAGGTATTTATTATTGAATTGTGTCAAATGATTGGTAAGGATAAAAGTTCCTCAACCTACTATGTTGTTTGTAGAGTGATTAATTGTATTTGTACTTATTCTTCTAGTTTATATGGAAAGTACAAAACCAATATTTTCAATTATGAAATTTGTTAAATTATACTTTTACTTGTTTCTATATAAAAACAAATCTAACAATCATGTTCATTAATTACCATAGTGTTTTTGTGTGTTAAGGACATAATTTTATGTACTTGACATATCCTTTGACAAAACGCACTTTACTTGTATTTGGATAAATCTAAGAAGGTTCATGATGATCATTATAAGTTGTTAAATTGAAGTCATGAAGATTACTCAAGAATTGCTTAAGAAAAGTGTAATCTACAAATCTCAATACCTCCTCGACAGAAGCTCGATCTATCGAGATTCATTCAAACTCGACACATGTTTCGATCTATCGAGCTTACGGAATTTAGATTATAGCCAGTAACGTTTTTAATTCTAAAAGACTATTTGTTTGTGAGTTTATATAATCCTTATTGGACTAGGAAAGCCCAAGGTTTGTGTAAACCTATTTATAGGAGAGCCCATTAAGCTCCTAGTTAAAGGAGGTGAAAAAAAAAAAAAAAAAAAAAAAAAAAAACCTAACCCTAGAGAGTTTCATAAGGTTTTCTTTTTGAAACCCTACCCTTCTCTTACAGAAGAAAGAGTTTTTACTGCGTTTCTTGTACGTCTTTGGGTTCTGCAACCAAGTAAAGTCTCTTGCACCAACATTGAAAATCTTATTGGTGTTTCTATATGAAGTTGCTGCAAATCAACTACAACTATCAAAGGGTTGCTGTGGAGTTAGTCACGTACTTGGATTCGTGCAAAGGAGTAAGCCACGTACTGGGATCCGCACAATTGGTTAGTCACGTACTGGGAGTCATGCATTACAAGGAGAGATTATTACTACAGAACAAGTCCAATTAAGTATTGGGGTAAGAATTCAACTGTAGGTTGGTATAAGATACTGAGATTCCTTTACTTGTAATTGCTTATTGTGATAATAGTGGATTCTCGGGAGTGGTGACCTTAAAATCACCTTGTAGGGTTTTTGCCATGTAAGTTTTCCCTATTCGTAAACAAATCACCGTGTCAATTTATTTTTCACTGCATACTTTCTTTAATTGGTGATTTGTTTATGTTACCACACGTTTGCATGTTAATTCGATTAATTAATAAACTTGGCTAATTAATCAATTAATTCATCACAAGGAATCAATACGTTTTTGGCCTACCCTTGTGAAATTTTGTTATAAAATTTATAGTAATTTTAATACTTTTCTTTATTACAAACAGACAAACTACGGCCCTGTGTTTCATGCATTAAAAGTAAACTATTTATACATCGATTATATATGTCCAATCTGCAAATTTTGTAGGTCCAACCACGACCAAAAAAAAAAAAAAAAAAGCCTTGATTCAGCCTAAAACCGTGGAAAGACCATAATAGCGTAACTAAACATTGAGTTGCAAACTCAGAATGGCCATGCTGGTTAGTCTACTGCAAATGTAGATTTAGCAATCCAAGAAAGTTTTTTTTTTTTTTTTTTTTTTTAATATACAATCTAAGAAAGGGTTAGAGATTATAAACAAACAAATATTCCATCTGCCTCTGTAGCCCCAAATCCAATTTGTGTTGTCTATTATTATTATTATTATTATTATTATTATCATCTTTCTATTTTGAAAAAAGAAAAAAAAAGGGGGGGGGGGGGGGGAGGCGGACAATGATAGAGCATGTCTTAGGAAAACGATGGTGTTAAAACATATGTGTTTCACTTGTTAAGAAAATATGTCATCATTTTATGTAATTGGCTAATTCTTTGACAATACGCACTTTACTTGTAATTGGGTAGATCTAGGTGTTCTTAATACTTCAAGAAACTATAGTTCAAGATCAAGTATTGAAGTCATCAAGTCTGTTCAAGAAACAAGCTGAGAAGTGCAAGTTTACTAAATCTTGACAACTAGCATGTGTTGAAGTTTAAGAAACTGTTCAGGCCGTGTGCTTAACACCTACTCGACACCTTCCATCTGTCGAGGTTTAAGAAAGAAACAGAAATTCTGATCTGTTTTCTTGGAATCCGTAAATGTGTCTTTGGACCTTATTTTCTCCTAACCCTAGACATATAAAAGGATTGTTTTAAGTGCCGTCAAAGAGTACAAAAGTTGCACAAGCTTTAAGAAAAGTTTGCTCAAGGAAATTGTGACCGGAGACAAAGTTTTGCCCTAGTTCATCATTCTTGATGAAGTTGCTGTATATGTGCACCATATGGTTTTATGACTAAGCATCTTCTTGATCTTCATCGTGGATGAACGGAATAACTTTACAGCCAACAATCTTCTCTAGTTGGTGATTGAAGTCGCATATTAAGATCCACGCAATTGGTTAGTCACGTACTTAGGAGTCGTGCATCAAAAGGAGAAATTGTCACTACAAAACAAGTTCAATTGAGCATTGGGGTAAGGGTTCAACTATAGGTTAGTATAAGGTACTGAGATTCCTTTACTTGCAACTGCTTGTTGAGATAATAGTGGAATTTCGGGAGTAGTGACCTAAAAATCACCCGGTGAGGTTTTTGCCGTGTAGATTTTCCCCATTCATAAATAAATCACCGTGTCAAATTTATTTTCCCCTGCACTTAGATTAATTGGTGATTTGTTTGTATTACCACGTGCTTTGCATGTTAATTGGATTAATTAATTAAACTTGGCTAATTAATTAATTTAATCACAAGGGGTCAATACGTTTTTGGTCTATCAGATGGGAATTAGGTAGTTACTGGTTAGCAACAAATTGACCAATCTGAGCTACATTTGATGCTTTCAAATGCAACATTTTATACATACATCTATCTAGTGGCAAAGTTACATTGGGACTGAAGGGGCCTTGGCTCCCCCCAAAAAAATTTCAAATATATATACTTAAATATATGAGTCATACAAAAATTAAAAAAAAAAAAAAAAATTCTTAAGTATGCAAGTTGTCCCCCCCCCCCCCAAAAAAAATTCCATTAAAATATTGATATGTTTATAAAAATTGGACTAACTAAATCCCTAAAAAAGAAATTGACTCAATGGAAATGGTTCTTTAAGTTTTTGCTTGTTCCTCATTTTAAGAATTTTTTTTTAAAAAAAAAAAAAAAAGTGAGTAAAAAAAATTCCCTCGGTTAAAGCAACCGCATCAATTCTTCTAAAATATTCCGTCTATTTTATAATATTAAAAAAAAACTACTTTTTCTATTTTATACCATCACTTTACAAAACACCTATATTAGTCTATCTATTATATACTATATTTTATATAAATAATATTTTTATATTCTTTTTTAAGATTATTTTATCTTTGCCGTTTCTTTTTCTTATTCTTTCTCTTCTATCTTTTTAATTATCTCTCTCCCATTTCCTCTTTCTTTTTCTTCCTCTTCTTTCTTCTTCTTTCTCTCACGGTCAAATCAACACTCCATCACATACACCACAACCATCAAAACGCACAAGCACCACCAATCTCCGTCGACCCACAAGCACTTATCTACACTACTAGCACTAATCCACATCATCGATCAACACGCAGTAGCGGCGATGACGACGATGATGAAATCACCTCTCTAATCCATGATCCACTGATCCACGGTCACCGATCAATGATCCATGAGCAATGATCCACAATCAAAGCACTACAAGTATCGTTCCAGTCGACCCATAGCCACAAGTTCACAAAAATGCTCTCTATGTCTCTGTCTCTGTTGGTTTGTCCGTGTGTGGTTATTGGCGTGTTTGATTTTTGATTGATTTTGTGGTGTGATCGTGTATAGGTTTGTTTAATTTTTGGTTTATTTTGTGGTGTGTTCGAGTTGTGGTTGGTGGTGCTGGGTTGCGATGGTGGTGTTTGGCAGTGCTGAGTTACGGTGATGTGGGTGGTGGTGTTGGGTTTGTGTGGTTGGCAATGGGAGATTATCAACTGCAGAGATTATGAGTTGAAGAGAGAGAGAGTCAGGGAAAGAGAGAATGTGAGGGGAGAGAAATAATATTAAAATAATGTATAGAAGAGCTACAATAAGTCAGTAATCGTGCATATATGCACAATTACTATAACATTTGTGCATTTATGCACAATTTTACACCCACTGGTGTGGTTTTTTTTTTTTTTTTTTTGGTCAAAATGTGTAAAATGAACTACTTTTTGTATTTTGCAAAATTTTGCAACCACTGATCTAATGTGGTTGCTCTTACTAGAGGTTGGTGGCTGGCAAGTGGTGGCAACAAAGTGCACTCCTCTTCTTTAAAAAAATTACAGAACAGCAACTCTACTAGCAGATAAATCGGCATTTGATTTTGGATAAATCGGCATAAATGAGCTAAGTCCTTCTGATGAATCTTCTCCTATTCTTCTATCCATATATTCTTTGTTTTCCAATTCTCTTGTTTTTTTATGTCATGTTGTCTGGTATAGGTTTTGACACGTACGGTTAAATATGGTTGACTTACAATAGATGTGTGGATTTAATATTTTTTTTTTTTAATAATTTTATGACTGATGAACAGAAACATTTATTGGAACTATAAAACTAATTTTAGAGATAGAGATTGAATTTAATTTGTTATCTTACTAGAAATTGTGCAAATACATGATAAAATGTTACAATATTTTTCCAACAATAGAGGGGTTAGGCTATTAGCAATCAAAATAAAATAAAATAAAATATTATATCCAAATCCATCCCCACTAAAAATAAACATATTTTGAAAATATTGTAGTTTTTATTGTGTTTCTAGATTTTCTTTTTAAATGTGCTATGTTCACAACATTTTTATAATATATTCACAATAAATCATAGCTAGTTAGTTGTTATTGGTTTTAATTTGAACATATCCCTAAGATTACTTTTTACCCTACCAATAACAACTCTTAACACCTTGCCACTTAGGATTTGTTGTCAAAATATTGAGAACATAGCATTTCTCTTTTCTTTTTGACTAGTTAATAAAAGGATGATATTAGGGATATTACAATTTTGTATATCATGTACCCAGCATATATGCCGGGTACCTCACATAAAGGTGGGCCCCACAGTGTGTGGGGCCTGCTTCCTTGTGAAGTATCTGGCATATATGCCGAGTACAGGATATTACACCATAAAATTTACAAATTAATCAATCACAAAATATAATTCAAATATCTATTTATCAGCTGCTAATTTATAAAATATAGCATTTGTATAAAAATATTATAAAATATACTATTTGTATAGTTTAAGTGTTGTAACCAAATTCTCAGCAACCAACCAAAAAAAAAAGAAGAAGGAGAAGAAAAAGGAAAAAAAAATTTGTAACTCAATTGACTAAAAGGGTTCAAATCTAATGTTTAAATCTTGGTGCTTTTAAAATGTACGTACATAATCAAGTAGTTATCAAAAAATCAAAGTCCTTTAATGCATCACTTTTCTTTGTTGGCGAAGTCTAGTTTTGACAATATTTATTATTAAAAATGCTCATCATATTGTTAAAGTAGAAAACTAGAAGTTAGAATAGTAATAATAAGTACAATTATTCTATAAACAAGTTATTAGGTTGTTGATTTTCTTAATTCTTACTAACCATATATTATCATTTTTAAAAAATCACGATAAATAAAAAATATGTGTGAGGATTTACTATCATTGATGTGTTCTTACTTAAAAGTCTTTAGTCTTTTATTTCTCTACTAGTGCATAATCTCGCATATATGCACGGGCATATTTAAAAATAATCACAATTACACATATATAAGTTCAAATTATACTTGGTATCAAAGTTACAACTTACACATTTCCATGAATATTTGAAATTTAAAATAGTTTCTCATATATATGTGTGTGTGTGTGTGTGTGTGTGTGTGTGACTTAGAATCTAATTGGATTTGAACTCTTTGATATTTGCACATAATAATTCACTTGTCACAAAAATTTAAAAATTAGAATGGACGCATGACGAAATTTGAACTTTAATTGAAATCCAATTTAAAATCTAATTGGATTTAGACTTTTTGATTTTTACGCCTGATAATTTACTTGACACGAAGTTTTAAAAAATAGATGAGATATATGGTGCAAAATTGGACTTAAATTTAAAATCTAATTAGACTTTCTCTAAGCTTTGACTATATATATATATATATATATATATATTTGCCTTTAATTGAGATATTTTTTAACATATACTAAAGGATAAAAATAAAAAATAAAAAATAAAAAGATTGGGTCTGAAGTTCTTTTATTTATAAGGATCTGGATCATGCGTCCATCAAATTTTCAACTTATTTGGATTAATTGACTTTTTAGGATGACAAATATTAAATATTTGTTATAAAAAAGACATTTTAATTTCGAAAGAAAAGTTAGTTTTAGTTTTAGCGTTGGGGCAGGGCCGCAGGCGGACCATGCCCCCTTGGTCTCTGCCGCAAGTTGTCATTTTTTTTTTTTTTTGGTTGTTGGGAACATAGATAATGCTTGACTTTTGACAATGGAAGACAAGTCAAATATCTGACTGAACTAGTGAACTACCAATTAGTCAATTACCAAATTATTTATTTAATGTAAGTCCCTTTTTTTTTTTTTTGGGTAGAAAGGAAATTCATTAACAAAAAGAACTAAGGGGAACAAGACAGATCAGAAGTGTATCTGCTATGGTACATACCAATTCTATCAGAGCTTAACAAATCCAACAGACCCATAGGCAGGTCATGATATAAAACAAAAGTTCTATCCTGGTGAGATCCTAACCGAGCCAAAAAAATCAGCACAAGTATTGGCCTCACGAAAACCATGTCTGATTTGGACTTGGCCAATCTGAGATATCAATGATCTGCAGTCATCAAGGAGAGGCAATGCACAAATGTTAGCACTAGAAGAATTAGAGAGGAGCTGAACAACCGCCTTCGCATCAAGCTGGACATCCACGGCACTCAACTGCATTTCATTACAAAGATTGAGACCATCTCTAAGCCCCTAAAGTTCTGCCATGAAGCTGTTAAAGCATCAAATACTCCTAGAAAAGCCACCCAGTCATTCCTCGTACTCGTTTCTAATAAGGCCGCCACACCCAACCCGACCTAGATTTCCTATAGCTACTCCATCAATTTTCAGGCATGCCTACCTGGCTTGAGGTCTCTCCCACCTAACTTGCACCAATCTCTTGTTGCCCAACTTCTTGGCATTTAAACCACAATGCTGAAATTCCAAAGCACAGAAAAGAGCCTCCTTGTGGACATATGGTTGAGCATGCAAGTTCCTAAAGATAGTTGCATTTCTGTGCTTCCACAGCAACCAAATGGTGAAAGGGAAAATGATTCTCCAAGGGCGTTGCACTCCTAACTTGCAAATGTTATTCTTACAGTTGTTTTCCAGCCATTCAACCAGATTTCCCTGATAGAAATTGCTATTTGGGCTGACTTCCAAACTTTCCCAAGTCTGTCTTGAGGTCGCACAATCCCTTAGCCTATGGAGAATTGTTTCAAGCTCATTTTGACATAAAAGGGCAGGTATCAGTTTCACTAATGCACCTTTTAACAAGGCATTTTCCCATGCCAATGGCATTGTGTAAGCATTGCCAAATAAAGGCTTTAACTCGAGGAATGGTGACCAATTTCCAAACCCACTTCCCATTAAAGGAACCTACATCCAAATCACTCCCTATAGCTAAAGCATAAGCGTGCTTAAGATCAAAGTCCCTCGATTAGCTCTCGACCAAATCAGCCTATCCTCCCACTAAACTATTCTCACCGAATAGGGAATAGAGCTAATCTCCATTAGGATATTATTAGGAAAATGAAAAGAAAGCAAAGACCAATCCTAACCATGCAACCCAAAAACATCTTTCACCTTCAAAGAATCATCCTCACAAGCAAGAGGGCCTTGTATGAGAGATCTCAAACTACCATTGGGCATCCAATTATCATACCAAAGATTCAAATCACTACTTCTCCCCAGTATCCATCAAATTCCCTTGTTAAACACCTCACCTGATCTTCATAGCTTTCCAAGTCCTAGAGCAAGGAAGTTTATCACCATTTCTCGCATTTAGTCTTCGATAAGAGCAATATTTACTATTAAGGACTTTCACCCATAATGCATCTTTCTCCATCCTAAATCTCCAATTTAACTTAACTAAAAGAGCTTGATTCCTACCCTTGGCTGCCTGAATCCCTAAACCCCTTCCTCTTTAGGCTTAGTAACTTTATGCCAGCCCACCCGATGAACTTTCTTAGCATCATTCGTTGATCCCCACAAAAAGTTTCAATTGACCCTATCAATGTTGTCAAGCAACTTTTTTGGAAGTAGTGATGGTAGGGATGGTAGAAGTGGAAGCTTGAATGAGAACAACCCTACCTGCCAAAGACAAGAGGTTGGCTTTCCAACCAGCCAACTTTTGCTTAACTCTCTCCAACACAAAGTTTAGGTCCTCATTAGTGGTCCTACGGTGCTTTATGGGAAAACCAAGATATTTTCCTAGGTTTGGTGTTGAACGAAGACCTAGAATATCACACAAGGACTCCCTAGTATCCACATCAACATTCGGGGAGAAGAAGAATCTTGATTTACTCTCACTAATGGATTGCCTAGACCTAGCACAAAAATCATCAGGAACATCCCAAATTGTTGAGCAATTAACATGGTCCGCCTTTGCAAATAGGACCAAATCATTCGCAAAGAATAGATGAGAAAAGGTAACCCCATTGTTGGAGCTCTTAATAGGAATCCAACCTTTGTTTTTGCATTTCTCCTTGATGAAGTAACCAAGGGCTTCCATGCAAAGAATGAATAAGTAGGGCAAGAATGGGTCACCTTGCCAAATTCCTCTTGAGGGAAGAATAGGCTCCATGTTACCTCCATTAAACAAAATGGAAGTGGAAACTAAGGAAACACAACTCATTATAAGAATAATCACATTTTGGGGGAGATTGGCATTAATGAGAACTTCTCTGATGAAACTCCACTCAATTTTATCGTAAGCTTTTTCGAGATCAACTTTGATAGCCATATACCCTACTCGACCTTTCTTGTTACTTATAGTATGGATAATCTTTTGCACCACAATGGCGTTATCAACACTTCTTCTTCCTAGCACAAAAGCAGACTGAAGAGGAGACACAAGTTTATCAAGATGAGGTCTAATCCTGGCTATAAGAATCTCAGTGACAATCTTGTACACTGTATTACAAAGACTAATTGGGCGATAGTTTCCCAAGCTTTCAGGACCTGCCATTTTTGGAATTAAAACCACATTTGTTCAATTAAGGTATTCAGGGATCTTACAATCCATAAAGGCTTTCCTTACTTTAGCCTTCACCGAATCCCCCACAATGAGCCAAAATCTTTGAAAGAAACCTGCATGGAGGCCATCCAGACCCGAAGCTTTGAAGGCTTTCAATGCCCAAAGATCATCTTTAATTTCTACATCCGTTACCATACCACTCATAATGGATCTATCCTCATCCGGTAGGCCAGCTAGCCACCAGGAAGGCCGAATGGAATTAAGAGGAGCAACGTCAAGGCTAGTTGTGAATAACCTCTCAAACCCCCCTTCTAATGTGATTCATAGCCCCTACTTCACCTTGAATCCACTCACCCATATCATTCTTGATGCAAGAGATTTTGTTGCACCTTCTCCTAACAATAGTAGACATATGGCGAAAGGTTGTATTACAATCACCTTCAATCAGTCGGTTAATACGAGATTTCTACACCCACAACTCCTCTTCTTTGTCCAAGAGGGTATTAAGATCTTTGTGCAAAACTTTCTCCAACTCAAGTAGAGAATGCGAAGGGTGAGAAGCTATGGCTTTTTGGATGCCGTTAAGATGAGCCATGACCCTTTTTCTTTTTTCCCAAAAAATATTACCAAAATGATCCTTGTTCCAATCAGAGGCTTTTCTAGAAAAATTTTCAATAAATTCCCAGAGAGGTCTAGTCCAACCCCCCAAGCCTCCATGACAATTCCCGGAAAAGATACATCCGATAGCCAAAAAACTTTGGAATTTAAAGGGTCTAGGCAGAAACACACTATTGGATGGATAAGTCTCAAAAAGCACCGGGCAATGGTCTAACACACGTCTAGTGAGGTGAGCAACTCTAGCATCTGGGTGTAAGGCATACCAGCTAGGATTGGCGAAGAAACGGTCAATTCTTTTTTGGACGAGATCACAAATATTCCTTCTATTTGTCCAAGTGAACCGAGGCCTAACAAATCCCATATCAACCATAGAATAGTGGTCAAGGCATTTTTTGAAGAGAAGGGACCTATTAGAGCTAATGCTTCTTCCCCCAAATTTATCCCCTTCCACAAGAACCTCATTAAAATCCCCAACAATAATCCAAGGTTTATCATGAAGATTGGCAGCATTTTTTAAATTATTCCATAAAACACATCTCTCATGAAATCTAGGATTAGTATAGACAACAGTACATATAAATTCAAAGTTTAAAAGGAGTACCTTAACCAAAACATGGATTTCTTGTTCCGACATAGCTAGTTGATGAACCTGAACTCTGTCTGAATTCTAAAGAAGCCAAAGCCCACCAACAAACCCAAGAGTGTCTATATGAATGGCCCCATCAAAAGGGAAGCCTATCGAAGCAAGAAATCACTATGACTTACGTGTCCCTTAACTTGTTCATGTCCCTCACGCCTATTTTGTAGGTATGACTTACGGACATGAACAAGTTGAGGATACCTCCAAAATGATATTTTTATTTTATTTTTATGATTATAATATAAGCAATAAACATGAACTCATCCACTTTCTGGGCCAAAATTGGAAATTAACATCGTTTGTCAAACAATATAATTAGTAGGTACTATTTTCAAACTATATTTTTTACTAAAATCTCGAGTTTCAAAGACTCGATTTATGACTGAACGGTTTTAGACCCCTTAAACCAACCAGATTAACCTAGTTAATTAACCAAGTGATTAACTTAGTTAATTTATGCAATTCTAGGTTATCACAATCACACAATCATATCAAGAATATAAGCAGGGGAAAAGTAAATAACACAATGATATGATGACCTAGGAAACCACACGGTAAAAACCTGGGGAGGATTTGACCTAGCTATCCTCAAGGTAAACCTGAATCCACTATGCGAAAGAATCGAAATTCATACAAAAGGACTTACAAGCTCTCCGCTTGACTTCCTAATGCTACCCACTAGTAGAACTTACTGACACGACCACGTGCAAACTCCAAATCCACGGACTCCTTCTTTCTTGGATTCTCCACCAAGTACAAGCATCCACGCATGTTATTCTTTAAACTTCAATGGCAGCAACTGAGTTGATCATCAAGGTGTTGAAAATATCTCTACATTGAAAACCCTAAGTTTATGTGAAGAAAAGCTCCTCAAGGATCTCACAAGAGATTTACACAAACCGCAATGTATGAGCAACAATACAACAAGAGCAACCCCCAAAAACGTGGCTAAAGTTTTGCCTTTTATACCTAGGGTAAAAATAGAAAACCCAAAACGTTTAATGAGCTAGGGTTGACTTGGAAAATTCTACAGAAAAACATTGTGGCCGACTTTCGATCGATCGAGTCTAACTTTCGATCAATCGAGCCAGGCCAAAATGCACCAATACATCTGCAGCCTCTCGATTTCAACTTTACATAAAATATATAACTTTGAGCAAGTCTAAACAAAACTAAACATATTGTTTTGATCATGGTTTGCCAATATTACACATTGGAATTCTAAATCCTAAGTCTTTAAAACCTAACAAACTTCCTCTTTGACAATCTGTGACAAAACACAACTTAAAAGCTCAAAGTTTACAATAAAAGCCCTTTACAAAAATAATGCTCATAAACACAAATTCAATCCTAACTACTATCCATCAGTTGCAAGTGTAGACAGCAGCTCAATTGAATCAACCTGTATATTCCTGAAACACTTAACAAATCCATAAACGCATGTGTGACAGAAAACAGTAAATCAACAGGTATGACATTCTTGTATGTTTCATATAACACAAAATAAAGACATATATCAATGAATAACTCATAAATATAAATCAATAAGCAGTGAACACAAGAAACAAGAATCAAGTATATCAAAAAAAATATAACTCAAAAAAACAAAGTTACTCCCCCTAACATAAATAGCCCCAAAATAAATGATATACAAGATGAAGCACCTAGATACAATCTACAAAAAACTCCCCCTAACTACAAAAACTCCTCTACAGTGTCAAAACTCTACTCCCCCTTTTTATGACGGAATGCCAAAGGACAATCACACACCATCATCAAAAAGAGGTGATGAAGGTGAACGAAGATGTGCTACGTCGGCTTGCAGAGCACGAATCTCGTCAAGTAAGTCCACCAAAATCTGACTATGAGCCGCCTGAATGGTCATGACAGTCTCCAAGGTACAACGAATATCAAAGTCATCCGAAGGAGGTGGAGGAACATCAGCAACAACAGCATCACCAACAGGATCAGAAACATCCTCACCAGCAGGACCTATAGAAGAAGAGGGAGGAGGTATGCTACCAGAAGGCTCAGACCTAGGGTGTTTAGAGCTAGCTCGAAGATAAGCAGCCCTCTACCTAAGAAAAGATGCACCTATGGGAGCAATAACATATACGGGCTCAGAAGAAGGAAAACCACTAAGATTAAGATAAAGCAAAATCCTATAAAAAAATAGGATGGACAAGAGCATGAGAAGAAGATGAACTCCTATAAACATCGTTCAAAGAACGAAGGAATAAAAGAGGAAAACTAATAGGAGCATCAGTAACAAAAGCGTACAAAAACACACACCGCTCGAGAGGAATGGTGTGAAGATGAGAAATGAGCCAAATAGAGTGACAGGCTATCCTAAAGAAGAGATAATGCAACTCAGATAGCTCAGCAATAATGATCCTAGAATCAGAACTCCATTGGATAGAAGACCCAATGATGTATGACATAACACCACTCAAAGGAGGAGACACCTCATAAGGATAGACAGGGTGTTGGACCACAAATACCCCTAGAGCATCAGCCACTACAGTAGACATAATGGTGTACTCTACACCTCATATCCAACTCCTTACCAAAGTGTTGAAATCATAGACATGGATAGAGATGTTCGAAAAGAACTTCTCTAATCAGGGTAGCTGGAGGAGAAGGATCAGAAACATCCAGTAGAGGTGACCAGCCCCGACGCTCAAAATTTTCCCTAATAGCAGGATCAAGCTCATCTAAAAGAACAGAACGCTCAGCCCAAATCTTTCTCTTAAGGTTCAGCTTCTCAAAAATCTCTTGGTTTTTTTCATTCGAAAATTTCTCACAATTAAAATAAGGTGAGGATGGTGAAGGTGAGGGAACAGACCTATGAGCTCTAGTCTTCGTAGGCACGGTGCTAAGGAAAGAACAAAGACACAGGAAAGAACCAAAAGAACACAAAATAAAAACAAGGGCAGACTGCAAGTTAGCACAAAAAATAATATAGAACAAAACTCTATATGATGCATGGACAATTCCAATATCATGATGCATGTACTAATGCAGTAAACAAAATTCAAATTAAGTTCAATTGACACAAAATTAGCTTGAGCATAGAGTTTCTAACAAAAACCCTAAAAATTTGAAAAACCACTTGAATGTTTTGAAGCAAATTGATGAATTGATCATCACACAGGGTTGAAAACATATTAGAATGACCAATTTCATCAAAACAACAAGCCAATTTTATCAATTGAACCCAATTGCACAAAATCCCCAATTTGGATCAATTTCAAGCCCTAGAATTTTCAATTTTTCACAAAACTCCAAATTGATCAAATTAACTATCATAGATCATGAATATATCCATATAGCAACAAAACCCATTGATCAATTTCACAAAATAAAGCTTGATTAAACAAAAATCCCAATTTATGCATAGTTTGAAAATTTACCCAAATACCATGAATTAATGCATGAAAACATGAAAATAATGCAAAAGAAACGGTAATATGGACATACCAGCTTAAGGAGAGAGAAACCTTGCAAGAAATTAGGAAGAAAACGACAAAAATTTTGTTGTGGAGCCTTGCCAAGTTGGAGAGAGAGAAAAGGTTTGAAAAAGTTTTGAAAAAGTGATTTGAACAAGTCAAAAACAGTATTTTTAAAAACTTGATTTGCAATATTTGATTGATCAAAAATTACATTCGATCAATCGAATCAATTCGAGACTTTTAAAAGAATTGAAGCACATTTTCGATCGATCAAAAAACAGAATGGATTGACCGAAACAGGTAGAGGGTCACAAAAAATTTTTAGAAAAAAACAATTTTGAAAAAGAATAAACACATTTTGGCACAACTCTCAATGCATTAAAATTGAAGAAAAAAATGCATGAATATGAGATGAAATACTTTTTCAAAAACCCAAGTTTTAACCCCAGTTTTTCAAAAGAAAATTTCAACCATTCTCCCTTTAAATTCTCAAGCAAACAAATGTTTTGCATAATACTCAAGGTATTTTTAAACTTGATTAGTCAGACTAAAAACACACACAATAACATGTACAGTGTTTAGCAAAGAGTAACTTGTGTGTGTATGCAACTAGTAAAAGTTTAAGATACATGTGAGGTAATATGTGAATAGCAATCAATCACAAATTCTATAAAATTCATCACATAGAATTCAAAAGAGACTATCAGCTAAAGAGTTACATCATATAACTCCCACATCTCCTAGAACATAAGCTTGCAATCATGTAAGTTTCTTGAATTTTGCCTTATAATGTACACACAGATTTTAGTTATGTGAATTGGCATCAAGTCTAATAGTACACACTAATTTTAATTATGTGAGTTGGCATCAAGCCTAATAGTACACACCAATTTTAAGCATTAAGCAATTAACCGAGGTGACACCTTATGTTTTTTTTGTGCATGTGCTACAAGAATACAAAATCTTATGATATGCACTAAGGTGGTCATGATTAGCTAGTGAACAGTCGTGAGATGGTTATTTATACCTTTCTCAAAAGGATCAAGTCCGACAGTCAAATAACATGTGATATCAAGATTAAGACAAAGTGATAAACATCATAAACATTTTTCCCACACAACATGCATTACAAAGTTTCAACTAGTAAAGTGCAATAAATAAGCTCATCAAAACTAAACAAGGTACACAAGACATCTTATGTGTAAATAAATTGACTAACCTTGTTTTTAAAGACCAAGAAAAATAGTGCTAAACATAATTTGTTTTCTTCCTTTTTTTTTTTTTTAAAGAGAAAATAAGTAAATCTTAGAATGAAATGCATGAATGTTTTGCAATACAAATCCTAGAAACAAAAAAAAAAAATACGAAAACCAAAGAACAATGGTCATAAAAGAGTAGAGCAATGAAGCACAAAGACTAAGAAAGCTAAAAAAGACTAGGGACACCGAAGCACACCAATTACTTGATGAAGTGTCTCAAACTTACTTCCATCAAAAGGTTTGGTAAAGATGTCAACATTTTGACGTTCAGTAAGGATACACTCAAGGACAACAATTTTCTTTTCAACCAAATCCCTAATGAAGTGATACCTAAGTTCAATGTGTTTGGTCTTAGAATGCTGAACAGGATTCTTAGATATTTCTATAGTACTAGAATTATCGCAATAGACAACCATGGTGTCTTGAGGAATCCCATAATCACTTAACATCTTTTTCATCCAAAGGAGCTGAGAACACCCAGCAGCAATATATTCTACCTCAGCAGTGGATAAAGAAACAGAATTTTGCTTCTTACTCATCCAAGCCACAAGATTGTCTCTAACATAAAAACACTCCCTAGTGGTGCTTTTTCTGTCATCAGCATTCCCAGTTCAACCAGAATCAGAAAAACTAGCAAGAGACAAATTTGACTCTTTGCTATAAAATAATCCATAATCACAAGTTCCACTCACATACTTTATAATTCTCTCAATAGCATTTAAATGAGAAACCTTAAGATTAGACTAAAATCTAGAGCAGACACCAACACTAAATGAAATATTAGGTCGACTAGCAATCAAATACAAAAGACATCCAATCATGCTTCTATACAAAGTAACATCAATAGACTCACCTGATGGATCAATTGTTAATTTTGCATTTGCAGCCAACGGTGTTCTAGCATAAGCAGCCTTGTCCAGTCCAAATCTTTTGACTAGATTTCTTTCATATTTAGCTTGATTAATGTAAATTTCTGACTCTGTTTGTTTTACCAGCAGTCCCAAAAAGTAAGTCAATTCACCAACTATGCTCATTTCAAACATCGTCTTCATTTCATCTGCAAAAGAATGAGCAAGAACATCATTAGTAGCACCAAAAACAATGTCATCAACATAAATTTAAGCTACAACAAACCAGTTTTATCATTTCTTATAAAGAGAGTTGTATCTGCAGATTCCCTTTTGAATCCATGCTCAGTGAGATATGCAGTCAATCTATCATACCAAGCCCTAGGAGCTTGTTTCAAACCATAGAGGGCTCTCTTCAACTTGTAGACATCATCCGGTCTGTAAGGATCAACAAAGCTCTCTTCTTGTAGCATCCTATTTAAGAAAGCACTCTTGACATCCATTTGATATAGCTTGAAGTTCAAATGACTTGTTATGGCCAACAATATCCGGATGGATTCTAACCTTGCTACAGGTGCAAATGTCTCATCAAAATCAATTCCTTCCACTTGTGTGTACCCTTGTGTAACAAGTCTTGATTTGTTTCTGATCACAGTGCCATGTTCATCTGACTTGTTCTTAAAGATCCATTTAGTTCCAATTACATTCACACTCTTTAGTCTAGGAACTAATTTCCACACATCATTCTGAACGAATTGATAAAGTTATTCATGCATGAAATTTACCCAATCAACATCTTGAAGTGCTTCATCCACCTTCTTCGGTTCAAATTGAGACAGATATTATGAGTGAGTAATCACATTCAAGGCTTTTGATCTCAATCTCATGTTATCATTCAGACTACCCAATATATTTGTGGAAGGGTGATTCAATCTCACTCTAGAGGATGGACCTTTAATAAGAGATGTGGAGGTACCTTTCTGTTCAGATGAAGGACTGAGCTCACTTTGTACCTATTGAGTGTGGTGAACCGAAGTGGATGGTTCTGAACTTGATGATACTAAAACTGCATTATTCAACAACAACAACTCTTCCTCACTATGTTTTCCCACATACTCAGCTGGAAGTGAATCATTAACTTCTAGAGACTTATCTTGAGCAGGAATAGTGCTTTCTGAAGGTGCTTCTGAACACACTTCATTATTTATTACAATATTTGAAGATTTCATAACTATTTTGCTTCTCAGATTGTACACTTTATACGCTCTACTAGTGGAAGAGTATCCTAGAAATTATCCTTTATCACTTTTTGCATCAAACTTTTCTAAGTTCTCTCTATCACGTAGAATGTAATAGTCATTGCCAAATATCCTGAAATATTTGACAACAGGCTTCTTCCCTCTCCAGAGTTCATATGGAGTTTTCTTGGAGTCAGGTCTAAAATACACCCAATTGAGTGTATGACAAGCAGTGTTGACTGTTTCTCCCCAGAAGGATTTTGGCAACTTTTTGTTGTGTAGCATGACCCGTGCCATCTCCTGAATAACCCTGTTTTTCCTTTCCACAATCCCGTTCCATTTAGGTGTTTTGGGCGATGAAAACTCTTGATGAGTGCCTTGATCATTGCAGAATGTAACCAGCTTGGTATTCTCAAATTCTCTTCCATGATCACTTCTGATCCTGGCTATCACGATATCTTTCTCAACCTGTAATTTCTTGCACAAATGTATCATCTTCTCAGGAGCCTCAACTTTATCTTTCAAAAGCACAACTCAAGTATATCTAGTAAAGTCATCCATAACAACTAGAATATACTTCTTTCCACCCAAACTTTGAACTCTGGTAGGACCCATGAGGTCAATATGTAATAGCTCTAAAGGTCTTGAAGTTTGAACGCTAGTCACAGACGGATGCTTGAATTTTACTTGTTTACTTATCTGACATGGTCCACAAATGCACTTATCTATCTTCTCAAACTTAGGTAAATCGATAACTGCCTCACATTTGGAAATCTTCTCTAACTGCTTATGACTGGCATGCCCCAACTATTGATGCCACAAATCAACTTGATCAATTTTTGCACTAAAGCACTTGTTGTTTACACTTGGTGTAATACCATAACAGTTATCAGCTGTCCTTACACCAACACACATACAGTCACCTCCTCCATCAAGTATCTCACATTCATACTTGGTGAAAAGAACATTTAATCCATTGTCACAAATCTGACTTATGTTAAGTAAATTAGCCTTCAATCCATCAACATACCAAACATTTTCAAACACTGGCAATCCTGGAATGTCCACAGCTCCAATGCCTCTGATCACAGAGTTGCTTCCATCTCCAAAGGTGACTGTCCCAATCTTTCCTTCAAAGAGTGTTTTGAATAAATCTTTGTTTCCTGTCATATGCCTCAAGCAACCACTATCCAAATACCAAAGACAAGAATCACGTGCCTTTAAGGCAGTTAAAGCAGTATAACAAACATAATTCTTATCACATATTATAATGCCAAGATACTCAAGGAAAGATTTAACAAAAACAACAAAGGACAAAATTAGCAAGTAGACAAGTTAACATATAATCAAAAAGATTTTCCAAGAATCCATGACAATAGGGGTCAAGGATCAACTCAGAGATTAAAAGATCTTAAACAAGAGAGCTATCTACTCTGATACCACTTAAACGGTTTTAGACCCTTTAAACCAACCAGATTAACGTAGTTAATTAACCAAGTGATTAACTCAGTTAATTTATGCAATTCTAGGTTATCGCAATCACACAATCATATTAAGAATATAATGCAACGGAAAAATAAATAACACAATGATATGATGACCTAGGAAATCACACGGTAAAAACCTGGAGATGATTTGACCTAGCTATCCTCAAAGTAAACCTGAATCCACTATGTGAAAGAATCAAAATTCGTACAAAAGGACTTATAAGCTTCCCGCTTGACTTCCTAATGCTACCCACCAGTAGAACTTATTGACACGACCACGTGCAAACTCTAAATCCACGGACTTCTTCTTTCTTAGATTCTCCACCAAGTACAAGCACCCACGCTTGTTATTCTTTAAACTTCAATGGCAGCAACTGAGTTGATCATCAAGATGTTGATAATATCTCTACCTTGAAAACTCTAAGTTTATGTGAAGGATAACTCCTCAAGGATCTCATAAGAGATTCACACAAACCGTAATGTATGAGCAACAATACAACAAGAGCAACCCCCAAAAATGTGGCTAGGGTTTTGCCTTTTATACCTAGGGTAAAAATAGAAAACCCAAAACGTTTAATGAGTTAGGGTTGAATTGGAAAATTCTACAAAAAAACATTATGGACAACTTTCGATCGATCGAGTCTGACTTTCGATCAATCAAGCCTGGCCAAAATGCACCAATACATCTGCAACCTCTCAATTCCAACTTTACATAAACTATATAACTTTGAGCAAGTCTAAACAAGACTAAACGTATTGTTTTGATCATGGTTTACCAATATTACACATTAGAGTTCTAAATACATCAAATCCTAAGTCTTTAGAACCTAACAATGACCTGTAAATCGAGTCCTAAAGACTCGATTTTCATGGTCTGATCACGTCTGATGTGATTTTTTTCACGTGGTGACCGCCTAGAAATCAATTCTCTAAGACTCGATTTATAAGCCCATCCTACATATTTAGCCTGCTTACTTCAGTCTCCTTACACTACAAACCATTCACCCCACCTTCTCATTAGACTAGAAACCAAAGAACCCACAACCGCCCAATCCAGTCTAACCATGCCACCATCGCGCCAGACCCAAGCCGCGTGACCCAGGCAACGCAACCCAAGCATTAACCCGGTGAGGTAAGGTGAGCTCTCTTTCCTTGGATTCTTTCTCTCTCTGATCTAAGGGGTTTTGGGGTTTTCATTTTTTTAATCTGGATTTTAGGTGGTTGTTGGGGGTGGATTTGGTTGGATTTGTGGGTTGTATTTGATAGTGGTTGGTCTGTGCTTGTATTTGATGGTGGCTGATCGGTGTTTGTGTTTTGTACTCCAACACGTCGATATATAAATCGAGTTTCTAAGACTCGATTTCCAGGTGGACAAATTGCCACCTCAAACCTGATCAGAACATGAAAACCGACCCTCAAAGACTCTATTTATAGCCCAAAATCGAGTCTTTTACACTCGAAATGTTAATAAAAAATATAGTTTTGCAATAGTGCCTACTAATTATATTGTTTGAAAATCAGTGTTAATTCCCAATTTTAGTCTACTTTCTGCAACTCAGAGTTATGAATTTAATTATCAAACAGGACAAGAAAAGGCGAGACCTTTTATTATACATGTAAATTTAGCTGGGTTCTCAAAAGATGTAATATGGTAGCACTGATGAAAGGCCCTAATAACTAATAACTGATAGGGTCAAATCTAATTAAGTTTTCGCTGGAAGACATACCAACTTGTGATGCATAGTGTTATATACTTATATTCTAGTATATAAGTGATGAAGTTTCCTATTTAAACCGACAGAATTCATATAATGATTTTATTTAAAAGAATTTTAAAAATAAAAATCCTTCATAAATGTGAGTGCGCACTCGAGCTTCTTCTTTTCTTTTCTTTTCTTTTCTTTTCTTTTTTAATTTGATAATTGGATGGTTATAATGGGAAGTGGAGGTTTAATCTTTAGATATATTTTCATTAAAAATATCAAGAAGTGTTAATTAGTGAGGCAACAAGATTCTTAGCGTGCTATTATTTTTAATTGATAAGTTTATGGATACCCTAAGGTATTATGATATATTTTTAGAATCTTTTAATGGAAAATAAAAAAGTAATTAATTTTTTGACAATTATTTAAATTTCTCATAAAATTGATATCAAAACTTTCTTTAAAAGATTTATTAACAAATGTCCTAAAAATACCGTTAACAAAAATATTTTATTATTATTATAGAATTGCAAAACATTTTTTTGTTTTATTGTTATAAGACAATCAAATGTTGTTTCTCTAGGCAATCAAAAATTGGCTAAGTCAATAAGAAGTCATTACATGCCACTTCTCTACCAAAAGTAGAGTAAAGTTTTGTTTTAGAATCCTGTAATATGCGGTAACTTATTCAATGTTTATAAAAGATATAATTTTTTGAAATTTTTATGTTAAATGTATGACAAATACTTATAAATTAATTTTTTTTTTCCAAATAATCTAACGTATAGCTTAGTCAAAAAGCATTTAAGAAAGTGCCAAACCCATGGTAAGTCTTACCCCAACCGACTAAAGAATTTACATTATTACATGTATTAAAAAAACTTACCATACCGTGTGAATGAGAACTTGTAGAACTAAATTTTTAAAAAGTTTCAACTTAATGACATCCACTCTCAATAACATTTCTTTATCATCAAATTAAGACACCAATCAGTTTTTGATGTAGGCGAGAAATAAACCCAAAATCTTTTATATAATCATAAAAAACTTTATTAATTGAACTAACTGAAACTCACTTGTTCGTACAAATTAGTATTATACTTTCATGAGAATTTTAAAAAGTCAGGGACCCTTGCCCTTTAGAGGATCCAAATTCAGCGTTTTTTTTGTAGATGTTCAAATTCAGCGTTTGCTGTTTGTTACTGTACAGAATATTTTTTTTTATTCACTTTTTTTTTTATAAATAAAATTAAAAAAAACGTCGGCATGCGCGTATGATTTATTTGACTGCCAATTCATCATTCTTTGCGATGGCTGAGGAGTTAGAGCAAATCTTTTAGGGGATGTTTGTTTGAACGTGAAATAGGGTAGGTAAAAAAAAATTTAGTATATTTAGTTGAATGAGAAAAAAGAAAAATAAATAGTAGAATTCATGTGTTTCTCCTCTAACTTATCAAAAAGTTTTCTCCTAAAGAGATAAATTTGACACTATTTTTAGATAAAAATGCTCATGTACAATTGCACCTTGACCGACGTTGCTTTTCTTCACGCTCTATTTCTTTCTTTTCCTACGTTGCGTGCTTCTTTTTTTTTTCTTTTTACTTTTGGTTTACTGGCAAGCGTTGCTTGCCTCCTCCTCCCCCTTTTTTTTTCTTCTCCTTCTTTTTTTTTTTTTTTTCATTTATTGGGCAGGCTTGTTTAGTATTCTCTTTTTTTTCTTTCTTTCTTTTTTTTTTCTTTTTGTTTAGATGTTATTTTTTTTTATGGACATTATTTTTTTTTTAAGTAAATTTAGGTGATTGATTTTTTTATCACTTTTTAGATTTTAATTGGGCGTCATTTTCTTAATAAGAGTATATGTGTAAATTTATAAAAACTCACTTTTTTCATCCTTCCACTTCCAATCAAACAAAAATAAGAGAAATTAAAATCTTTTATATCCTTTCACTTTTCCATCATTTCACTATTTTCTATCATCCTACTTTTTCACCCCTCCAACCAATTGTTATCTCTTTTGGCTCTATAAATAAAGCCAATTATCTTGCCCAAAAATATATCTTTCTCATTTTCAATTCTGCTTACTTGCTTAGGCCCTAGAGAGAGAGTAATGGGTTCCCTCAGTTTAACAGAGAAACCTCATGCAGTTTGTATCCCCTACCCAGCTCAAGGCCACATAAGCCCCATGCTAAAGCTAGCAAAAATCCTTCACTACAAAGGCTTTCATATCACCTTTGTAAACACAGAGTACAACCATAAGCGCCTGTTAAAATCCAGAGGTCCCGACTCTCTCAATGCCCTTCCCTCCTTTCAGTTCAAAACCATTCCTGATGGTCTTCCTGAGTCTAATATTGATGCCACCCAAGACATACCATCCTTAAGTGCCTCCGTAAATAAACATTGTTTAGCTCCCTTCAGAAACCTTCTTTTGAAACTGAATGACACCTCTTCTTCCCATGTCCCTCCAGTCACTTGCATTGTTTCTGATGGTGTCATGAGCTTCACTCTAGACGCAGCAGCCGAACTGGGCATCCCTGATGTTCTTTTCTGGACAACCAGTGCATGTGGGTTCATGGGCTATGCTCAATATCGCCATCTCATTGAGAAGGGTCTAACTCCACTCAAGGGTATTGACTCAATCAATTAAAATCAGCCTCGACTTAACATACCTTATTTTAGTGGGACACTATTTATAAAATTGTGATGACCATAATTCACCCAAAAAGGTCACCTAGGAAATTGTATGTTATGATCATCCTCTCCATTTCATTCATTAAAATTATATATTATTAATCTATTTTGCTATAGAATTTTAAATAAAATGACAGTCAGTACATTTTTAGATTTATAAAATCTAACATAAAGCACGTAATTAACCCCTTTCCGGATATTGAAGTACCAATATATTTACTTGTATGAATTTTTTCGTAATTTTGATATTGATTATGCAATTTTTATGTGCAGATGACAGTTATTTGACAAATGGACATTTAGATACAATCATAGATTGGATTCCAGGCATGAAAGGCATCCGTTTGAGGGATCTTCCAAGCTTCATTGTAACCACGGACCCAAATGATGTTATGCTAAAATTTCCAATGGTTGAAGCCGAGAGAGCTCAAAGAGCTTCTGCTGTCATCTTAAATACTTTTGATGCTTTAGAGCATGAAGTTTTAGAAGGGCTTTCAACCATGTATCCTTCTATTTGCTCCATTGGTCCCCTACAACTTCTTGTAAATCAGATCCCTGATAACAATTATAAATTGATTGAATCAAACCTTTGGAAAGGAGAAGAAAGGTGTATGGAATGGCTAGACAAAAGAGAACCAAACTCTGTTGTTTATGTGAATTTTGGAAGCATCACTATCATGACAAGCAACCAATTAATTGAGTTTGCTTGGGGACTAGCAAATAGCAAGCAAGCATTCTTGTGGATCATAAGGCCTGATCTTTTAAGAGGTGACTTCGCTGTTCTTCCTCCTGAGTTCTTAGAAGAGACTAAAGAAAGGGGTCTCTTAGCAAATTGGTGTTCTCAAGAAGAAGTTTTGAGTCATCCATCTATTGGTGGGTTCTTAACTCATAGTGGATGGAATTCCACACTTGAAAGCGTGTGTGGAGGAGTGCCAATGATCTCTTGGCCTTTCTTTGCTGAGCAACAAACCAACTGTCGTTATACTTGCATTGAATGGGGCATAGGCATGGAGATAGTGAGTGATGCAAAGAGAGTTGAAATAGAGAGCCTTGTTAGAGAGCTGATGGCGGGAGAGAAGGGACAAAAGTTGAAGAAAAAAGCTATTGAATGGAAGAAATTGACGGAGGAGGCCACTGGCCCCACTGGGTCATCTTCCGTGAATTTGGACAAGATAATTAATCAAGTGCTTCTAGCCTCAACAAATTAGGTTTTATTAATTAGACTAATTAAAGGGTGTTTATAATATGCTTATAGAAGCTTCTTGTTGTAACTTATTGTTATTCAGTTCCTTTCTTTTAATTTTTTTCCTTTGCTAAGATCTATATGTTTTGCAACTAGTACTAGCGGATTTCTGGTTTATCCTCCTACGATTTTTCTTGTCCCCTCACTTTATTCTTTTATAGTTTTTGTTTTTTTGGTGCTAATCTTTCTGGAGGTAAAACGTGAACCAAAAGATTTTTAGAATTAAAAAAATAATAAACTTTATAACTAAATATATAAAAAATAATAATAATAAATAAATCAAATCAAACTAGTATTTCTTCAATGCTGACAAAATACAAATAAAAAAAATGTCTTTTAAAACAACTTAAAATAATCATTTGTAAGCTTTTTTTAATCTAATTAATTTTCCATAATTTATCTTATATTAAATATATGCATGTACAGAATCTAATAGTTCTAAAAAAATCATACTATTTTTTAATACATCACCTTTTTTTGTGAAGCCTAGTTTTAAGAAATTTTTTTTAAAATGCTCATTTTATTATTAAAGTAGAAATAAGAATAATAATTGCAACTTATAATAAGTACAATTATTCTATATACAAGTTAGTAGGTTTTTGATATCTTAATTCTTACTAAGTGTAAGTTTAAAAAATCACGATAGAATTAAATCTCATATACTATTTCGATCTTTTGGTTTCTTTGTTCTGACTTTTTATTTCTTTTATTTTATTCTGTAAAGTTATAAGCCTTTTATTCTTCAACGTCAAAAACCACTTGTGACTTTCAACTCATTGTAAATCTCTCCAATAGATAATAATCTTATTATCTAATTTATTTATTATTACATTATTTATGCCTTAAAGTTATAGATTTTTTTTTTTTTGGGGCAGTCCAAAGTTAAAGTCTTTATAATAATGTATTAAAAAGCGTTTGAAATTTATGCTAGACATTTTTTTTTTTTTTTGATGACATGCTAGACATGTTATATCAGCCAAAATGAATGAACAACACAATGAACTTTTTGATGAAAAGCCATCGATCTCGCTCAGTCAGTTGTACACTATTCCTTGATATGTAGTATATACTTATAAGTGAGTAATATATAATTTATATTCTGTTTTTTCTTTAAAATTGTGATGAGGATGGTGATAGATCTAGAGCACACATGCTTTTTCAATAAAAGATATTTATTGTTGAATTGTGTCAAATGATTGGTAAGGATAAAAGTTCCTCAACCTACTATGTTGTTTATAGAATGGTTAATTGTATTTGTGCTTATTGTTCTGGTTTATATGGAAACTACAAAATTAATATTTCAATCATGAATATTGTTAAATTATACTTTGACTTGATTCTATATAAAATTGAAAAATATATAAAACAAATTTAACAATCATATTCATTACCATATTATTTTTATGAAATTTTGTTATAAAATTTATAGTAATTTTAATACTTTTCTTTCATCACAAACAGACAAACTAAGGCCCTGCGTTTCGTGCTTCCGTGGCAACCACACTGAGTACATTAAAGTTTAAACTTTACCCAAGAAATAAGAGAGAAAGTTCTACTTGTTGCCTTGGTCTTCCCTTGCCGACATATCCGCCACTTCGTTGCCCTCGTGGAAGGGGTATTGCATGTCCATATGAGGATTTAGGTCGGCAAAAAACTGTAATTAGACATCAATACCTTAGTTGATTTGAGTTTGCAGCAGCATTTAATAACAAAAGTAAACTATTTATGCATCGATTATATATGTCCAATCTGTAAATTTTGTAGGTCCAACCACGACAAAACAAAAAAAGAGCTTAGTATATAATAAGCTCTCACCCCATCCTCCAAATGTAAGTCGATTCAGCCCTTCTCAAAAAAAAATTTTAAAAAAAAATAGTTGATTAAGGCTAAAACCGTGGGAAGACTCTAATAATGCAACTAAACATTGAGTTGCAAACTCAGAACGGCTATGGTGGTTAGACTACTGCAAATATAGATTTAGCAATCCAAGAAAGAGTTTTTTTTTTTTTTTTTTTTATACAATCTAAGAAAGTGTTAGAGATTATAAACAAAAAAATATTCCATCTGCCTCTGTAACCCCAAATCCAATTTGTGTTGTATATTATTATTTATTGAAATCTTTTTATTTTGCAAAAAAGGGGGGGGGGGGGGGGGGGGGGGTGGGGTGTGGGGGGTGTGGGGAGACAATGATAGAGCATGCCTTAGCAAAATGGTGGGAATCGGGCAGTTACTAGTTTAGCATCAAATTGACCAATCTGAGCTACATTTGATGCTTTCAAGTGCAACATTTTATACACACATCAATCTTAAATATACATTTAGTATAGGATATGTAAAACAACAAAAATCAAACTGTAGTTCCAAATCTTCTCAAAAAAATTAAAAAGCTGTAGTATACTCAAATAGATTAATTAGGATCGTAATTCACGTATAGTTGATTAATCCAATTATAAGTGAAGATTAATTAAGCGTGCCTTAGCAATACTAGACAAAGATAACAGGGGAAGGTGTCCTTGAGTACCTCATCAAAACCCTCGAATATAGGAGGACATGGGCTGTGACCAGAACCAAATGCTTTAATGTGGTCTCTGAGAGATCTCTTATGCTTGAAGTCAGAACCGCAAACACAAAGCCAGCGCTTTCCACAATTCTTCTCGTGGGTTCGCCAGTCACCTTTCACAGCCAAGAGCTTCCCACACTTGCGACATGCAAAGGGCTTCATTCCGTGCTTCCTCTTGTAATGGGTTTGCAAAGTTCGGAAATCTTTTAGAGGCTTTGCTCTCGGGTGGCTTATGTTGTTCTAGCACCCTTCAGCACAACAATAACATGGAATGCCTAACATGGGTTGTGGCTGACTTCCCCTCAGCGAATCTGCCCCTCTTCGATACTGCGATCCATGCCCCCATAGGTGCATCTACCATGAAAATCTATATTAGTTTTATAAGAAAAAGCTCAAATCTGTCACTAGCTTTATGGGGTTGATGGGGTTCAAACCCCAATGTCCAAGCACCACAAGAGGTACTTGAATTACGGATTAAGATCTGGTTCAATACAGGTAAAAGTTAAAAAGCCATTGAATGGAAAAAAAAAATATATATATATATATATATATATGAAAAAGTTGATAAAAGTTGAAATTTTTTTGAGGAAATTAGAAGAATTGCACCTGAAGATCTAGCTTTTAAAGTAAATAAAAATTGCACCTGAAGATTGTTGTAGCGGTTGAAGGTTTTGAGGCAGACATGGCAAGAAAAATGGGTGAAACCAATATGTATTTGTTCGGGAGTAGGTATCCAATAATTATTAGCTGCTATGTTTGCAGTTTCCATTGTATTTGCATCAATGGAACCACTCGAATGATTAGGAAGGCCAATGTTTAAGGCCACGGTGACATCCTCATTATCATCACTGCATGCTTTAGGGTTTTCTTCCATTGATACAGTAGGCCAGCTAGGTAGATTGCTTAGCGATGAATGTGGATGAAGAGAATTCTGGTTCATGCTTGGGAAAAGATTGAGAGGCTCAGTATCTGTATGATCTGAAGAAGAAGAAGAAGCTAATGGATTAATGCTTAATGAAATTTCAAAGGGCTTCATGATATAAGCGCAATAGTATACTAGATAGCATAAAGGGTTGAGTGTGTTTCAAATGCAAAGAGGGTCTTATTATAGTTAGTGAGATTGTAGCCTTGCTTGAAAGATGATGTAAGATGTAATTCAAAGCTCATGAGAGAAAGAGAGAGAGAGGGTGGCTGGAGATTAATGTTGGGGGTTGAACGAAAAGAACCATTGTTGTGGGGGTCATAATTCTCTCCTGACTGTACTGGTTATCTGTTTTTGGTATTGAAGCAAAATATCATAATTCCGGTGGCCCATGGCTTCTGAATTTAGCAAGATTGTACCACAGATAGTTTAGAGTATTTGGCAACGTACAATTTAGTCTGCTTTGCTCTCAACAGTCACACCAGTTTTCACATTAACTACAATAAACTGTGTATCTACGCTAGATTGCATATTGCAGTGTGAAATAGATGGATTTCTGTGTTGGAACGTGCATGTACCATTCATAAATTAATATATCTTCTGTATACGTCAATTCTTCTATATACTTTTTTATCCTATTCCTACCTTAATTCAGAAATTAAAAGTAATATTCCCCGCAGTTTTATTAGCATTCCCTACGTTATTTGAAGAAATCACTGCAGTACAAGGTTACAAGGATGTGATTCACTTCACTTGTATATTGACTTGGCCAGTGAGATCATAACCAGCTAATGCATTGAGCATAAATCGAGTCATTGCTGTGGTCGCAGGTAGGTAATGATAAACAGTCTTGCTAAACTACAAAATTAACTTGCAGTCTCAATCCCACCGGCTCTAACCTAAAAAGCTATGGGGCAGCCAACGGGTTCATAATAGTCTTCCTTCAATTCTTTCCATTACTAGAAAGAGCCATTTAGTATTTACTAGCTATGACCCCGTCTGAAACTTTGTCCAAATTTGAGCATTCAGGACAAAATTTTGGTTTAAAAGATATGTTTATATTGGCATATCTTGTTTCTACCACTTCTTATTTAGAATTTCATCCACATTTTCAATAAAACTAATAAATATTTTAAATCTCTCTCTCTCTCTCTCTTAAGCCAAGGATTATGGCTATCAACTAAAATTCTAAACCAAAAAAATTATTTGCATATTTTTGACGAGCAAGGATTATGGCTATCAACTAAAATTCTAAACAAAAAAATCATTTGCATATTTCTGACGAAATGAAGGGAACAAAACAGGAGCAAGAGAAATCCATGATAAAGATCCTTTTCTTTTAGCCATTTTGTCATTTTGAAAAGGGAAAAAAGTTATAACTTATTTCTACAACTTTTTTAGGTTAAATTATAAATTAAACTTTCTAACTTTACTCAAAATTTAATTCAGTCCTATCACTCTTTGAGTTCAATCATGATTCAAATTTTATTTTCTAAATCTAACATTGTATATATTGTCATGTCATTTACAATTTTGAATGACATAATAGTTTGAACATTTTTAAATTTGTAATATTTAATTTAGATATAAAATGGATATATTTCAAATTAAAAGAATCCCTTTATTTGTTATTTTTTTGAAAAAGGATAATGGTAGACAAAGGTTTGACTAAGGATCTGTTTGGATACAACTTATTTTATTGAAAACTAAAAACTGAAAATACTATAACAAAATAATTTTTAAATGTGTGAATAGTATCTGGGACCCATTTTTAATATTTTTTTTCGTGTTTGTAAGTCCCATAAACAGTATATGAACAGTGCTAAACAGTGCACTCTGTCGGAGAAAATCTAAAATGTGTGAATAGTGCATAGGTGGAAAAGTCAAACTTTTCGGCAAAAAAAAAATTTAAAAATTAAAAAAAAAAAAAACGCTGAAAACGTAAATGCAGTAGACATGGACACGGATCCAAACAGATACTAAGGGTGTAAGCTTGAAAAGGATGCAAAATATATATATATATATATATATCAAACTTATTGACACATTGAATGTTTAATGTGGAGGCAAATTTAGAATACAATGTTGTATAATTTGTGGAGACCAGTAAAGGGAAAACTTATTTCTTTTTTAGTTCAATAAGCCTCTGGACAAGAAATGGTCAAGATGAATAGCACATGGAGTTTTGACAACTATCTTGTGTTGATGCAGGTTATGGCCGGCATTCTATGACGATGATGAGTTAATTGTGAGTCCATCGCCATATCTTTGGGTGGTCAAACATTGCTTTGAGTATTGACCTTGAGAGGAATAAAGGATACTTATATACCTAATGTGATCAATAAGTCTAGGATTTTTTTTTTTTTGAGAAACCAATAAGTCTAGGATATAATTAGACTCTTTAGATGTTATTATTTATGCTAGTCTTTTTGGGAAGATTTTAATATATATATATATACACACAGTAATGCTACCAAAATTTTAGTGTGAAGGTGCTCGATGGTTGCACGGTCTATTTGCTAGTATGAACATTAGAGAGGATATATTGAGAGATACATGGCCGGTTACATGCCCATTGTGTTGGGGTGGGAGATGCTAATGGTTATGAGCAACTATTAGTTAGGCATGCCAAGATTAAATGAAGTAACATCTGAGGTGTTACTCCACAAGGTTTGCAACATCCAAATGGAGTAATGCATAGGCATTATTCTTTGCATGGCCATAATGAAGTGTAGTTATATATGAGCCCCCGTTGAGACCGATTGGCGCATCAACAAAAAATTATCTCATATTCTTTGTGCGTATGGTTAGACACTGGCTTTTCGTGTGCACCGCCGCCAGAGGTCTCGTTCGTTTTCATCAGGCTGTAACGTAGTACGAAATATTGGAGACTCCTGGCTCTTTGGACTGTTGGTTTGGTGCAATTTCAAACCAAAAAAGAAAGGCCTGAAATTGAGAATGCTTGACAGTGTAATGATTTGTAGCATAAATTCTATGTAAATTCCACATAGAATTTCCCTTTAACAAAGAGGAAAAAAAAAATTCATAGATGGGCACGTTTAAAATTCAAAATTTCTTCAGAGGGGCTGACTGCCCTCTTGTTCATACATTTTGTGAATGATGTTAAGCTGTTATACTTGAAGAATAAATAAATCAAATAAAAACCTATAAAAAAAATAGAAGAATTATTTTTTGGGGAAAAAAATCTCCATAGGTAGTTGATAGTCCATCTTTTCCTGCCATAGCTGAGAAGAACAAAGGTAGTCTGTCGAAGCAGTTCTTATGTTACAGCTTTGATTGAACCAAAGAATTATATAAACTGTTGAGAATTTCAGAAATGAAAAGAGAGTTGATTGACATAAATTTGTCAAGGTTATACAATTGAAACTTATAACCAAGCCATGTATATATTGGTAAGTTCTTCTTTTAGGTATTTGGACTATCTGAAGTAACAACTGCAGCTTCTGTTTCTGTGGAGGTATTTTGCTGTGGCGTCTGTGAATCTGAAGCACACCATCACAGTCAAAAATTGTTATTAGCACTTGCAATAGTCTGGGGCAGAGAGAGAGTCTAAAGTTTTAACAGTTTAGCACTATTTCTAGCCAAATTAAGCATCAAAATTTCTAGCTGCAAACTCTTTATGATATGTGTTATTACTTTTCACTACCACTGTTATTTTAATTTTGAGGTTTGAAACTCTACTTAATTTCCAGCTATATAAGTAGGTTCATGGATTGTGTTATTTTGATACGCAGAAGTACTGTTTTAATCATATTGGAGTCTTATATAGGGGGACCATTTTAGTCGTTCGACCCGTGCTCATAGTGATCTAGTGAATACACAATTTTTACGTACAAAGAATTTTTTTTCTAATATAATATGCATAGAAACTCCATTTTTCATATTGCATGGCAAGGACACCTCTCAAATAATGATAATGGTACGTAATGCCCAGGCAAAACACCACATAAATTCGGTACAATTTGTTTATTACTACGCTTCTCTTGTTTTTCTTTTTCCCCTCTCTTTTTTCTATGAACATTGTAAGCAATGGCCGCGGGCACTGCTGCATGAAGTATTGGAGTTGTTCTATAGTGTTGAAAAAAATAAAAAGAGAGAGAAGAAGTTGTTCTTAAGTAAGGGGGGTCCATAATAACTCGAACTAAACAGTGATGTGTTCTATTGCTTACTTAGGAAAAGTTAGTATTTCATGCTTCTTAGAGTATTTATATCAGTTTGTGTAAAAAAAAATGCACTTTATCTTGACAAAAATTCAATTTTTCTATTTTATTTAACCACTTAAACAATCCATCCTACATCTCTTCTTTAATTTTTAACCAAAAAAATAAAAATTACAAAACATCACATTAAAATAATTCTACTTTAATGTTATAGAGGAAGAGAGAAGCACGAGAAAGTGAGACATGAGAAGAGATAAAGAATAAAATAAAATATTTTTATATCTTACTATAATGGTTGTGTATATTTTCAAAAGTACTATAGTAAGTTGAAAACCTTTTTGCATTTTAAATCACCGAATGTGGATTTTTTTTTGTGCATTTTTGGTTAATAATGTTATATATTTTGCATTTTTACTGATAATGCATAACCAATGAGAATGCTTCAATAAAGATTAGGCTATTATTAATAGGATTTTGCTGTACACATATAAGAAATGACAACTCAACCACAGCCATGCATGAATATATATATATATATATATATATATATGTTGGTTAATTTAGGATGCAAAAATTTTCTAAATAAAAAGTTTTGTCCAACGCTTAATATTTCCTTCTTCTTTTTTAATGTTCTATCAATGCAAGATGTCATGTGTTTGAATTATAAAAAAAAGGGGGAGGGGGGGGGGGAGGGAGGGGAGAAATAAAAGATTTATGAGAGATTGTTACTGCAGAACAAATATAAAGTGGCAATATTGAAGAAAAAAAAATAGGATTTTTATTTTATTTTTTACATAATTTGATCAGTTGTACTCATTCCCACCAAATCACAATTTCATGCATGTTAACTAGTGAAGTATATAATGACGCAACAACATAATCTCTTGCCCCCTTCTTATGCTATATTTTTATTTTCAATAAGATGAAAGTGTACTTAAAAGGGATGACAGTCCCTAACATGCAGTGTGGGCCGCTTTTCATCGACCTATTGACTGTATCTTCAGAAACAACCATCATCTATGATACTGAAACCACATGCAGTCACTATTAGTTTACACGAGCCTCTCCTGTCATTACTTTTCCATTGACCCATGTAATGGGTCATAGAATAAGTCTAGACAGCTCATTCACATGGGTTGGGTTTTTTTATTCCACCCATGTGGCCCCCCTATATATAGTCTCACGACTCTCATTGTCATACAAAATTCATAGGTACATCATATTTATATATGGTAAAAAAAATCCTATTTCACATTCGCTATAGCATATTCTGTACCAACTCTATTCTAAAATTGTATTTTTAAAACAAAATTTCTGTCTATGTGACATTTTGTGTACACAAGTCTAGACAGCTAGCTCATTCATATGGGTTGGATTTTTTTTACTTATGTGGCCCCTCTATAGTCTCATGTCATACAAAATCCTTAGGTACATCATATTTATATATGGGAAAAAATCTTATTTCACATTTGCTATAGCATATTCTGTAAAAAATTTATTTTAAAATTGTGTTTTTAAAACACGATTTCAGACCATGTGACATTTTGTATACAGTGAGTCTATAATAAAAAGTATGTAGTTATTGTCATTATTCATCATATATATCATATTGTTTATACGTGTATATGTGTAAGAGTAATTTATATGTGTGTGAGGAATATATTCAAAATATCAAACAAAAAGAGTGGAGAAAATTAATTTGTTACCTGTAGAAGAAGGAAAGGATTGCCTTGTGGTTTGAAGAGGTGGAGGAGGATAGGCGGAGAAGGATCCCTCCATTTGCATAGGATAGTATATATATGATGATCCGGGTAAGCGTTGTTGCCCTTGTGGCTGTGGTGTAGTAGAATATGTACTCCTAATTGGGGCTTGAAAAGAATAACCATAGTAATAGGGAGAGCCCATGGTAGAAGAAGATGTTCCATACAATTGCTGGTAATATTGTGGCTGTTGTACTTGTGGGTTATACAATGCCTGTCCATTCAAGACACAAAAATGTCGCATAACTTTAACTACCTTTTATTATAATTGTATTAATTCAAATGCATGTATTAAATTATAGGAAGAGCTTGTATCCAATGCTTCAATTACACTAAACACAAGTTCGTATCTCAACATGTCTAATATACTAATACACCAAACACATGTCGTGTCCTTAAATTATACACACAAAAGAGGGACTAACTTGATGGTAGCCATAATCAGGAGTTGCGTAGGTTGGGTACCTGCACAAGGAGTTTCATTTATGAGTACTGGTGAGAGAAAATTATTATTACATGTTACTTCAATGTTTATTTCCATGAGAAGTAATGGCTCAGTTTAGAATGCTTCTCCAGTAAAGGAATGGTAGGTAGCACGATGAACTTATTGTAATGCCAACATTGGGTCCTACAGTGATAGTAACTTTTAGCAACAATATTATATTGTTAGCTAAGGTGGGTCAAATATAATAAGTTTACAAACTCCACCCACACAATATATTTTGGATGAAATATATGTCAGAGTGATATAATTGTGGATCAGCCATTGCCCCACAAATAATTGGTCCCACGCGCATAACATACACGCTTTATTAAATATAAGTAATAAAAATATTACCCAACTATGATCTATAAAGTTATGCCGGCAATGAAAGACAGAATTTTGTTGAAAATTGCCAAATTGGTTTGGGGAAATTCTACCGGTACCACTACTACGTGACTACTTGATCATTCTAATGACCATCTCAAGTATGATTCTAGTCATACAAATTATTTAATAATAATCATGTTACATGGTTTGTTTAAATTATTTATTTAGTTATAGGAATAGCTTACACATAGATGGTCATAAGATGAAAAAAAAATACAAATACAATATTGGTAGACTAATTATGTTGATATATGCAACCATATCACAAAACTAAATATAACGAATTTCAAAGGTCTTCTCTATTGCAATATAAATTTTGACCTTTTTTTTTATATGTTAAAGTTGACTTTGCGTGCCTACACACATAAGTGTCAATTTCTTTCATGTCAATGCTCAAAAATTATCACTTAATTTATCTTACACATATAGTTTGTTGTTAAAAGCATAATTAAAGTTGGGGGAAAAAAACCACAAAAGTCAAGATTCTAAAACGTACAAAATTTAATTTCAAATGCATTGTTTATAAGAAGGGATGTTTTATCACCAATTTATAAAGCCAGCACATTTGCATTAATTTCTTGAGATAGTGAGAAAGTGACAAAGAACAATAATACTTTCATCTTTGTCATTCGTTTATGACAAGGTTATTGGACAATTTGCCATAGCTAAATTTACAAATACCATTCTTTGTGATGAAAAAATGATTTATCTAAAAGGTCCTTGATCATTTGACATGGTTAAGGTAAGTCATACATAAAAGATGTGTGGGTTCTACCATTCAAGGTACATGTTCCCATGCACATGTAAGATTAGGCACATCAACAGGACAATATAATATTCTTGATAAAGACCTTATCTAAGTATTTTTGTGAATTAAAAGAAATATGAGCATGACATGTGTCCTAAAATAATCATAATTAATCTAGTGCCCGTTTACAAACTAATACCAACTATAATAATTGTACCAAAAAAATAGACATCACATCATACATATGGCCATTTTGTTTATGGTATGGACCATCTATATATCCTATAACGGTGATAATCAATTACAAGCATAAGTAAATAGAAAGCAACTCACCCGTAAGGTGGGTAAACGACAGGAGGTGGTGGCGGCGGCGGTGGGGGAGGTATGGGCGGCGCCATTCCGCCATAGGGTGGTGCACCTTGTGGTACACTAGTACCCCCCTGGTTATAAGAACTAGTACCACCTTGATTTCTTCCTGTATATATTAACAACAGTTAAACACGTACACAAAGTGTAATGCAACATATTATTATGTAATAAAAGAAAATAATTCCCAAAAAACATAGTACAAAACGTATGGACCTCGGGGCGGTGTAGGTCGTGGTCGTCCCAACGAGGCAATATTACAGTTGGCTCTCCGCCCATCAATCACAGGGTTTGCTTCATCGCAAGCCCTCCTTGCCGATTCAGGGTCACGAAAAGTCACCTAATAGATGTAAAAATAACCTCATTATATAGCTATTTGGTCATATGATAATATTATTATTATTACAATGTGGGGAGCTAGCTAGAGAAGTACTTACAAATCCGTATCCCTTAGATTTTCCTGTATTCTTATCCGTGATGATTACAGCTTCAAGAATCTCTCCAAACTGCTCGAAATATTTGCGCATTTCTTCTGTATGTGTCTCCCAAGCTAGTCCCCCAACAAACACTTTGGTAAACGTGGTGTCGCCGAACTGTGAACGGTAATGAGGGTAAGCCATGGAATCAAAATCATGAATATTATCAGTCAAATGTAGGGTATCTTGTGTGGGCATGAAGTCTTTGGTATATATCGATCACTTGTGTGGTTGACAAGAGTGGAGTACGAAGCTGTATCTTTTCTTCCACCTCCTCATCTTCTTTGCTTTGAGCTCTATATGTGCCTCAACCTCCATCCCCACCCTGTATTTTTTTACAGCAGAAGAATCATTGAAAGAGGGCCAGAGAGACAGAGAAAGAGGTGGATATAGTTTATGATGTTGCTGTTGTTGTTGCTATTAAATGTTTGATGAGTTGTTTGGAACAGTGGGGTTAGGTCAATTATAAGAGGATAGAAAAAAAAAATGTGGAGAGAGAGAAAGATCCGACAGCTGCAAACGTTAATTTGCTGGCTTAAAGAGGAAGAAGGAGTTGGGCTTTGTAGAAATGAATGACAGCTGCGTGACTAACGCACTTGGTGCCTGTCCTCTCTGTCTCTGCATTAATATAACCTCCCCTCCTCCAATCAATAATCATCTCCCATCTTTTCTCTTGGTTTTTCTTTTTTTTCTTTTTTTCTTTTTTCATTGTTGCCTTTTGGGCTTGGCCTCTCTCTCTCTCTCTCTCTCTCTCAATTGCAATCAGCTGACAATTCTCTTACGCAACTTATTGCACACTATTTGTATACATAATTTTTTTTTCACATTTTAAATTTCTTTTATGTTGTTAATTTTAATCAGATAATAATTCTTTCACACAACTTATTTCACATTGTTTATATACATAATTTTTTTTCCACATTTTAAACATGTACGGTCAAAGTGTGTGTACTAGACAAGATTATCAAAATCGGGATCCTACGTAAGATCATGAGAGGTAGGTAGAATCGTAAATCGTAAGATTGAATCATAGATCGTAAGATCCTACCTATTTTCATATTTTAAGCAAAAAAATCCCGTTGATAGTGACTTTGTATGTTATATAATCACTTAAAATATAAATCCATCCATTAAAAAAAAATTGCAACATAAAATATAATTTGCACACACTACATCGTTTTTATGTTATTCTAACGAAACAAAATATATTAAACTTTTGATATAATGTATCTAAAAAGTTTCGTACATGTTTAATTAGCAACTAAGTACCACAATATTATCTACACATATGGAAAGTGTTTTCCAAATTCTAAGTTCCAAATCCAAAATAAGTTAGGCTAGTTAGCATATAAAAACTAGCTAACTACAAATTTACAATATGTAATCCAAAAGAGAATTCTCAATCTAAGGTAAACTAGCTAATTACAAATATGAAATCTAAAAGAAAATTCACATTCTAAGGGTCTTCTAATCTAACCACTGTCATTGTCATATCCCATTTCATCATCTAAATATTTTAGGTTTTGTTTTTTAAAACGTTAAACTTAAGTACTGTAGGTTTTTTTGAGATTTTATGTTGACATAGGGGTAAATTTGGGACTTTAGTTCATTATTAGGCTTCTGATAACCCGTTGAGCTTATGGATTTAGGTGGATTATTTTACCCAAATAAATCCCACTTAAAAAAAATAAATAAATAAATAAAAATCAAGCAAAATGGTAGGATCGGTAAGATCCCATACGATCCTACAATCCTACACGATCCTACATACAATCCTACCATTTTTACAATCCTACTACGATTTTAAACTTTTTGGTGAAGTGAGATCGTAAAATCGTGCGATTTTACGATCTGAATCGCGATTTTGACAACCATAGTACTAGATATGAAGTTGTAAATATTGTGTATGCAAAGGAAGTGAACAAATATTTACCTATTTATTTCAGTACCATAGCATACTATTTTTATCTTTTAGTGATATAAATATAATACAAGGTTTCTGAATATACAAGATGTGCCCCCACATTAATGCTCCAGACTAGCACTCCGATCATCGTCAGATTGACACTTTAAATTAAAAATAATAATGGATGTGATTGTTGGCACACTTTTAATGATTCTCAGGAGCAATTTGGCTTGGTGCTCAATAAGATGTCTTTTTTCTTTTTCTATTTTTTTAAATCAATGGACCACAAATTTTCAATTTTTGGCTCTCTGCGTATGGATTCTCATGGTAGTTTTCTTATACTAATGCATTTTGCTGCTCTGGAAAAAAAAAATAAAAACTATTTCAATAAAACAGCTCCATTAGTCTAAATGCTCCAAAGTTCCCTGCACGCTTCTCGTTTCTTGTTATGCAGGCCGTTAGAAAAAAATTATAAATTTAATATTTTGGACAAAATTTAGGTAGATTTATTTAGGTGTTGTAATTAAGATTCTCCAACTAAATTCATTAATTGTTAAAAAAAATGTTTTCTTTTTTAATGATGATTGAATTAAATCTTGTGAAGTATTAAATACATTTAAAGAATCTAAGATATTTTGTACCTAAATTTTATCATATTACTATTGTTTTTCTTTCCCATTTCATGATCAAATTCCCCCACATGAGCCCACGTTCATAACCCTCTCGCAGAAGCTGTAAAAACCCAACTTCCAACCCCAACGAATTATAATAATAATAACAACAACAACAAAATCAAGACTATTTTAAAACTCAAATAAGTGGTGATAGAAAATCATGTGAAAGAGGCCTTGGGCGGCTACGATAAAAACAAAAATCTAACTACATCGAATCAATCCCTAGTCAATCACATTAAAAAAAAAAATCATATAATGTGAAGCCAAATTTATAATCATTTTTATGCTTAATGGAAGACCATTAACTTGTCCATAACCACATGACAGTACATACATTGGGAGAGGCCACAAAGTCTCAAGGCCTAGCTTATGACTTTAAAGCATTCCTCCACATTCATATATACATGATTGTCATTTGCCATGTAAAATCCTAGTTTAAATGATCACGTACGTAGCTTTCTTTTAATAAGTTTTTAGTTGTGTAATTTTGTGAAACGAAAAGTTATTATACAGTCTCAAACTATACTCTCTCTCTAACAAAGAGGCGAGCCCCCTGATAAATGAGACCTTACTTTCTGTAAGAAGGATTGGAGCATAATCCGAGACTATGCAATAACAACCCTTACGAGGCTATAAGAAGTTAAGAACAAGCACATGCGATGTGAAGCGAAAAAAAAAAAAAAAAAAAGGCCCCTATTGCCAGCGCTATAGGGACCAGGAGACAGCTAGGACCTGTAGCTTATGAAACCCTGCAACTATGTGAACTGGCAGTCCCTTCCACGAGGGGTCCTATGACTCTTTGAGAACTGTGAGCTGGATTTCCATCTACTTTCCTTTAAAATTAGGACTCTCTCTCTCTCTCTCTCTCTCTCTCTCTCTCTCTCTCTTTTTTTACTTTCAAGTTTCAAGTTTAGGGCGACCCGCTTATACATGGCTCCATCAACCAATACCCACCAATCAATGGCTATTTAAAGCTTCACAGTTTCTTTGGAGACCAATTTCTTTGCCAACCCCAAATAAAGCAGTCTCTAATAGTCTTCCTCAAACTCTCCCCACTTATGGAGTTATGGTAGTCATGTTCCATCTATCGTATCACAAAAAGTAGTTTTTTTTTTTTTTTTTTTTTTGCTTCGGATTTTGAGTCCCTGGCCATGAGATGATTCACAAAGCTGAAATCTTTCCCTTTCATAGAATCTATGCTCCCTTTTCCCATGATTATGTCTCTTAGCCTATGTTTATTTAGAGTGAAAACAAGAAGTATGCAAAATTTGGATGAAAAACATCAATTTTCCCTCCTTTGGTTGACACTGGAAAATTGGAAGTAACGCAGGTGTAACCGTGTAAAGCCACAAGAAGTAGACATGTTTACCTCAAGATAATAACCCTTGAATCCGTACGGTGAACTTTCAAGATCCATCAAGAAAAATAATAGAGAAAACTCTCTGAAATTTTATTTATTTAAAATTTTGTTTGCCTTTAGAGACTACAATGCATTTAAATAGAAAATAAGTCTTAGAATTGCTAAGCGATGCTTAAAAAACTCTAAAACACTTTTAGAGTAGCTAGAAAACCCTAATTTTTACTAAGCACAAAATTAAATAGGAAAAATTGCCCCCAAAAAATGCAAAATTAAGAAAGTTGCAAAATCAAATTTTACGATCTCTAGAAGATGTCCTATGATATTCGAGACATTATTCTAAATTTTAAAATAAAAGTTATAACAAGAATAAAAATTACTATAAAAAACAATTAATTAAAGGACTAAAGATTAATTAACATTTTAATAGTCTAAAATAGAGAATTTTGCAAAGTCAAATGAGAATGCTTAACGACCTTTTGGTTGTGTTGTTTAAACAACACAACACATATTTCCACAACACTTTTTAACCCAACACATATTTTCACAACACATAAACAATATTACTAGAACAACATTACCAAACAGACCTTAATTTACTTAAATTTTACCATCTACTTTTTGCCTAACTTAACCACAAATTTTCCAAAACTAATAAGTTAATAAAATGTCTTGTGAATTATAAATAAATAAATAAAAAGTCTTGTGAATTTATAAAAAAAAAAAATTTTAAAAAAAGTCTTGTGAAAAATTTTAATGGGAAATTCTTGATGGAAAACATTGCTCTATAGCCCATTGCTATCTATCTTTCATTCTAAGAGTAATCACTATAGCTATATTGTTGAGTATGGAGTCACACGAGTCGGCCAATTAATCGCAATTCAATATTTGATTCAAATCCTTATAAAAAAAAAAATATATATATATATATATATATAGTTGATACAAATAACTATAATTAATGTTAATTGAGAATGTTACACTTTTTTTTACTGTGAAATTTTTTTATTCCTTTTAATTAATTTGTGACTTACTTATGAACATGACTGAAAGGGAATGCATGAGCCTTTTTTTTTTTTTTTTAAATTCCTATTTAACATGAATTTTTTTTTTTGAACAGTGCAACTTATTCACGAGCATGACTGAAAGTGAATACGGAATATCTATTCACCAGCAGGTCCAGCATAATGGGGGTGGATGGTTTACGTACCTATTAGCCTTTCTGTTTTTTCTTTTGGGCCTATGGGCTTAAAGCTATTGCTGGACCTATTAGGAGGAGAATATGTAAAATCTGTTGGAAGAAGAATGTGCCCTTAGCGGACCCAATATAGCTTATAAGTTAAGAGACAAGAAGCTCTAAAATTTGTACCTTTTTTTTTTTTTTTTTTCTAAATAAATGGTGGGATTTTACTTTATTTTTTATTTTAAGAATCCGTTAAGACATTCTTTATTGAAGACAAAGCAGGAATACAATCAAATTCAAGCTACATGAACTATGGCAGATTAGGTGGTAACACTCAAACCAAACAATAAAAAAAAAAAAAGTAATGTCAATAGTGGTTTCAAAAACCACCTATGATTTGTTATTATGCGTTCCTTTGACCAATACATGACCTACTATATTATACATTCCTTTTGATATGGCAAATTAAAAATTAAAATTAACCAAAAGGGCCAATCCATCCCATACAAAAGGATAAGGGGGCATGGGAGGGGGCTGTTGGGCAAAAGCAAAAGCAAGAGCAAGCTACTGCAAAGTGGGTTAAAGAGTTTGAGTTCTTGTTACTTTGTGGGTTGGTAATAATAAGGTCAGACATCAAAATAAGAGAGACTGTCTTCGATCACATGTGTGAAGTTCCACTTTTCTTGAGAGATATTGTTGATGGCTAAGATGACGGCCTATGAGTCTGATTCGAAGATAGCGGTCTTCATATTTGCTAAAAAACTGCTTTGGATTCGGCCCAATTATTGTTTCCAGTGGCAGTGTGATTCGTGGAAGTGGGGGTAGGTCTAAATTTTCGACCTTACTCAAATTAAAAATTGAAGGCTGACTTTTCACTGAAAATATTGAATTGAAATTTTTTGCTGTGTCGTTTAATTAGGATTCATAGAGCACCTGATTAATCTCCAAGCTAATATAATTCTTCCGTCTCATACACATTGAGTAATTATAGGGAAGATCTATCACCAAAAAAAAAAAAAAAAAAAAGAAGACAAGAGAGAGAAAGAGAGCTGCAACTAGAGAGTACAACAAGGCATGATGTAGCGATATCAAAACGAGTTCGGCAAGGCACAAGGTGGCATGGCGAGTCCAACAAGGTGAGTTCGTTTGTTATTGTTAGGAAATTTAGATTTCAATTGATAGAATTAACAAGTTTTAATTTTTAAAGTCAAGTTGTTAATTAGATCTATCAAAAAACAATCCACTATAATAAAGATAAGTTTAAAATCTAGTATAAAACATTTGTCCCTAAACTTTACAATCTCGAACTTATTGTAAAAATTTTCTACCGCATCAAAAACTCTAAATTTTTCAATATATGAACGTATTAACAGATGACACACCTATAATCACAACCTAAATATCTAACTGACTTCAAGAACTTCTTGAAGGTTTTCTTCACAGCACCAAGTTTGTGGTAGTTGCTATAACTTCAACTTCTTCACCAAATGAACTTCAGATTTACTTTGGAAACTCTTCTGTATGGGTGAATTTGAGAGAACTTGGTTACAAAAGCTCTAGCCACACAAAACAAGGTATTTCTCTCTCTGAAAAAGCTTCCAAATAGATGACTTATAACATCTTCTAAATACTGGTTCAAATCAGGCTTCAAATGGACAAGTTGTAAACTTTTTCACCTTGTTGATTTTTACTGAAACGGGAATCACGATAGATCGAGAGGTATCGAGCCAGTTATCAAACTACATGCTAAAAATGCACCTTTTTTATTTCTTTCTTAAACTGACTTTGTATCTTCAACTTAAACTTTAATTACAATTTTAAGACACTCAATAAAAATTTATAAAAAAAAAAAAAAAAAAAAATGAAAACACATAATTTAGTATTGTTTGACAATACCAAAATAGATTAACCTTACTGCTACTACCAACACAGCTCATATTATTGAGTTTTATTGTGATTTTGGAATTACTATTCAGGGGGCTGTGCAAAAACGCACAAAATCAACGATTATGAAATTTTACAAACACCCAAAAAAAAAAAAAGCACGTTTTGAAATTGACAACATGAGTTTTCGATCCAAAGTGCTCTAACGAAACGGGCAAGTTTATTTTTTTCAAAATCTGTACTTTTTCAAGAAGTATGAGCTGGCTAAATTTCATTAGTGCCACAAAATGTAGGGTCCCTCTTATTATAGTATTGAGTAGGCCGAACCGGATAACTACCTTTGTAAAGTACCAAACCCAAGACCTTATCAGGCCTTAACACTGGCCCATCCAAAAAGAGGTCCAACAAAAGTCTTAGAATCTAGACTAGTCCACGACGAAGAAGTCTAAAGAGGAAAGAGTTCCTTTTTGTATTTCTTAGAGCCCAAAATTATACGAAATATTATATTCAATGTGTTTCTTGGAGTACAACTGGGGTGGTGGCGCAGTTGGCTAGCGCGTAGGTCTCATAGCTTCGAGTTATCCTGAGGTCGAGAGTTCGAGCCTCTCTCACCCCATTAATTAAACTGTTTTTTTACCTCAACTTGTGTCATGGTTAAGAAGAACTTAAGATGTTTATTTTACAGATGCAGATAACCATATAGGTATGGTGAGTTGCTGCAACACTGCATTCGTTTATTCTTCATCCTTCTTTTCCCATTGTTACATTCTTTTCCCTTTCTCTATTTTTCATATTAATCTGCCTTAATTAATTAAGATCGTGACAATTTAACTACTAACAGATTAACAGGAACCGATGTGAGAGGCCACCTTTCGCCTGATGGGGTGGGTGGTACACAGAATTGAAAAGTTGCAGATTTGTTCTTTCAATAAAGATTATCAGATCATAAAGCAAGTAACCCGAAACCTTCCTCTCTCTTTTTTTTCTTTTTTTTGTGTTCTCAGATCATAACTCTTTCACATTCATATTGTTGCCTGTGCCATGTGGTTGGTGCTGCAATATTTATTGACTATTATTGCTTTTTCGGTTATGATTTCTATCGGGATAATCTTTTCTTTTCTTTTTTTGATTTGGACAATGCATTCTTTTTTTTTGGGTGTGGCTTATGTCCAGTGTCTTGTGATACTGGGCCTGCTGCGATCATGACATACGTCTAAAAATGGACACACATCATAATTGTAGCGGGTCCAGTGCACTGAAGACACTGGGCAGAAGCTGCGCCCCTTTATTTTTATATATATATATATATATATATATTCTTTTTATATATGTGTGTGTTAAATACTTACATATAAAGTATAGAAGAAAATGAGTAGATGAAACTTATCCATTCTTAATATTCATCACTTGTGATAAGAGTTTAAGATATATATGGTAGGAAAGAATAAATTTAATTATTATTATAAAATTTATAATACTCCACCGTTTCAAGTTTCAAAGTTTGTTATAAAAGCTTAAACTAATAAAAAATGATGAATTTAAATCATTCATCTATTAAGTAGCAATGGCGAATTTAGATCTTAGTTTTTCTTCTAAAAAAAAACTAGTATTCTATCAAGATACACTTAATCAGCATTTAAGAAGCAATGGCTTCATGCCATTTTGAATTTATGGTCTGTGTTAAAAGAATTACACTACTGCATCCTAACTTTTTAACGCTGGTTTAGCTAAAATGAACATGATAGGTGGAGGATCAAGTTGTGGGCTTGTGGCTGGACCGTTGAGGAAATAGACAGGTGAGCTAACATCTGCTAATGGGCCAAATTTGTGAAATAGGCTTAATTAATGGGGATATAACTTATAAATCTTGTTAAATCAACTGAACTTTTGGAACTCACATGCATCAAATTCTTTCTTTTGGTCAGATTCGAATTTGATTTGCATTGATTCTTCCTATGTCTGGAACAAATACTAATCCTAACAGGTTCATTGTTGCTTTATTTTTTTTCTTTTCTAAACCATACCTCCTCAACACAAGACTAATTTCAAAGTCCATTTAAGAAGATTTTCAGTGGCTAAAACCCAAAATCAAACCTTAGCGGAATCTAGGAAAAGTTCATATAGTAGCATCAATGCCTTTTTTTCTTTTTCTTTTTTCAAGATGTTTAGGAAAATGTGGTGAAATGAAAATTTTATGTTTACATGAATTCTTTGCAGCAATAATAAATGCTTGGAATTACAGAGGGGATACACCTACAAAGGCAAATTTGTGGCATGTGTGCCCTTGTTTAGGCCTTAAATTAATCTGGGGGTAGATTGAAAGTTTAATGTCAAGAGAGTACTAGCTACAAATTTTACTCCCAGTACCTTTTGGGTCATACAGTGCCTCGCAGAATCAATGAATCTGCATTCAATCACTTAAATTCCTTCACTAATAAGATGTGGGTATGGGGCTCTATTCTTGTACAACATCACTGCCACTACCAGTCTTATCATGATTATCACCTTACTAGTGACATACTAGGCAAGAATAGATGCGTGGTGCTTAAGTCATTAAAAGAATTGACAGGGAATGCCTTCTGCACTATGTTGATGGCAACAATAATTGTACTGAAATAAACTCTCTGCTTATGGATATTGTGGCTGATTTTAACTGCTGCCTTTCAATGATACGGGACCAGCGATGGTAATGGATTGAACCCATGCCTTGAGCCAACCGGCAATTATACTTGTGATTCTTGAAATATTGTTATTATTATTATTAATTTTTTTTTATCATTATGTAAATTCTAGATCCTTTTTCCGGGTTCAGAATCTTAATCCTTTTTTGCATATTTCATTCATATCCTTTTCAGGGTTTATGAAATGGAATGTGGTTGGTGCGTATCTATATATAGCACAGCAGTGAACTGCAGCTATTTTGGCTGCTTTCTTACTATGACAGAAAAATTGTGTCAAACACTTGAGAATTTACGAGTACATTTCTCTCATTCCTCCACTTATTATGTAGTTACTCTAATTCATTCATTGAAAACGATAATTGCTATATAGTTACTCTCCCCTAATTGATTCATAGAAGCGGTTGTTTCTTAGATATTTTTCATAACTTATCTTAGGCTAAAGTTTTTGCAAATTATAGAATGATTGATGAGACCTGTGTAGCCATGAGAAAGAAATCACATGCATTGTTGGATAATCAATTTGAAGAGGCATGGGCATGAGCAAGAGCCATTTGCTAATTTCACCAAAATGGAAAGAAGCACTCTCAGTTTGAACACATCACATGCAAAGCGTGGTCCTTAGGCTCCTGTGGATTGGTGTGGGGCTTACAATCGCGTGCTATAGTTGCAATTTGTGCAATTATTATTCCACTGAAAGTGAGACTTTCCAACTTCGTGTTAGTAAAATTTGATAGATCATTCCATTAGTGTTGAAATGATGCTTGATAATGCTTTGCTACCAAATACATCATAGTCATGGACTCATGGTCAATTGGTCATCAAGCATATTGTGGCTATTTTTCCACAAAGTTTGTGGAGGGTGGGCTCCTTTATTGCTTAAACTTTCTGGGGTGGGCTTTTTCTGTCAAAATTGATGGAAAATAATTCTCGGGCATTATATGTAGATCGATGCCAAGGTTGTCTTGATGTTATTACCCAATCAAAATTGAGTTTCGTGTCATTTGACTTGAATTGGATTCGTATTCTGCTTTTCATTTATCTCCATGGGCTAATTACAATCATATTTTGGGACTTTAGTAGTTTACTAGTTTAGTCCACAGGTTTGAAGGTTTTTTTCTTTTTTTTCCTTTTCAAAATAAGAAGAGAATTCATCGGATTTTATATATATATATATATATGTGTGTGTGTGTGTGTGTGTGTCTTTTGCTAGCTAAATATTCCTTTTAATGATCTGTATTCTTTCTTTTTTCAACAACAGCAACAATAATAATAATATTAATACTAAGGGTCCGTTTGGATAGCACTTATTGTTGCTGAAAGTTGATAAAAACTGATTGTTGCTGAAAACACTGTAGCAAAATAATTTTTAAATGTGTGAATAGTGTTGTGGGACCCACTTTTAATATTAAATATTATGAGAACAGTGCATGAACAGTGCACGCACAGTAAATTTTGTCCCCCAAAGTCAATAAGTGCGGCAAAAAAAAAAAAAAAAAGGAGAAAACGCGAAGCTGGAAAACGCACCGCAACTAACCTTCCTATCCAAACCCACACTAAGAGTCATATTAACTGATACCTTTAAAGAAATATTAAAAATTGTTAAAAAAAATTAATTGATTTATCATTTTCTCATAAAATATTTTAAAAATAATTTCTAAGTCAATGCATTTAGGACATTCATTAACATTTTCTTAATAATAATAAAACCTTCAAACTATTTGAGATTTAAAAATTAAATCCCTCGTTGATAAGGAGAAAGAATGTGTGGGTTTCTAAGAGCTCGTTACTGTATTACAAGTAGTTGACTTAATTTTCTTCTTTTAAAGATTGATTGATTTGTTTTTCAAAAAAAAAAAAAGATTGATTGATTTAATTTTCTTCTTTTAAAGAATGATTGATTTATGTAAGATATTTATATTTTCATAGTCATATATCATATCATATACACTATACACTTCCATCAACATTGTAAATTGAGTCCTACAAAGTACAATAGTATGAAATTGATGGTGAACCATCAGTATCAACATTATAACAAGATTTTTTTTAAGGTCATGCTAATAAGTATCATTAGAACATTAATTAACAATATATTTTATGAAAGTTTTGACATTACTTTTATAGAAAATAAAAAAAATAAAAATAAAAATAAAAACTGTCAAAACATTAATTACTTTTTTTCTCAAAAAAACTTTCTTTGAATGGATTAGGATATTCGTTAGTATTTTCCTTATTTTTATTTTTATCGTCAACTTACTTGGCTAGTTGCTTAAATAAAAACACTGCAATGCTTTGTTCACATTTGGTAAACAGGGGACCTCAAATAACTTGGGAACCAGAAGTACGCGTCTGCTATTCGCCCACCCCTGACCTCCTTTCCTTTTTGGAAAATTACAGTGTCCTTTTTTCTTTTCTTTTTTTGATACGTACACACTGTCCTTTGTGACAACAATCATGCCAAATTTTTTTAGAAAGAAAGTCTCCACCTCAAACTCTGTGATAAACATAACAAATATATTAAAATTCTCATTTTACATTTTTATTCTGAGAGATGCTACGTCTACAACAATTTTACAATATTTTTACAACAAATCATAGGTGGTTAGTTATTATTAGTTCAAATTTGAAACTAATAGTAAGATTACTTTTTTGCCCCAACAATAATAACCAGTAACAACCTGCCACTTAGGATTTGTTGTAAAATTGTTGTAAAAATGTTGTAGACATAGCATTTCTCCTTTATTCTAGTTATAGTAATTTTACTCACCAATCTTTTTGATCAAGTGATAACATTCCCAATTTGTCCTTGACTTGTCTATGAAAATTTTATTTTACCCTTAAATTATTTAATTTATCCTTACCTAAAAAATATGAACACACATTCTAGTGTTTTGAACCCCGATATTTTGAGTTCAAATACCCCTACACCCAACTAATGATGTACATAAAATAAAATAAACGATTAATTACGTAATTCAAGAACAAGAGAGAGGAGCATAAATCATTTTACACTTGGTATCTATTTGCATGGGGCATTCTCAATTTTCTAACAAATTAGTACATGTCAGTTTGAAAGGAGTAGAGTAGAGTTTGGTAAATGATCTTCTCCAATTTCCTTCCATTTTTAGTTAGATGTGTGATACATGACATGTATTTGAATTTTAAAAATCACATGTTATATATTTAAATACATAATTGGAGGGAATTTGAGAATTTAATGCAAAATTATCTTATCCCGATAATGTTCTACCCAACATCCAAACAGCTTGCTCTGGCTATTATAGCTTTACTGTTTGAGTAATTTTAGATACAAATTTTTTCATAGTATTTTCCACAATTAAACATTTAGTAATTAAGTTGTAATTTGAAAAATGAGGGATGTAGATGAAGTTCATTAATCATTAGATATAATCCTGAACTCACCTTAAAATGAGTCTTTCATGAAAATTTCACAAGATGTGTAGACTCACCAACAAAAATGTCATATTCTGCCAGAAATTTGTCAACTTTTTCAGTAGTCATAATTGTCACACTTGGATATTTTCACATATACAAATCAGTCCCATTATTTTCATTTTGTAAGTTAGACAATTGACATAAAAATGTATATGACACGCACAACCAAATCAGTATGAAACTATTTCATCAAAAAAATCGGTATGAAACTATTAGAACGCAGCAAAGGTCACTAGTCTTTGGCAGTTCCCTAATAAGTCTTGAAAGTTAAACCCAATTCCTATACTTTATTAATAGAGAATATTTTGGTATTTTTATTATGATAAGTTATGTTGATGACCAATTGCGTATTTGCAATAGTTTTGGTTAAAGGTCTATTGATACATAGGACAATCAAATGATCCAACTGCGACAAATATTCACTAAAAGGTATTGTTAGAATGTAATTGTTAGAATGTAAATTGTACCATGAATTGATTTTTTATTTTAGTATATCGTAAGATATATGGACATTAAATAAATTTATTAAAAATATATGAATATTTAGGGTATATTTGTTAGAAACTTAGGAGATTTTCTATTGGGTTATAGATTGATCCCAGTTAATTAATTCAATTACCCAAATTGATTAATTAGGTTAATTACAAGCAAATCATGGAGGCACCAAAAAATCACCAAATAAACTAATATGAAGCAAAAATTAAATGACACGATGATTTGTTGACAAATGGGGAAAGCCTCTCGCAAGGCAAAAATCTCATCAGATGAATTTCAAATCACCACTCCCAAGAATCCACTAATCAAGAACAAGCCATTACAAGTATAAGGAATCTTACTACTACCTTGGACTATCCCAATACCCAAATGGACTTGATCTTGTGAAAGACTTCTTTGCATATACGGATCCCAGTACATGACTAACTCCAAACAACTGAATGATTGTTGTTAGTTGTAAAGTTCTTCACTTCAAAGCATATTGAAGATCTGGAAGCACTTGGTTATAAAAGCCTAAGATACACAAAACGCAATAACTTCTCACAGAGTGTATGAGTTCTCTAATTAAGTCTCTGTGTCTTTAATGACTTTTAAAATAAGCCTTTTATACGGTCTAGGGTTATGGAGGACGAAACCCTAGCAATCCAAGTCATCATGAGTCGAAATTTAGATTTGAGAATTCTGAAAACATAAATTTCGATAAATCGAGCTTGTGTTGAGCTTCTCCATTAAATCTCAATAGATGCTAATGTTAAAACTAGTGTTGAGAAATACTAAAATTGTTTTTATTTACTTATTTCTTGAATCAATTTTCATGTCTTTAACGATACCACTTAGAATGTAAATTTTACATGCTTCTTAATATATTAAACTCAACTTAGATCTACCCAATTACAAGTAAAATGCATTTTGTCAAATGATAAGTCAATATGAAAATATAACCCTAACATCTTCAATTAATAATTTATTTTTATAATCATTTATACAATAATATTTAATAAATCAAACTAACTATTTTAATTAAAATTTTTCTATAGTATTTACTATTTACAATCAAATTGATCAAGCTAAAAAGTTATGACT